>NW_010577115.1:20067-82775 GCF_000705375.1 Tinamus guttatus | reverse complement strand
GGGACGCTGGGCCTGTAAATAGGTAGTTTCTGCCGTGGAGAAACCCCCTGGCCCAGGGTCCCGGGGCCGGAGCGTCGAGGGACCCATGGCAGCAGATACAACCGCGTTGTACCCACGACATGGGTGCGAATTCGGAGAGTTGTGAAAGCACTCGGGAAAAGTGAATAAACCCAGTAGGTGTCTCCCCTTCATTCTGCTTTAACTTTGGAAGTGGCATGAAACTCTCAACTATGAGAAATATATATATACACAAAATAATAATAAAATGCTACAATTACAGGTCTGTCTGTTAATCAGACCTTGTTTGCCACTCTGTACTTCAGTGGCTGGGGCATCCCAAAGGAAAACTTGTTGTAACCCTAGCAGATGCTTGCATGCCCACACACATGTATGAAATGCAGTAGGGATTTAAGAGAAGAATACTGTAGAAGATGAATAGTATAGATTATTAATCACCAAGATTATTTGTTTACATGATTATTTGTTTACATGGAGACAGGATTATTTGTTTACATGGTGAAACACACAAAGAAAACAGCCATTATCTTTTAAAGAATTTTACAAATTTCTTCCTGCATGTCCCTTGCCACATGCCCATCTCCATCAGATCAAGGGTATCCAGCAAAATACACCATGCAGTCACACCAGCCACAAAGATTTCAGCGAGGTCTATGAAGTACTAACAGGGATAGACCCAGTAACCCCAGGACAAGAGCTTCCCCCATTTCAAGCTAAGATGCAAAGGCACCTTTAGAAGCACAAAAACAATGTACCTGGCTTAATATTTAAAAGCCTCAGACCCTTCAGAAAGACAGTCTGGAGGAACCAAAGGAGTTCTTAGTTGACTTTGGAAAAGCAGACAACTGCACGATGAAAAAAAACAATGCAGAATACAACTGATGCTTTCTTAGGGCGTAGAAGAGCAGAGAATCACAAAGATCTGACTGCACAAAACCCACAGAAGAGCTGGCAGCCCAGCTGAGGCCAATGTCCCTGGGTTCTGGTGGAGTCCAAGATGTTCAACCTCCCATCAAACACCCCCAAAACACATCAGTGAGGATATTTGAGCAGAAGAAAACTGGAAGTGGCAGCACATATCAGTAAGAGGAATGCTTTTGTTCCCTACATTCTTCAAAGCAAGTATTGTCAAGAGAAAGCACACTGATAATTAAAAATCAATTCTTACCACTCTTTTTGGCACCTTAAATGATTGAAAGTAAGGATTTAAAAGTCAGACTTTTTCCATCCCTGCTGTCTTTTCCTGATAAGCTCATTTACAGGAATAAAACAAGGCTGACTTGTTTTCCTGCGGTCAGAAATGCACCCAAGCCTCATACATAATGATTACTAAATCTTGAGCTAGTTTTTATTTAGTCCAAAAATGAATAGCAAGGTCAAAGATGTCTGAACTCAAAATTAGAGAAATGGGCCTATTTCTCAAAGTAGAACTAATTATGCTTTAAAATTTTCATGCATTCTCACTTTGTTGCTATGTTCAAATCACTTGAGGCAATGTGCAGATAGATAATCTGTAAAAAAAAATCCCTAAGTACAATAGAAACAAAAATCAACAAATAAATCATTTGCCTTCCTAATAATAGTCTGTTACCGCTTTCTTAGCCTTCACCACTCTTGTATTTTACCTCCCCACACATCTTTCAAACACATTTTCAGAGCTGACTAAATAGCTAGCTGCCAATACTCCTTTAAAACACATATGCTTAATATTTCACCTCAATATTATTGAGTATCCCATCTTTTTATAAGACAGAGCAATTCTTTTGCATATGAAGCCTGAAAATGCTTGTCTAACTTAAGCTACCAAAATCTATTACTGCAATAATCACTGCCTGAGCTCGGAGAGACTCAGTTTCTTCAGTGCATTAGTATTGACAAAGCTAGTCCTTCAAAAGCATTTTAATGATCTTTTTGTATGGTGCAGTATCACTGAAGGTTCATTACATTTATTTTTGTTAGTTCAAAATGGTGGGATTTCATGTGAAAGGATTGAAGGGATTTTTCTATTAGCGCTCTTCATTTTAAGGGCCCCAAAACATTAGTGCTGTGCATGTTAATATGCTGGCCTGACAAGTAATCTGGTATTGCACATATTGCAGTTGGGCTAATGGCAGCAACCAGCAAAGTAGCTCTGTGGATCAGGATTCCAGCCAAACTGTAGGGATCTTCTCTACAGCAGATTATTTACCTCTTGTTTTCATATTTTAATGTCTCTGTATCAGAACAGTGGCCCAGGCTGCCTTTCGTGCTAGCTGGGACATCAAAGGGAGAGACTGAGGACCTGACTCTCCACTGCTTCCCATCCAGTTCGGGTATTGACACTCCTGCTTAAGGAGAGCAACACACTGAAAGAATTTAGTTCTTCCACATTACACAGCTATCAAGACCACCTGTGTGTCTGATGGGCCACTTTTTCTCCCAGGGTAAGAAGGAATGTCCCCTGAGTGGACTAAGCCTGCTTCTTGCAAAGGGAGCACTACAGTATCTTTGTTTTCCATCAGGATAATAGAACCATCCTTTTGCATTTTGCTTTATTTCTTTTTATAATAACTTGCATGTTTATCTTTTCATTAGGAGGATGGGCCAGGAGGAAGGCTCACCGGGTAACTCCACTGCACATATGAAATAATATTGTATCAAACAAGGAGGATGGGCCAGGAGGAAGGCTCACCAGGTAACTCTCCACTGCACATATGAAATAATATTCTATCAAACAAAAATGCCAAAGCTAGGCTTTTTTTTTTTAAAATGGGCAGGCTGATAGGAAATGAGTTCCCTATGGGACAGAGCAGGAGGAGAGCAGAGTTCATGCAAGATTTTCCACACCATTTCATAGCTATCCAGTTAAGAACAGGCATCTAGCTACAGCAAGGGTCAACAGGTAATTTTCTCCAACACGGAGTGCACGCTGCTCATGCCATTAAACCATGTCAAGGTAATGCAGGGAATATTACCCCGACTTGCCAAGCTGCATTAGCTGCAATACTTTCTCTCCAAGACGTTAAGGTGATGCCTTTTGGAATAATAGCCATGTGAGGCTGCTGGGAAATCTGGACAAATATTAGTGTCTTTGCAAACGCTAAAATCCTTCATCTCACTTGAAGTCTGCCAATGAACGAAAAAAACCATACAAACAAACAAACCAACCCAAAAAAGTCTGCCAATGAACACGTACCATCAAATTCAGGTGAAATATCACATTAGACATTAGAAAGGGGAAAGAATAAGGTATTAACTGAAATACAGTACCTCCCCAGCCCAGCATATTACAACAGAATAGAACTAGCTTTCCTTAAAGGGAGAAACAAAACAAAACTTTGAATTAATTTCAGGCAATCCTAACTGTAATATAAATGCAGGGACCTATCTCATGTGTAATTTTAAATTTGCAAAGTACTGTATTTTAAGGGGCAGAAGTAACTTGCTACACTTTTCTTACGGAAACAGTTGGGCATAACTGGAAGTCCAGAAATGTATGATACTCTGCAATCTCCGAGAGCAAAATCCCATTTCAGTTTATGGGACTTGGCCATGCCCAATATATTTTGTTGCAAGCCATATCACATGGCTGTCAGCAGAACAGCATCAGCTGTGAAAAACAGGTTTAAAGGGAACTTCTATACAACACTGATAAACATTTTTAAGTAGTCTTTTGATTATCTTTGAATTCTTGAGTTATTTTCACTACTGAGCGTGGAGAATTAGCACCTCATCCTCTCCCTCAGCTGATTCGGCTGTGTCCCCCCAAGAAGAGTGTATCGCTCCCTACCTACTGTTTACGTTGACATTCCCCTGTGAAAAATGACAAGTCTGACTGCAAGCTGTTTTCTAGGAGCAGCTTCCCCTGCTCTGTTGCTAACATCTCTTGCTTACACCTGATTTCTTTATACAGCACAAGAAAAATCTTGCTTCTTAGCTACATTGCTTTGTGATGGCTAGTTTTGTGACCTGGGGCTATTCTAGTTGAAAAGCCCTGAAAACAAAAACTCTGTGTCCCTCAGATATGCGGTGCCTGCTACCAACAGCGCGTTTCTCCATATTCTCCTGCTAAAGCATCAAAATTCTGGCTAGGGGAATAATAATAATAATAATAATAATGTAAAGAGCTCACTTTGTCCATTTGTTGAGACTTGAAGCAGTCTCCTGCTTTCTGCCCGTTTCACGCCGATGGCAATCTGTCCTGCAAATTAAAACTCTTCCAGTTTATTTCAAACAATCCATGAGAGGAGTGAGTCCACCATCAACAAGCTGCATCTAAACAGCCCCGGAAGGTCACGGCTCCTATGCCCAGGAAGAGCCATCCCTATTCATGTGTCACTGGGAGAATCAGGCCTGGTATTAACTCTAATGTGAAGAGGGAAATATGCAGAATTTTTCCATCTGTCCTTACAAACACAGCCTGGTACTTTCTTAATTACAATGAATAGTTTATAAATCTCAGTATTCTTCCAACTCAAATTTTGTCAACCAAAAAACAGTGCTGGGTATCTAGTTATGAAAGTAGAAAAAAAAGACTCAGAAAAGAAACCATGTGATACAGAAAGATCTGGCTTTGGGATTTAAAGAAGTAGCTTGCACATAGCAGCTTCTAATGTGCATCAATTCAATTTTCCAAGTGTGGGTGGGTGCTTGCTTTTAAACTGGCACCTGCACGTATCAGTGTAATTTCCTGATTGCTATATTTTTAACATTCTCATTACAACAGTACTTGGTGGCTCATGTACTTTACATCATAATATTACTATTGAGCCTTGAAATGTAACCTCTTCATGCACTATGTGGTATTATTTACTCTGATTCTATTATACAAATGACAAAGAACACTGCAGTATCGGCATGATGACTCTATTCTTCTGGAAGAAAATAATACCTGACAAAAAGTTATTGCAGCTTCTGCCAGTATCTTCCTTTATGAGTTAAGACACTATTGTGTCAAAAAAAAAAATACAACCACTTTTCTTGCTTTAAGAAAAGTCCAATGAATTCATTTAAAATTACAGAATAAAGTGGCTTGAAGGGTCTACTAAGTATTATACAGTAAATAAAATCAGCCTGTTTTTAATATGGTAAGCGCTATTGGCTGAAAGTCATATTTTAGA
This sequence comes from Tinamus guttatus, assembly GCF_000705375.1. The sequence goes on along the minus strand of NW_010577115.1, from coordinate 77,658 downwards.
ATACATTTACTATTAGAAAGTACTTGGATTATGAAAGAAAATCTAATTTAATTTTCCTCATTTATGCTGTTTGTTTGCATTTTTCATTTAATTCTGCTTGGATAATGAAAACAGACCACTTTTTCCCTTGCCAACATAATTTTTCAGGATCTCAGGCACTTGCCCATGCTGCAGTGATTGGGTTGCAGACACTCCGGAGAAATGGTTAAATCCTGTTTTCAATGGAGGTGTGGGCGGGGCGGGGGGAATCATGAACACACATATATGTAGTTTGGCCAGATCAGAATCTGTCCGTGAAAACTATTGCTAACAGGCAGCCAAAAAGCAGATACATTCCAGATAAAACTTCTACCTCTCTACAATGGTAGCTCAAAAATTATTTAAAATTTAAAAGTATTTGCCCTTTTGCTTTTTATTACAAATCTGGATTTTGACTTTTTATTTTAAATATAAAATAAGCTTTTCAAAAGCTCAGGGCCTCTTTGGTACACGCTCAGAGTTCAAAGCCATTCCAGCTAGCACAGCAAGTTCTTCTGTCACAACGAGGAGGAAGAGAAAAGCCTCGACCCATCTACAGATCCATGCCCAGAGAAGACATTTCCTTGGGCAACCTCCCAGCAAGCATCCAGGCCCCTGTGCCTCCTTGTGCCCCCTGCTTTATCACATCCTCTGCTGGGAGCTCATGTTCTTTAACATTACCATGCCCTGTGCATGTGCAGAGCCTCTGCGTATATCCAGAAGCTTGTAAGAGTCAACCTGCAAGAACAAAGCTGGCAACCCACAGCATCAGTGGTGTCTCCTGAGAGCAGCAGAGAAGTTTTCCTCGGGTTGCAGCTCCAAAGGACATCACTGCAGCCCTAGCAGGGAGTGAAAGGACGTCCTCACTGTTAACACTGCCACAAAAGTGGCTATTGCTGACCATGCAATTACATACTTTGATCGTGGGCAATGTCATCGGCACACCCGAATTTTGTTGATGCTTCACAGGGCTCTGCACTGCTCTTTTGGGTTCCACCAAAGCAAGTCTGTATTGGTTGAATCAGGAAATGGATCATCATCTTTAACATCATGGACAAAACTGAGCATAAGTAAAGTCACATCTGAAGAATAAGGAAGTGATCAATGGCTCCTAGATCCTAAAACACCTTTGAAAAACTTCATAACTCTTAATTAGAGTGGGATGAGCTCACCAAAACCTAGACGCCTTTAGCACTCGGGACAGTGGTTTCTGAAGGACAGTTAAGTACACACTTTTCCTTTTCTTTACTGGAGCAGTCCTACATCCAGGAATCCCTAGAGTTCAATGAAACACAATTACAAGCTTTACTGAACTAACAGGCTGAACCCGCACTGATCAACTGAATTTCATGGAAGTCTGGATTTGAATTGCCCATTTTTCTTTCTATAAACAACAATACGCTGTCCTAGTGTAATAAAAAATCCAACTCAACAAAACCAGTTTTCAAATTCTACAATTCTTGAACGCAGGGATTACAGCTAGCATGAACTTGGTGTTTACTATCCTTTCTCTTGAAGGAGAAATACTAACACTGTAAACTCTTGCAAAGCTAACAAGGAGATTTTATTGTGGTTTAATATTACACATTCTCATTCAGATACAGCTGTTAGGAATCTGATTTCTTGTGAGTTCTTATACACTAGAGGGTGCAACCATCCTTTTCATGATTCCACAAGCAGGCACTCTTATGTGCAGAACCAACAAGGAAAGAGCTGCTCTTGCAAACCCATCTGATTTAAGTCACACTTGACTCATATGAACAAATAAACGAGAGCAAGTAAGGGCTTTCAGGAACAGCTTTTAGGTGCTTTCTGGGCTTATATACTGAGAAGACTGTTACATCAGGGAGAGGCTGCAAGAGGCCCAGTCAGGCAGCATCTGCCCTGCTTGCAGCCTTCTCCAGCGCTGGGGTGACTCAGACACTGCTGAAGCTGCTGGGAGGGCAGGGCTCGACTTTCTGCCCCTGCATTTTGAAACTCCTGTGCAATGAGCTAGGGCATTGACTCGGGCAGCTGGCCGAAGTCCTTGCTCAGAATATCGACTCCTCTGCTCTCGTGTTACATCTCGGCTCTTACAAAGTCAGGCTGTGGGGTGCAGGGGGCTAAGTAAGGCAATGCTGTCTCACCTGCATGGGCTGCGTCAGACAAGGTGCTCGTTTTCTCAGCTTGTGCCAACAAAGCATTTAAGCATTCACTTAACAGGGAACAGCAGTGGTTGTACTGAACGCAACAGGATTGCATCTGTGCACAGGCGTTAGTCATATTCACACCCCCACAAGAGCAGCACCGGGTACAAGTGCAGGATCCCAGGGCCAGCAGCAGGCAGTCCCCAGTTCCTCTGCTTGTGGCTGCCCATACTGACAGGAGCACCGGAAGAGATACCATCCTCTCCAAGGCGGTTTCCTTTCAGGCTACAGGAATAATACCGCTATGAGAAATTGTTTTATGAATGCGGATGCACTTCTGCAACATTGCACATTTGCCCATTCCTCATCTCTGCACTGCATGAGACAGAACCAGAAAGTCCCTTCTCCCAGAGGAGGCATGCAAATGACTAAAAGGAACTTATAAGCTATGGCTGGGAGCATTCCCACAGATTAATGCCCTTAGGCTTTTACTGGTCTCCTCTGGATTCCAGTTCACCAAATGTAGAGGGGTTTGCAGATGTCTTTGCATCTCAGACCAAAATAATACCTTTTTATGACACCCTACCCGATTACCTCAAACACACTGCCCGCAACTTAGTGCTATGCATAGTATCAGCTTTCGCTTCTAGAGAGTTTTCATATTACCTAATTTTTCCCATGTTACCTTTTATGCCACTTCATCATTGTATCAAAACAAGTGGATTAAAGCAGTGTAACGCATTATAGCTAAATATTCTTTGTAAGGGAGAGCAGACCATTCAGAACACCATTAAGACAGAATCCTGATTGAATTTGGTGCAGCCATAAACCATCTTAAATGAACGTTAATAGAGAACTACAATTACTGTTGACTTCAGAATGCAAACAAGAACTTCAGATGCTGATCCCTATCAGACCATTAGAGCTGGCTGAATTCTGCACACTGTTCTCACAGTTGCTTAGCAATAGAAAATAAGCTGTTCTGTCTCTTATCACTAGAGGCATAGTTAGAACAATGCCTATTATTGAACTGAATAGGTATGAAATTAGTTTATATTGTTCCTCTTTTTGAGATAGCACTTGGCAGCAAAGTGAGCTGTTTGGGCTGCAGAAGCAGGGATTGTTTTCCTGGAGCTATCTATGGCGATAAAACAAAACTGAGGCTTTGCTAGAGCTATTTATCTGAAAGCACCATCAAAAAAAACTTTGCGTGTGTTGGAGTGTGTGGAAAGAGGGTCTCCTTCCAATACCTTCAAGTGAATTTCCAGGCATGTGACAGCACTACTGACAAGAAGCTATTCAGAAAGCAAATAGAGCAGTACTGCAGTGCAATGCCACAGCCTCTGTCCTGCCCTCAGGCACCTCTAAGTACTTGAGGGCTGGCCTGGGGAAGCTCACTAAAGATTAAGCCACCAAAGCCAGGATCCAGGAGGAGACTTTGGTGCTTATCATTCACTGTCACAACTCATCTTTCTGGCACAGAAGTGGCACAGCAGCGGGAGCAAACCCAGCATTTCCCAGCAGCATCTAGCAGACAGGACGCACAGTCGCGGTGATGGGGACTGCTTAGCACAGCACGGTGTTTTACCGCCTCTCCAAAGGTCTTAATTGCCTCTTTCTACTCAGGATTCATCCTCAGAACCACTGCCTCCATCCCAATAATGTGGCTCTAGGCTACTCTGGGGGTACTCACCTTACAAGGTGAACAGAGCTTACTTAGTTAAGAAGTGAAGAGAAGGAAAAGAATCTCACATATTAACCCAAACTTTCAATTTCCAAATCTGTTGTAATGAACTATAAATTATTTTATTTACAATGGCATAATTTCAACAGAAAATCTGAAGAATGTTTCTACCTTACAACAGACTGGGGCTCAGTAGTCAGGACTTCCTGGGGAAGCGGAAAGTGTGTCGAATATCTCAAGCTGAGGTATTTCCCTGCATGTCTGTGGGCTCTCTAACAGAGAACCACTAAGGTACTGCAAAGAGTGGGCCACTGCTTATTCCTTCTCCAGCTATATTTTAAATAAAACAGCAATAGCTGCTGATGGATCTAACAGTAAGTTCTCAGATAATTTATGAGGTTGGATCAGGCCAGAAATACAAAGCAATTTGTACTGGGGTAAGCTGAGGTTCGAGCTTGCCTACCCAGCTTCTGAAGCTCATCAGCACCAAAGCACCTCTGCTCATAGGCACGAGCAGAAATTTGTTACCTTCATTAGGTTACCTACCCTCATGTTGTGAGAACAAAATCAAGCCTTCCTTACCAACCTCACTGCTTCCAAACACTTCCCATTTTATTACTGGTGCTTACACCTTCCCAGTGTACCTCGTGAGAAAACTGTCTTACTCATTTGCAGCATGAGTTACTGGAGTTACTGGGAACTTACAATGCCTACAGCATTCATCAGCCATTTACATTGATTTGAATTATCCGCCCCCCCCCCCTTTTTAACCTGAGCTTAAAGCTGGATCCACAGATGAGAAGTTTCATTGCTCTTTCTTATCTGAATTGCTGTCCTGCAGCTAAATATCTCCTTTCAGATAACTAAGTAAAAAATTGAATTCTCAAGCAGAAATATAAAATGGAGTGGAGCTAAAAAAATTCCTCATGAAAGGTGCAAAGGTTTCCTTATGGGAGAACTATGCACAGCCGGGAAGTGTACTCTGAAAAAATAACTTTGACAGGGGGTCCCACAAACCTGGAACTCTCAGGCTGGCGAGAAATGAGACATGGTCATAGCAGGAGGCAAGAAATAACAGAGTCCCTGCCAGTCAGGAGCTGCAAACAGCTTCTTGGGACCCAAACATCACGAGCATTTCCACCCTACCTCTGATGCATGGAGTCCCAGCTGACGCATAGACAATCTTTAGTAGTGTTAACTTACTTTCCAAGCTTCTATAGTGTGTGTTTGTACAGTCAAACTGCAGCAGAAAAGAAATGAGAAAGTCATTAGAGAAACGATCAACATTTTAAAATAAACACGATATCTAAATAAACCTATTGTCCTGATCACATTTAAATCAATAACATTATTTTTCTGTGTTTGCTTTAAAAGGTGCCACAGAAGAAGTTTAAGTGCCATGGGAATTGTCGTAGTGCCTTACAGAAGCCTGGTGAAACTAGCCCAGATTTGTTCCTGGTTATAAATATAATATATAATAAACAGTGCCAGCAGTCTGATATTCATGAGAAACCCTATAACAACAAATCTTTGCTCAGAAAAAAAAACAGATAAAACCATGCAACTGTTTTTTTCAGGTGTGTGTGAGGATATAAATTATAGGGTTTTTTTCCTAACACTGTGACTGCAGCATTTGGAGGCTCTTGGGCAGGCACAGTTCTTGCCACGTAGCATTTGCAGGCCACAGTTGAGAAGTGCTTTTGCTGAAGTGGCAGATGAATCCTGCAGCAAACCTTCATTTGCAACTGCCTGAGATGAGCTCTCAGGAGGGCCATAGAAAACAACAGAGGTTCCCGTTCCCTCTCATGGAGAAGCCACCATGGGCTATCAGTGAGGGCTTCCTAAGGGCAAAGAGTCATCACATATATTGTATTTGTGATGGAATAAAGAAGAGACAATATTTTAGAGCCTTTGAGCATAAGGCTAATTAAATACTGTGGTTTTCACTCATCACACGATCCTATGCTGCAGTAGTGCCAAGAAAATCATCCAGCAGTGCAAACGAACCAGCACCGCAGGCAGACGGACACCCCAGACCCACCTCTTTCCTTCTGTTCGGAAAACTCTTCACCAAAACTGTAATCTTGCCAATACTAACACTTGAGGTTTGCAAGCTACATTATGGCTTTAAAATGCCAAATTTTCTGTTATCTGAGATTTTTCTCTCAAATCCTACAACATCACCACTTGTCTCGCAGCCATAAAGAGATTAACAACATTTCCAAGGCTTCAAATATAGACATTTCTTTTCAGAGCTCTGTTTTGCCTAGCATGAGCAACAATGTTTTCATTTAAACAGCTCTGCCCACACCACTCTCTTTTCAAAGCTTTTGCAGTTGTTGCTGTATCACAACAGCTAATATCTGTCACCTTTAAAATCCAAATACAATTTTTGCGGATGATGTCCCTTCACTTATTGCAGTCAAGTCTCTGGCACATAAAACTATAGAAATCTTACTCAAATCCCATATAAGATCCTATTTATATTCAAATGTATCCAATAATGGAAATAGAATTAAATAAAAAAGTCCACTGTGGAACTCTTCAAGTGACATCAGTAACAATTTTGCACTCCATATTCCCTGGACTGGGATTTCACACTGAGCTTTTGCTGCCTACTTTTGCCTCTAGTATTAAATTTGTCTGCTAATATTTCAGGGTTTTGCTTTTATTTATTTTTTAAATATATAAAATTCTACTTTGTGAGTTCCTAAACAAAAGGTTTGGAAGGAAGGCCAGAATCTGAGCAGAGTGAAGAGGAGTCCCACAGCACTCTCCACAGAGGAGGAAACACAGTGTCTGCAATATTTTTGCCACATGGCAAAGCTAGCCTCCAGTTCTCTACTCTGCCTTCCCATCTCCTGTGCCAACTACTGGCAACTTTGCAAACAGTCCTTTTCCTCCTTAACATGTTACTTGATTCTCTCAGGTGTTAATTACAACAATATGAACTTCCAGAAAATTGTGCGCGCTTATTAAAGAGTTTTAAAGAAAGATGAGGGTGTCTCTTTGAATCAGTCTGCTGATACAATGCACTATTAGCTAGAGCTTTTTTTCTTAACCTCAATACAAGAGAAATATTATACACAATATACTTTAGAGTTTGACTTTCAGTAGGAAAGCAAGTATGAAACCCAAAGTGTCATAATAAGCACCACTTTACCATCAGCACAAGTTATATTACTGCTTCCCATATTCTGGGATCTAAGCTTGGCCTTACACAGCTTCCCCATCAGTCACCGCATGCTACTCCGTGGTATCATGTCACATATTTCCATAACCATTAATCATGCTACCAAATAAATCCTTGTGCAATTATTTAAGCCGCTCTTTTAACAGCTGCCCACTTTGCATATTGCCACCTCTGCTGCTCATTTAGCAACGTGCTTTTGATCCAAGAACTGTTCGATCAGATCAATAACATGTAAGTAAAATGCAGGTGGCTTGAAACAAGAGGAATTCTTTCATGTGGAATATTCATTTGGAACATTCGGAACAGGTCTTTCAACTGTACAGCTAATATTTTTCTTTATAGTGATAAAATTCTCCATAACCATTTAACAAATTACAGCAAGGCAACACAAAGCATATTGCATTTTGGAGTCTAATAAGTGGTTGGCGTGAGGAGCATGAGGAAGCTCCCAGCCACAAACCATGCCAGACCTGGGGAGATCCCGGCAGGAGCAGAGACACTTCCCCAGAAGGAGACAAGTGGAGTGAGCCCTGACACCCTTTGCAGACCGTGGTCTGGGGGAATATCTGCCTCCTTTACCCACATGGTGGTCTCAGATGTTCTTTCCCCATCCTCCTGCAGGTCTTCATCCATGCATCAGCCTCACGGTCTCTTCTGCTCCCTCTCTGGTTCCGGTCCTAGACCTTCCTTCTGCCTTCCTTGGGCACCCAAGTCCTTTCCTGCTTGCCCAGACTGTTGCCACTCTGCACCTCTGACTTCTGGTTTGGGAGATGGGGTAGTTTCTAGTGGCTGATGACAGGGCAAGAGGAGCCCTTTGGCTACAGGCAGATGCACAATGCCCATCAGTCTGCCAAGCAGATGCTCGAGGTAAGATTATTAAATGCAGCTTACTATCTCTGATAACTAAATGCCAAATGCAGATTTAAGTTGTACCGCATTGGGAAGGCTGCTAATTAGAAAACCTCAAACACCACAGACGCCTATTCAAGTTTCCAGCAGTACTTTGTCAGCATCATCTTACCCTTGATGGGCTGAGGGCGGGAGACCATCAGGTATTTCTCAGTCTCTCCTAGCAAAGTTTTTATAAGTATTTTAGTATTTTTAAATAATACTTTGTGCAGCCCTATTTTCTAAGGGTGCTCTCTAACTGTCTTAGTGACAATTTACCATGGCTTCCCATAAAATACTCCCTTAAAGAAGAGAAAAAAAAGAAAGAAAAAGCGATATACATCTTTATAAATTACCACATTGCACGCTTTGAATGTTGAAGTGAAGGCTGGGTGATAAATGATACCACATGGCTGTGCAGTTCATCATCTCCCACCGAGCCGCCCAGCTAACACTCACACTGTGGTAGCAGCCTGGGCCTGCAGCAGGCCGGGCCCTGCGCGCCCACAGCGAGGGACAGGCCGCCCTTCACGGACCTGACAAGCAGAGAGGAAGGACACACGTTCCTGCTAAGCAAAGGTGTCCCCTTCCCCCAGGGGAGAGGCAGCACATTTTGTTTCTGGGACATTTTTAGCCACAGATGGGGTTGGTGGGGGCAGGGGGCCAGGGCAGTCTTTACGATGCTGTAGGTAGAGGCTAAAGAGAGAAGCCTGTTTTTTCAAGAGGTGAAATGGAGTGGAGGACACTTTCAATATGCAATTGGAAGGAACCTGGAAAAAACTTAAAGCCACTTGCATACAGACTTCTAAAGTAGAGCAGGAGCTTTGCTTCTTGCCTGCCTTTAAATATCCTGCTGAATCCTTGATTTATGGAGTTAAGCACAGAATGTAATACAAAACATATGATCATGTGTTTGAACACAACATATACCAGTAATATACAGTTACTGGTAAAGGATAATTTATACAAAAGATATGAAAATACATAGCTACATAATATCTGTATTGGCTAGTTAATGTACAAATATAATATTTTATCTTAAAGTGGGCATTTTATTTGAAAAGACTGACCAAATCTGATGTGATGTGACAACTGTCCCTTGACAAAGTACACCATAACCCACTCTGGAATGAATGGAAGTATTTGGAAAATTATCAAAAGGTTCTTGTTGCAAATAATTTGTACATCTAGCTAAAATCCAGGCCTGCTCCCACTGAAGGCATTGGGATCACTGTCACTGATTTCAAAATAACCACAATATAACCTCCAAACAGTACATTACTGGATGACTAAGCAGATGACAGAGACAAATAGGTGATCTGAAAACTGACTGCTGCCATTAGGCAGACATTTTGCACTTTGCTTTTATGAACACTTCGAAGCATCACTCTGTACTGGGAAAGCCATCCTCATTCAAAAAATCCTCTTTTTGAGATATCCATAAGAAAGAAGGTGCACATCTTACCACAGCAGGTCATGTCATCTGCTGGCCTAACCTGCAGAAGGACCTTGGCTCCAGAAGCTTCTGTGAACTTCCATGACTTCACTGAGCAACGAGTTTCCATCATCCTGAGACCATGCCCATTATGTTTGTGAACAATACTGGCTACAGGAAAATTGGGAGATCTTGGGGAAATTAAAGATAACAAGGGATCTGCAGGAAAGGGGACAACAGCTAGGGAACTAATTAGGTGCTTAACCACAGAAGTCTAGTGCTACTTTAAAACCCTTTAGAAATCTGAGATATTCAGGAGATAATAGCCATTATAACACAGGCTTTGCCTTTTGGACAAGCAAAGGACAGCATTTCTCACTTCATCTGCCACTTCACAGCCACCATTAGGAACCCAAAACCCACCTCTAACTACTGAAGGAGTTATGATAAGAGTGGTTTGCATGGTAAGCTGGAGCTCAAGCAAAGCTTGCAAACAGGAAGGGGGAACTTGGATACAAGAAGAATATATAAGTTGAAAGAACAAAGATTGGGAGCTGGAGGAGGTAAGAGGTGGTTTGGATGAGGAGGGAACCGTGTTCCTCGTGCAGTATGTATAATACTTAGCACAAAGAAACCTACTGCAGAGAGGGATGTGGCCTGGCAAAACCTGGAGCAGCATAATAAAAGAAAATGAGACAGAGAACAAGATACAGTGGAGAATGAGAAATAAGAGGTTTAAATCCATCCTATTTTGCACAGATTGCAGTGGGAGCATGATGCTTTCTGATGCAAGGAACCAGCAATCAGCAGCTGCACCTGATGGATATCAGCCCACCAATCCTGACAAAAAAACACCCAGACCTTTCCCTATTTATATGATTTCTGCTAATTTGTATCAGTTTTCCTAATTACTTACACTGCCCTTAATAGTTTTTAAATTGACATCTCTTAATTCTGCTGGTTTTAGGGAATGGGGTTTGCATACTGATACAAACAATGAGGCTCCAATGCCATAGCAGAGCACCTTGCAGAGCACTGTGAAGGCAGGAACCCAACATGCCAATCAAAGCAAGCATCATGCACCACAAAATATACATTACCTGAGAAGTGTAGCTTCATTCCAAATGAATTAACACTGAGCTCTTTAAAGGCTACTACAATAACCAAAACATCAAAAAAAAAAATCAACCGTTTTACTAAAAATAGTCAGTCCTTTGTACTACAGTGACAGTTGCCTATGAGCTAGAAAATTATTAGTTTGACACAGGGCAATCATATGATAATTAACAATTTTACTAGAATGACAGAGACTAAAAATGAGAGTGAATTCCTGATTCTAATGAAAGCAATGGCAATACTCTCAAAAACTTAATTGGTAAGCTTTTCATTTGCTGCATTTTGTGGCTTTGAGTTAGTAATTCCCAACATGATTTCATAAAGCGTGCAAATGTATTGCTGCCTTGGCAAAAAAGGTATTTATTTATATGAATAGCTGTCGTAAGAGTATATCAGTAATAAATGTTCTAAACACAATTGTTCTACAAGTACCCTATAATAATGTCCTATTTTCTATTAAGTACTTGTAATTTTCCTTCTTTTTATTTTCTAATTCCTTTGTTTTCTAAAACTTATTTGAAACCAGTATTAGAACTATAATGAGTAGTTCCGTTGTAACTAGATTTTATTCAACCGAGTGACTGGTCCCTGCCAGCAATCCCAGTATAAGGGGGTCTCTATCAAAGTTCTACAGTCTGGCACGATATAACCTAGCATTTGGATTTCTGACTCAGATTTTCCCCAGAGGCTTTCTTTAGGGTGCAGCTTGTCCAGATGCTCAGCTTCCACTTGTGGTTCACAGCTGCAATTAAAGAAAATAGCTATTAAAAAAAAAAGCTTACACTGCATGATGCTCTTATCTCCTATTCTGTCATCAATGATTTTAATCAGTAAACAAAATGTAATATCCAAAAATGGAGTAAAAGTACTGCTGAAGGAAAAATACAGCCCAATTAGAAGAAACAGATAAAATAAACTAGCTATAATTCATCTTTTTGGAAATTCGCTGATAGCACCAGCTCACCCTACTGGAAAAAGATTAGAGTGGTGGGCAACACACTAGTAGCTCAAACGCAAGCAGACAAACTGGGCCCCAGTGTAAATAGAGACAAACTGACAAGATAAAAATGTTCTAGAAGTAACTTCCATCAGTAAAACTGCCAGTAAGAAAAGGTCATTTGTAACATTTGTTTAGTACAAGCCAAGACTAAACATTACTTGAAGTGCTTCAGCTTTCTGTGACAGAAGAGGTTTTTCGCAGACCAGAGATTCCTTCTTAAGGAAGCACCCAGATATGTCCCAAGTCCAGTCTACACACACACAATGGAGGGCATAAAATAATTCCACAATATATTAATTCAAAGATTGGTCTGAACAGGAATGTTTAACCACCTTCCCCCACACTAAAACAGATAGATAAATAAAAGGGATCTTAAAGAGATCACAAATTTTGAGAACTGCAAAAGCAAACTCACTTCATTAGTTTAGCTCTACCAAGTAAGCGGATTGGGCTCATATATTTTTGCTTCATATTCTGCTACTGAGCCCCAGGAAATTAGAAACCCTCTTCAACAACCATCTCTTTTCAAAGACAGTTTCCTTTCCTCCCCACCCCAGTTTCTACAGGCACAGGGGAAAATCATCCACATATCAACCTGCTAGAGCAAAGTACTGGGTAGAGAGAGACAACTGTGACAATCTGAATACAAAATAACTGAAGTTTTTTCTGTGAAGCCGCTTCTGTCACAGGTGTCAACAGAAATGAGCTCCCACAGCCCCTTGGTGGCTCCTTGTTGGGGTGCCCTGCCCCACATCACTCACCTGCTGGGAGGCTTCCTGCAGACACGGGACTTCCTGGCCATGAGCAACCACGTTCCTGCCTGACCCTGCTTGCTCTGGCACATCCATGCAGCTCTGCTGGCACGGATATGCACGGATGCCACACCAGGATGCCTACGCATCGCCTGCCTTGTCCAGCCCCACATAGCAGGGTCCCTGTGGGTGCAGCTAAAGCACTCGCTGCTGCAGCTGCTGCGGGATGACCACGAGCTCTTTGCTGCTGCTCCAGCCACAGGAGATCAGCTCAGAGCACAGGAATGAGCTGCCTGCCTCTGTGTTAAGTTCTCTCCTGCAGCACAGCAGGGGAAGCAGGGCACCCAAACACTTCAGCCAATGTAAGAGCTTAGTTTGAGTAGGGCTAAAGCTGGCCTCGGGGTTTAACACCATCAGCACTACCCAACACCCCTACGCTGGGCTGTTCTTTAGTGCTGTGGAAGATGCACTGAAGGCCCTGCTGGAGTAGACTACTGACAACACCACTTGATGCTCAGTGCAATCTGTGCTGTGCAGTGTAAGTGCCTATGGCCTTAATTTTTTTAATCCCTGCAGTACACAAAATAGGAACACAAATCATTACTTCTTCCATTCAGTACTCAGCCAGTTTCTGCTCATTTTAGTTCCTGGAGATCTGCAGTGTGCATCGTATAAAGTCAAAATAAACACACCATCTGTAATTGAATCCCAGCCAGACAGCACTAAGCAATCATTTTTCGTTGATACTCCAGACTTATTTTTAATATGAGTGGGAGGCTCTTCTATATGTTTTAGCTAATATTTAATAGAAGGCATAAGACTATTTAGCATCTCATTCCTCACAGACTCACTCTGCTTTCTGTGTGAATTGCAGATATATTATAAATATGTAACAAACCTTACCAAGAAAAATAACTTTAATTTACACTGCAACCCAACTGGAGAAACTACAAATAAGCTACCCCAGGAAAATAGCTATTCAATAATTTCCCATTTATCATTCACCTAGTCACATTAAAAAAGTTTGAAATCTGTAATACCTTTTGCTTTACTTGAAGTACCAAATTTTTTCTGACAGGCTGCATTTTTTGTTCAGGCTGGCAAAACAGTCATATTGTTAGTCAGTTGCTTTACCATAACCTTGTGCTTCAGGACATACGATCAAACATGAGAAAACCAATTACCTGGGCTAAGAAACGGAAGACAGGGAGCCTGTTCTCACCTGCTGTTTGTACTTCTCTCTACAAGACTGATGAAAACGGACCAACAGCTTCCTGCTCTGCTTATTTGCACCAATGCAAAAACACACAAGCTGTATTCACAAATTTTCTGTGTTGTAGGTGGTAAAATATTCAGCATCTGTTTTTACCCCCGTACTTTCACAGCCAGCTTCATGAGTTGGCTAAAAGAGAAAGAAATTGTTTCTTGCCATTATCATAACATTTCAGAAAATCAATATAACCTATTATACAGGAGTAGGAAGGCTACATTATGTACTGCGCTATTTAAATTATCCATCTAACAATAAATTACCCATCTAATAACCTTCTTCACTTGCTATTGCATCTTTCCATTCTGGTTTTGTTTCTTGCTCTTACATAAGTTTTTTTTTTTTCTCCAGTTTTTCTTCCTATTTCTTCCATGTATAAACAGGCCTCATTACACAAAGGCTGTTCATATTAACTCAAATGAGAGATGGAAGGTAAGAAAGACTGAGAAAATAAAAGCTTGAGGAAGAACTGAGGAAAGGACCTGAGCTGGAAGAAATAAGAGGTTGTGGTCTGCATGGAGCAGTTATGTATGCTGAATAGATGATACTTATCTCCAGGCAGAACATAGTACATAGTCTTCCAGCAAAGTATTTTGTGCTAGAGAAAGAAGGTGGGGGGAACCCATTTTCCATGTGTGGTCACTGAAGTCAGAAGACCAAAATTAGGATTTTGTGGTGTTTGGCAATCTCACCTTACAGGTTTCAGATCTCTTAGTGGTTTTCCTCAGGAAATTCTCTTTGTGCAGAATGAAGAGTGGGTCTGTCCTGTAGTGGCTTCGCGTTGCTCTGGTCACCTCCCTGCTATCCGTGTCTCAGCCCTGCACTACTCCTTCCCTCCGGAAAGGCAGGGCCCTGGAACATGGGTCTTTGCGAGGCTGGAGAGATGATCCCGTTAGACCAGACTGCTAGCAAAAATGCTATTGAGAGAGGGAAATACGACCTCCATCTCTAGCTTACACAGACAATAAAAGTTCACCAGCAATAAGGAGGCAGATTCTTGGAATACTAATGAATTATTCGCAATGATATAAAGCTTCTCCATATATAATATTGTATTGAGTGTCTGTGGCTGCTTTACAGTATCGGCTGCACATTATTTCCTGTAGTTCGATCTTCAACTCCTGGGCATTCTGCATGTTTGGTTTTTGTCCCCCTTTCCCTCCCCACCTCAATGAAAAAGTTGTTTTTCCTGGTAATGGTTTATGATGAGGCTTTTTGCAATTGGCTGATACCCTTCATGTACAGCAGAATTAGCAGATTAGGGACTTTGTAGATTGACATCTTGAGGGCTGCACCAGCCACTACCTCCCCCGCTGCCTGGCCACAGTGCTCCAGGACATGTCTGACCCTTTTTGCATCTGTGTTAGTTCAGATGTTTCCAGGTCAATGTGAACAGCTTCCCCAGCAAACCGGAATGCTCAGTCTACACCTCCTAGCACCCACCTCTCCTAGCTGCCACACTGGTACCACTGCAGCTAACCTCACTTATGGGTGGCTTGAGTGTCCTCAGATGCCAAAGGCAAGGCCTGGAGACTGCCAACAACCAGCTACTCTGAGCAACAGCAACTGCATATATAAGAAAATAAAAATCAAAGAATTAAATGAGACAAAGTACCACCACTGGTTGTAATAGTACAGGTAAAATTAGGATAAAAAGAAGGGAAAAACATCCACGATCAGAGAATGAAAGCAGAGACAGGAGACAGAAGGGGGTAACAAGTCGCATCTGGATGAAGATACTGGTGAATCAAACAGCGTGGAGGCCTTCGAAAGCTGCCAGTGCACCATGTTCCAGCACGAAGGGCCAGGGAAAAGGCTGCCACATCCCATGGTGGAAATGGAGGAAAAACTTTCCCAACACATGGAACCAGTCATACCATCACCAAACCAACATATGGGACAGAAGGGAATATTAATCATGTTTTGAGGGGTGGTGGTAGAAGCTTGCCAGCATTACTATTTAACTCTACTTCATGATGCTTCTTTTCATCACTTTTCAATAAACTTTATTAGAAGATAAACTAATTTCTAATGAGTTTGTCCCCTTATTTTGTTTGCTCATTTGCTTATAAGTGTTAAAAATATTATCATTTGGAAGCAGATGGCCAAGAAAAAAAAAGCTGCAGGTTAGCATGCCAGTTACTTTCTAATAAATTTGATTCCCTTTATACAAAGTTAAAAAGAAGAAGGATCCAGACAAGTAGAAAGACTTTAGAATTTTCCTTTTCCCTGCATATTCAGAGGAATAATGCAGAATATTTGCAAAAAGCCACCACAGACTGAGCCTGCAGTCTGACAAACAACAATAACCTTTTTCTTGACACTAATTCCTTTATTATATTTTTAGAAGAATTTAAAAGCCACTTATTTTTGAAAACTATGATTTCAGGAAAAAGTATAATTTTCACATTTCCTCTGATGTCTTGTGTGCCCTGCTGTGTTATGACATTTCAAGTTTCATCAAGTCACATTAATTTACATTCTCACATGTTTTCTCAGTGGAACTTGCTCTTTGGGTCAATTTTCATTCATTGCTTGATCACTTTAATGTATTTGTATTGCTGAATACTTGGGCCATATCAACTGATCTTCCCATACCCCATGCTTGCAATTCATTAGCAATCATTTCTCTTCTCTGCACGAAAAAGGGGAAAAAAGAAACAAGAGGAAAAAATGAAAGGCAGACAAACTATTAGAAAGAAAGTGAACAGCAATTTAGTACATGATCTGGGATGCAGTCTGCTGTGTCATTCAAGACTTGCTTATATTAGGAAATTGCTGTGACCAAAGTAGATACTGCGGAAACCTGAATAATAAATGCATTTACCTGCTTTTGATCTCTCTTTTGTCTCAGCCTTCCCTAACTCAGTGAGGGTATTTAAAGCACGTGTGTTTTGGAGACCTGCACTTCCCTTTGCTGTCCTGGGGAGTGCTCAGGTCCAAGCGGTCGCACTCCCGCTTCTTCTCTCTGCTATCTCAGGATTAACGCTTCAGGCCCAGATCTGAGTTCCCCCTAAATTCCCCAGGGGACCTGGCATGTGGGATGTGTTCAGAGTCCTCGGTAAGGCGGAGATACAGCCTCGCTGTTCTTTATTTCCTGGCATAAAGAAAGGTCAAATGAGAAAATACTAAGCAAAGAAAACAGGCAATTTCTTTTACCCTTCCCTATAATTATTAAATTAATGACTGAATAAACCCTGCTGTTATCTCCCCCTTGCCACCCTCCTCTTGAAAGCTGCAAGTGAACACAAAATGCGCATCGAGGCGTTCGGAAAGCTTCACAAGTCTCAGTAAACTCCCATTCTCCCTTCAAAGCAAGGACCATCTCCCTGCTACGGCTCTCCAGCCCTTTCCGAACGCTGTGGGGAAAGCGGGGACAGGCTCCGGTAGGTGGGGCAGGCAGCTCCTAGGCACCTGGGGCAGAAACCCACACCAGTGCTTCCAGTTTCTGCACAAGATTTGAGCCTCTTCCCAGGTGTAGCCAATAATAAGGCTTCAGCTCTGGGTGGAAAGGGGCAACCTGCAAAAAAAAAGAAAAAAAAAAAGAAAAAAAGCCCTTTTTTGGAGCTCTCCATCAGTGAGAGCTCCAATTGGGCTGCCACAAGAGTAAGAGACAGAAGTCTAAGGGCACATGGAAGACTTCCAAAAGCAAACACAGACACAGAGACCCCAGCCTGCCCACTGCAATGCTTTCCTGCTCCTAAACAAGCACGAGGATGATGTTTAAGCTTCCCACAGAGGGCAGATTGAAGCAGCCTGATGTATCAAAGCCTCAGAGAAGGGAGGGGGACAGGGGGAGGCTTAATCTGGCCTTTATATCATTGATGGCAAATGGTCCAGTGCCACACGCTCTGCAGGAGAGCGATCAGCACAGCACAGGGAAAGCAGCACAGATATGACAGCACGTCTGTTATCCGCTGGACACTGGTGGCAGAGGGGAATGTAATCTACATTCTTACGTTCAGAGATTAAAGAAAACAACAGGCTCCAACAGGACACACTGTCCTGAGACAGAGTGCAGAAAGGGATGCTCAGGCAAAAGGGCCTGGCAACCAGTGCACAGGAGGTACAAGCAGACTCATTTGCTCCTGCAGCCAGTACATAAAGGATTATTTTTGCAAGGAGAAACAGGGAGAGAGAAATTAAGTCCAGATGTCCCCTCTTTAAAAGAAACCATACTCAGAAACATATCCAAGGAAGAGATCATATTTATTCAGGACCAGGCTTGTTATATGACCTTCTGCAGAAGTGTTCAGCGGCCCTGAGTCTCTTTGGTTTTCCCTAATGCTTATGAACCTGAAGGGCAGGTTTTCAGAGCTGCATTTCAGTGAGCCCCTAGACTGCTATCATCCAGATGCCTTGGATATGGTGTGGGGGAAGCATAAGGGAGGCTGGGGCTGCTGTGATCCCTTTATCCCATTTTTGGGTGCTGCATTTACCTTTAAACTTGCTTCAGAAATCAACAGTCATGGAATATTCAAACCATATTGAAACCTAAGCCTAAAAAGGGGCAGGCTTAGATTTTCTACAAGTGTAGTCAATTAGCCTTTAAGAAATATTGAAGCTTAACTGGGACTGAGAAGAGATGTCCAAAAGGCCAGAGGCTGCTTTACCATGTTCTTTGGAAGAGAATCGCTCCTGACACTAGTGCATTAGAAGAAAGCAATAGCTTGGCAACGCTGGTATTTCTTAAACACTATCTATATCTTAACGAGGTCGGATCACTGGCCTTCTGGCTTCTTCTTATGTCTTTTCTTACTAGTTATGGGAAACACCAGGAATCTCTGCCATGCTGGAAATAGAAAAAGCTGCCATCTGCACATTCCCAAGGTTGTGTGGAAGGAGAAGATGAATCCTTCGCAGGTGAAGCCAGGGTCTGTATGCTCAGACACGCTGTCCTACTGACAGAGCCCTCAGGGGTTCAGAGGGATGTGGGGGGGATTTCCCATCATAGGAAACTGGGTTTCCTGTTCTGCTAACAGACACTTGACAGGAGTCACCCGCAGCCATTGGGGACAGGTTAGTTACATTTCCGTGGTGTGCACTGCATAGGGACCGAGATCAACGGGGACAACAGAAATCCGCATTGACAGAGCACTAGTAACTGTGGACATTAACTAATCAGATGGGACTTTAAAGTTCACACTGTGAACATTGATATTTGCCATGCAGTAGGAAGATAGCTTGAACTGATATTTTTTTTCTATTAATAAGTGTTTGAAAGGCTGTTAAAAGAAATTATTGCTATAGTAATCAGAGCTCTCTGTGTGACATCGCTTCAGAGGCTTTGAGTTTCATAAAGCAAGAGATGTTCGGTATTGAAAACAGTATGGGCCTTTATGGGGCACTGAACAACACCATGAAAGTGATCTCTGCTTTCAATCAGCCTTTGCTTCATTCGCTGATGTTATTTTCATTATAAACGCTGAAGGCGCTCCCAGAGAGTCAAGAATTTTTGCAAGCCTTTTAGAGGGGAGTCAGGAAAACCACTATTCCATGTGGGTGCAGAATTGTTCTCCCAAGAGAGTATTTCTCACTTCTTTATCCTCTCCAGCATTAGAAGTGCACCACCTTAGCTGCTGTCAAGCTCTCTTCTGCACTATCCTGTCACACAGGAAGCTCCTCAAGAGCTTTTGCCGGCTAATTAGCACCTCATGACCCTCCACTGGTCAATGGTAACTCTTTCCTATTGCCTAACACCCACAAGTCCCCTGGGACAGGGTAATCCATATAGTTCATCCAAGAACTCCAAGATGAGTAGGAAGACTCTGAACCAGCACTGAAGTGCATGCAGTTAAGGCTGCCTAACCTAACACTGCTGTGCTTCTCACTAAAGGGTGAGAGTCCTGTCCAGCTTTCAGACTATAGTCTACACATCAGGTTAGACATTTCCTGGGAACTAGATTTTTGTATGGGTACTTAAACTCTGGGTCCCAGCTTTATCAGCTCCCAAAAACATGAGGGGGTCAGTTTGCAATGCCCATGTGCTGCACAGGTTCCTTAGCATGTGTCATTCTGTGGTTAGCACATACAGCTCGGCGCCAAGCGGCCACACACCAGGAGCCTCCGGCCGCCGCTTGGACCCGGTTCCCACGTGGGACGCGGCGACACTACTGCAAACTGGACTGATGCTAAACAACGCTCTACTACCTACTGCATGTGAAATCCAGGCCCACCTTCCTTTTGCTAAAGAATTCTGTTTATGACATAGTACACCTATAGAATTCTGCAAAAGAACTTGAAAATTAGCATTTGACACGCAGTTCATATAAGACTAAAAATAACTGATTTACACCTCCCAATATTCCTTCCTAGGAGCCTGCTAGAGGGATGAACACATTCATGCTTGCTTCAAAAAGCAAAGCCTTTTGTTTTCTCCTTGTGTTTCCCCACCCGTCCTTTCTGCCTTTACATTATAATCAATACAGTCTAAGCTTAGGGAATATTATCAGAGCCCTGACTGCAACCTCTAACAGTATAATCCATAGGGTTGCTGGGAGCATTAGAACCTCCAGGATAAATTAATTCAGTGTAAGTAAAAGCTTTGAAGCTAGGAGCATCATCAGGCCTTTGAAGCTTAAGCCCTGTTTAGATTACTTGATTAAAGTAGGTCCAAAGCTCCACCAATCAATATATTTTGCTTAGGAGCAACGTTGATACAGAAGCATATTTAATTGCATCTGTGGTACCCCACCTAGAAGACAGCCCCTTAGAGCAGAATGAGATAATGGCATGGTGGGAGAAAAGGAAAAAGGAGGCAGGATCTTGTCTCCTTTCGAGCACCTACAAACTTTACCTGCAGCAGTTGTGAAAAATGGTCTGTGCAAAGGAGAAGGCAGCAGGGAAATAGCAGAAAGTATTACAAGCTAAGAGAATTAGTAACTGAACCTTCTATTAACCCAAAATTGCAGGAGTTGAACCCCTGTAAATAGTTTCACCTATGTACATTCATGATTAAGGAGGGTCCTGCTCTCCCCCTCCCTTTTTTTTTTTAAACTAATATTAATGAAGCGGCTAAAAGTAGTAACTGGTATTTGTGGAGTTTTCTGACACCAACAAGTCTGGATATAACTCTACAATTCTGAAAGTGAATGAATTCCACTGGCTTTCCACAAAACTCAGAGGTGGGGGTATAGACATGCATTTTCACCACCTAAATCTAAAGCAGTGTGTCTACCATAAAGCTTGTCTGCAATGAAGAACATCTTGGCAAAGAGGTGGAGGTCTTAGGCCCACCTAGGAGAGAAGTGAGCCTTGCAGCTGGGCAGCAGCTCTCTAACCACAGCAGCCTGCGGTGGCCTCCAGCAACCAGCTGTGGTTAGAGAGGGGACATGAAGGCACCAAGCAGCTCTTCAGAGCTGCAGGGAACACACCAAGATAGCCTCACTGTGAGCAACAATGGCTAAAGACAAGATTATCTTTTGGATACTGACAAAAAATATAATCCATTTAGATTTCTAGCTGGACTTGATTAGAAACTCAGGCAGCTTTTTTTTCCTCAATAGTTACTTAAACAAATTAGTTATACTTTCCAGCCTACTGAACAGATTAAATGATCAAATAGCATGCTAACTTCACAGCACAGCATGCCCCATCTGAACTTCTTAGAGGCTTAGAGCTCTTAAAGGAGAGCCACAAGGACTGGCCTTCCACTTAATGGAAGGGAGCTGCTCACCCCATGGCAGGAAACCAAGATGCTGCTCATCTAGCAGGGTCTTGCCCACCAGCACCCTCCCATAGTACCTGAGCAGGGCAAGCATAGAGATGGCAACCAGGTTCAGCCAAGAGCCCAGATCATCAGGCAAGTTCCTGGCAATGAGGCAGGTCAAGGCCAGGTCCATAGGTGGTAAGGAAGATCAGACACAGAGCAGCAATCACCAGGCAGGTCCATGGTCCAGGGCAGAGCTGAAGGCAGGCCAGGGAGTCAGGCTGCAGGTCAAGGTCTGTATGAGCAAGGAGGCAATAGCCAGGCAGAAACATGGCTAAGCCTAAACTGAAGATTTATAGCATATCTCAAAGTCAAGCAGCCCAGGGCTGAGCTTAAATGGAACCCTTGGGGCCTTGAGTTGGGGTAGTGGGTGGAGGGTTCAGGTGAGGCTGGTCATGGCTATCAGGCTATTTGGGGCCCTGATACTAATGCTGGATATGCCAGGCACCTGTTTTACTTTATCAAGAACCTTGGCTTGGAGCTGGTGTCATGATAGTAAAGATTTTACATTCAAGAACAGTTCAACAAAGAAAATGAAATGATAATTTTGTATTTGAAAAGACTTTACTTTTTGGGCATTCACCTCTGAATTGAAAGGCAGGAATGGGGTAGGTTCTTTTAGGGAAATGAGAACATTTGCTCAGAAGACAACATGAGCTAGTGCTGCCTTGTTTGCTTGTGCTTTCCATTTCGCCCAGGACTCCCAGCACAGCTGCCGTCTGCCCTTGCACAGCACAGAAGATCCTCTTGGGGAGCGCAGTGCAAGGGCATTTCAAGTGTCTCACAGGTGTCAAGCATCCTTACTGGCAGTGTAAGCCAACAGATGCTGTCATAACTTGGTCTGCTGAGGAATCGAACTCTGAATGATCTGGCTTTAACTTCCTTAGCAGTAGAAATAAGTTGCCTTGCGTTTGGGGTTGTAGGTTTCTTTCACTCTTTGCCTTACTCATCCCAGAGGGAAGAGACTCCTGAGGAGACTGTATGCGAAAGTTCTGCTTCTTCTTTTGTCTGGCCATGCTGCCATTCCTCATCTATCATGTGTCTTACTCCTTTAGCTTCTAATATGGAAGCTCTGTGAGGAGAGGGACTGCACAGAATATGACTACGTAGCAGTGTCTTACAGGCACTTAGCCTAGCTCTTGGCAAACTGGAGTCCAGCTTTCAGCACGTATCTTGGGACCTTTGCACAGAAATGCCATGCAGGGGTGTCAAATCAGATCCTGAAAGTATCTTTTTGCTCTCCTAAGATAACTCAGCTCTGTTTCTCAGGGCACAACAAAGTCTGACATACCAAATTGTTTCCATAGGCAGCTCTTTTGCCACCAGCTCCTCTACTACCTCATGTACACACACACGTGTGTCCCACCAACCAGTCTTCTCCTCACAGCTTGAGAGGAGTTAACTCTGTCAGGCCAGAGATCTTCTCCCCTATTCTCATTAGTTAACACTGGAAAATTGCATGTGCCTCACTGAATGGTGACAGCCACATTCAGGCTCCGGGTAGAATGAGACACAGTACAGAAGAAACTGCAAGATTCTATCACAGATGTGACCATACTCCAATCAGGACATGCTCTACACCTACAAACCACAGATTCACCAGTATTTGCCTTGGCAATAGCCAGAGATGGAGGTGAAGAACGTGCAGTTTGAAAAGTCAGGTCCCAAGACAGACAGAGCCGCCCTCCCCAACATGGAGATTGCTCAGAGACTATTTCCATGAGGTCTCGATTGGCACAAGTCTGAGCAGCTGAAAGCCACACAAAAGCCATGACTGTTTGATAATACTCATGGACAAACAGACCCAAACACAAACCCTGACCCAAACGAAACATTTCTTGCCCAGTTGAGAGCTTCTTTCAGCAGTCCTTAGGCAGCCTCTCTCCAGCAGCGGCTCCAGGCTCTCTCCTAAGCAGGACCCTAGGCATGGATTGAGCTTTAGCTCATGACCCCAGTCCCAGCATCCATAAGAAAGCTGTTAGAAATAGCTCTTTATGCAGCCTACCCTTTACTTAGCCCCTTCAACTGCAGCTATAGGCTCTGTCTCTCCTAATCCTAATTCGAGGCGTGGGCTGAGTCTTCACCCAAAACCTCAGGCAGGGCCGTCACAAAAAGCTTCTTAGGACGGAATTGTCTTGGCACTCTGCCCCTTGCTTTGGTAGCTCCTTTGCACTTCCCTCACACTGGAGTTCCAGGCTTTTTCTCACTCTTAGCCCTTAACCCAACCCTAGTAACAGGGCAAGGAGTCTCGTCTGAGGTGCCCTTGCCATGGCCCCAGTGGAGAGCGCTGAAGAGGATAAACTTTTTGACAGTCTGCCTCTTCCTTTGGCAACCCCTTTTTAGCTTCTCACTTTGTTTCAGGATCTATATTTTATAGTACATGTCTTCTTTTGAAAATGAAATATCTTTTTATTTTCATACACATCAAGCAGTTATCCTCATGGCTAGTGCTTGTGTATTTTAGTGGCATTTACAGTCTGCATGAATAAACAACTCAAGGCACTTTAAAGAATACTAGCTTTCCCTGCCTGTGAGGAAATAATCTTTTCTTCTGCCCCTGAACCCTGAACCAGAAATGATTATAACTTTACTTTACAAATACAGCTAGGCACAAGTTATTACTTGACTGTTTCAAGATGAATTGCTTTAAAAAAAATCTACTTCCACTCTTGGAAATAATTAATCCATTTTTTCTCCGCTGTTACTTAACCCTGAAAAACAGGCCACTCAATGCAGTCTTTAAAGCCCAGGCACTCAGCGTAGAAGGGAGGCCATGCCATGTCCTTACTCCTGGAGCATCTGCTTGTTACACAGATCAGGGGTCGCCCCTCTGTGATCTTTCCAGTAGCTGTAAACATCGTTGTTGGTAAAGATGGAATTACCAGCATGATGGAGATGAGTGATTTGCTTCCAGTTAAATACATTGTCACAGACTATTAATTTTACTGCAGTCTCATTTGAAGGGAGTGGTAAAGCAGCAGGGTAAGCAAACAGCTACCGTCTGTGTGGGAACACTAAGTGCCCGGGCAATTAGGCTTCTTGCTCACCAAATTTTAGCTATCCCTTGTCCCTTCACATTTGTTTGCACCCCTGCTTACTAAAGCAAACACGATGCCCGAGCAAGGTTAGACGTTTCTAAGAGGTCAGACGCTGGGTTAAATCAGAGGGCTCACTTTGTAAATAGCTGATATCATAGAAACACAGATAGGAAAGAAGAAGGCAAAAGGTACTTAGTGCCCAGATTTTCTATTTGAGTCACCCAGCCTGCCATCACCTAAACATAAGTTCAACTGCTTTGTACAAAGAAAAATAGGGCAGTCAGAAAGAAGAAAGGAGGACTGTGACATTACTTTTCAGAAGAAGGGATGTATCCTGACGTGGTATCCAGGAATCAGCTGATAATTCTCTTCCATGTCCTTTAACGAGAGGAATAATTCCAGAGCCACATCAGCATTTGCCAGCCAGCAGCTCACTGGAGGTAATGAAGTTTAGGCTAACTCAGGTTCAGGAAAACCCTCCTGGCATTATTTTAATGTGCTTTAGCTGTGGTGCCGGAATTAGGAAGGTGGGCTCCCCATGTAGCCACAAAGGCAGCAGAGACTGTTTGGGGGCACTAGTACCACTCCTCAGGGAGCCCTGCCTCCCGAGTGAGCACCTGTGTTAGACGCCTGAGGGTCGGAGATGTTTCCATGGCTGTGCTTCCTGCCGGTAGGGCGGGGCGGCGGGGCTGGCGGGGGGAGCAGCCTGTGGCACGCCAGGCAGAGCTTGGAGAGGTGGCGCGATCGCGCGGGCTCTCCCGTCTTGCCTCTGGTGCCTGGTTCTACCCAGCGCCACCATTTCCCTCAGGAATCCTCCCAAGCTCTATGAGGAGCATTCTGAAGCATGGTTCATGCTGTCTCTCTTCGCAGTAGGGATAAGTCCCTCTGAACCCTACTATCAGAGATGTAGCTGTATTGGCCTCCTACAGGGCATGCTGAACCCTGATTTCTGACAAGGCTTCTTCTCCAGTCCTTCCCCATAGCTCCTGGACATCCCCAACAACACCAGCAACCTCTCTCGCCGCTCGCTCTTCCTCCTCAGCAGGCAGCAAGGGCTTTGCTGTCGGCTCCCTTCCTCTTTCCTTGCTCGCAAAGCTCGGCCGCTGCGGATGGCCGAGCAGGCGCCGGGGCTGGCGAGCCGTCTGATGGCACCCGGACTGTCTTCCTAATGGCCACGACTCGCGTGGGGGCTCCCCAGCAGGCAGAGCCCCTGCCCTGCAGAGGCAACGTCCACCAGGAGCAGCTCCCTCTCGCTGCCTCGTTAGCTGCTCCTGACAAGGTTGCACTACGCAAATGTAGTTGTGTTTGATTACACCCCGGGTAGCGTGTCTCCTATAGCTAAGGCAGTGAATGAACTAGACTGGAATAAGCAAGTGTATTAATTAGTATGCTGATGGCAGAATGAGGCTATTTTTAAAATCACTGAGCAGCACTGCTCTTTACTATGATTGCGGAGATTATGTAAGATGATGATTAAAATCAGGCCCCTGTATCACAGCCTGATCCATGCTTTAGAGATGCAAAAACGAAGCTGCAAAGAAATGAGAGGGGCCCATGTTATTTTAATGGCTCTCTCCATTTGCCTTTCCTAATTAAAGGCAAGACACTCATCAGCATCTTAGTTGTCGCTCTGATAAAATCTATTTTTTCTCTCGGCAATATTTTGCCAATAAACGATTTGTATTTCAGGCTGCGTGTGTACATAGGGAAATGTTGCCTCTGGAGAAAACTGCTGTGTCACCCCACAGTGCAGCGTGTAGTAATAGCGCGTCCCCAGCGTGCGGGTCCCCACCAGCTGTAACCAGCGTCCATCAGAAGCACTTTCCTCTGATCTGCTGACATACCAACATTCATTAAGAAGGCAGGAGAGGGAGAACATCTGCAAGAGCTCTGTACTGTCTAAGTGATTGAAAATAGACAGATAACAAGACGTTGTACCTCTGCAGTAGGATAACATGACATTTCAGGGCCACGTCAGTAATAAAAAAAGATGCCATTGTTTTCAGTGGCTGTTATTTAGGAAGAGCTTCTAGATAACTGCCATTAAAAACTTTAAGAGAATGTTGCTTGTGAGCAGAGAATTAAAAATGTTGAGTTCACAGCCCCCTGCCATGCAACCCTACACGTACAACCATTATTTGACTTCTTGCGTTGTGCTGAAGAGTAGCACTGCTGATAAAATGCAATGAGGCAACCAACCCTAGCACAAGCAGAAATATAAACCAAGCCTGCAGATTTCCAGGGAATCAAAACCGTGTCAAACAGCCTGGGATTAAAAGCATGGCATACATTTGTTATTAATTTTGAGAAATGGTGATCTTGGATGCTTTTTGCAGTTTCTCACCACTGTTCCTCATCCCTGCTTTCAGGGAAATTTTAAAATGCTTTAACTAACCTGTGTGGCTTGGGCATTCCCAGCCCAAGCACCTCATCCTGTTAAACCTGAGAATTTATTCCTTTAAAATACTCCCTCTGGAGCAGGCCCGGCAGAGGCCATTTGATGCCCTGGTGGAACGGAGACACTCGCACCCAGAGTCTGGAACAGCGTCTGAGACGCCGTCTCCAGCCAGCTCCCTCCTCCCGGCCAAAGAGAGAAAGGGGCGAACGCAGCCCAGGAAACCCAGGAGCCAAGGATAAATAACGGGGTTTAACGTAGAGGCCATTTTACACTTACTTTGTGCATGTCCACGTTCTGTAAGACATGCAAGACACTGGCCACCTCCTCCTGCTCCTCCTAGACCAAGTCTGGTGCCCTGAGCAGGCACAGGCTGTTTCCACGTGGCTGAGTCGGGGGCTGTAGGTAAACGTCCTCAGGCTGAGGAAGGCCTCAGACCTGCCGCCCCTGTCCTGTGGGAGCTCAGGAATCACCAGCCATTTTCTGGAAAGGTGGGAGGAGAAAGCCACATGTTTCTCCTGCTTTGTGGTGTTGTGGGGAGCTGCTGGGGCCCATGGCTGCCCAGGCTCAAGGAAGCCAGGATGGCCGCTGTGGCAGCGTCAGCTCCGCACCACAGGAGCCTGGTGGTGACTCCCCGGTGGCGGTGGCCCCAGCAGGTGTCCCCACTGCTGAGCTGCTGCCGGGCGCTTGTGCCCTCCCTTTGTGCCATGGCACCTTGGGAAGGCCCTCTTTGAAGGGCCACCGCTGCCATGGCTCCCCGCTTTCCTCACGGCTTCCCAAGCAGGACTAGGGTGGTGCTTTCCCATAAACTGCGAAACGCCCAAGACCCTTTTCTCAGTTGTTTGCTGGCTTGTAAATACAGGCTGGAACACTAGTGCCAAATGTTCCAGGGGATTTTTGCGTAGTAGCTCCCCAAATGTGCAGAGATGAGATGCGGCAGGGAGGAGTGGGGGGGGGGGAGCAGCCTTCCCTGCAGGAGCTGGAGCACCCGCGGGTCTCCCTTCCTCTATACGAGTGTCACTATTAATCCATCCACAGACCGTGCTGCATGATCGCTGCTTAGCTTAGAGTGCCTGGGAGGGGGATCCATTAGAGGAAGATGGTCTGGAGCACAGCTGAGTGTTTTTTCCCCTCTCACTGGTCTCCTTTCATCTTGTCTGCTCATCCCCGAGCTTTTTTCTCCTCTCTTTTCTATTGCAGCAGTACTGAGCGCTGATAATAGGTTACGATTTGAAACATGTTCAGGCAATACATTAAAGTATCAATTGCATGGTCAGATATCAGGTCTGGGCATTTTGATGCTTTTGGTGTATATCTAGGAAATTTTCTTTCTTCTGCCTCACCTATCCCAGCACCTGTCCGTCTATCTTGTCCTTCAGATGCTCACTGCAGTGGTATCGACGCCAACAGCTCCAGACAGTGCAGAAGCAGCGAGGGGGATAACACTATAGCTTCAGGTCAGTTCCAGCTTAAATAGCCATGCAGTCTTATTAAACAACCACAAAATGGCCCCCCTTTCCCTGCAGTGTCTCATACTCGTTGCGGAGAGGATTTGAGCTTGACTGAAGAAGGGGGGAACTTCTATTCTTTTTTGTCTCAATCCTTCTACAAGCTTAATCTATTTGTACATAAGGCTGCCCACAGGGTATTTTCAAAATACAGTGCTTGGGTAATAATTTTATTTAATTTTACTATTTAGATTAGTTTTAACTGGAGAAAGCTATGGGGAAACTGACTACAACTTTCTTTATTCCCTTTGTTATTCGTTCTATAACAACAAGACTTTTGCCCTGCTTTTGTTCTATTTTACTCTAGCCTTGCATTAGATTGCTAGATCGATATGCAAAGGCATCTACCACAAGGAGGTACTGGGGAAGGCCCAAGGTGACTAGGGGAGGCTGTATTTGATGATCAGGTCTATTAGATGGATAACGGTTGATTCACTTTAGACAACAAGTTTTGAAGTTTTCAGCGTTATAGTAATCTCTCACACAAAAAGGCATAACCTGGCAATAGAGTTCAGAGTCCTTGTGCCACATAAAGTAGAATGAAGCCTGAGAGGGTTGTTGCAAAGATTAGATAGAAATGTCTTCCCAAATGTTATGTCTACACTGGTACACGTGTCTGCTTGGTGAATCTCCTTGTTGCTGCTAATGTAAAAGATAACAATTCCCAGTGAAGTCAGCTTGGTTCCCGGGCTGCAAAACTCATGACAAAAGAAGATCAGGCCCTAACAGCAATTTAATATTCCTTTTAATCATTCACAGTATACGGCAACAAATTAACACTAGTTGGTATCTACTGCAATGAAGATATAGGTGACATCCCACTAGGGCTAGAGCTATTTAATAATGAAGTAATTCATATGTAAAAACATTCCTGTTATTCCTCCCTAGTAGCTGGGCATGTATTGAAATCAATATTCACAAAACTACAATTGTTCAATTGATGCAACTCAGTAATTTTTATTGCAACTGGAAGACAATACATCACAGAAACTTTATGGTAGGTTTTGGGAAAGTGTTATTTACAATAATAATTGATGAAATAGTTTGTCTTTGGCAATATGATTACACATCAAGAAAATGTAAAATGCAAGTATGCCTCTAAATCAACATTTTCATATTTCCTAAAGATCAGCTGATTGCACTTGCCTTCGGACTGCTCATTTAGGTAAACACAAATACAACTTAACATCACTGTTCATTCCCCATCACAGTTCTTATTTTAATATTGATGAAGTTGGCAGTTTCAGACACCAAGTACAGAAAAAAAATTGGCTTATCACTGTACTAAATTAACTTATTGGCCAGTTAAGGTCATGTGACCCTTCAGCATCCATATTAAATCTCTTGGTCTTTTGATTGCTTTATCACTTTTTTCTGTAAAACAAAATATTTCAGAAATTACAGATCAGAGTATAAAAAATGTACAAGTTCATAATGCTTTTCATACACACACAAATCATTCCTCCCAACATTTTACAACATGGCAGTTTTAAGTAGTGAGTGTGAATGACACAGGCATGGAACTGGTTATCAGATACAGGTATTACTTTCCATTGCTGTCCCACACACATACTCAAGAAATGTACAATGCTCTATTAACTTAAAAATGTACTAAAGTTCAATGTCATTTGAACAAAAATAAAAGAAAAGTCTTGGGATTTTAGGCCACAGTAAAAGAAAGAAAAACCCTCCAATTTCTAGATTATCAACCATCTTGGAATCCAACATGGAACTGAGCATCCAGCAAATTCTCCCTAGCACCGAGGGCTAGCACAAGGTGTCATTTACTGCTTAGGCCCTCGAGTGCTGAGCTCTCATAACTGCTCACCTGATCCAAAGCCTGATAGAATTAACTGAAAAATAAAAGAGAAACAAAAAAAAACCCCTTCCCCTGATTTTGAAAGAACGTTAGATTAGGCTGATTCCATCCTCTTTGCGAAAGAAAATGCGATACAGCAGAAAAATCATTATATAGCTTCCGATCAATATTCCTTGTTTCAATGTTAAAACAAAAACAAAACCCAAACTCCCAAACCCAGGAAAGGCTAGTTTTGTATTAGAACAACTCAAAAGTGACCTTTAAATCATTTCTGGTTTTAAATGTACACCAGCAAAATACAGCACCATAGACACATTAGGTTGAGACTTTTTTTGGTCAGTGAAGCTAGTACTTGTTTGCTGAACTGTGGAAGAATTACAAGGTCATGTACATGATCAATGATAAAGCAACCCAGCTGACAAGTCTCCGCTTAATTCAAGAATAACCAGTACTAAAAATAAAAATGTAAAAATAAAAAACCCTAATAGACCACCATCAGTTAATACTTTCTAAATAAAAGGGGATTAACAGATGAACTCACAAATGTATGCAGATTTATACAGAACACCGAATGTTGTGTGTAAATCCTTATAAACTCCAGCTTAAAACAGAAACACACAAAATGTATAGTTTGACTTACACATTCCATTTCCAAGGAAAAGAGACACCATTACAACTTGGTAACTGTGCTAACTGCAATATAAACCAAACAGAAATTCAGAGTTTGGTAGATAACTAAGAAGAGGGTTATCACTTAGGTTATATAGCAAAGTGTTGATGTATATTACATAGAGTAGTATAAATAATAAAAAAGTATTATTTAAATTAGATCACAGTGCTGCATTATGTGCATAACAGTGTTTGATATATTACTGGAGGGCTGTGAAGAACACTACTAAAACTTAACTGGTCACACGGTCAACACTGATATTCTGTTACAATCAAGAGGATTTATGGTTCAAATGCTCTTTTGGTGGCAAAGTCAAGAAAATGTTTAAAAATGCTTCTTATAAAATATGCCAATGAGCTCTTCAGGCCGTTACGACATACCTGAAGGAACTTGGTTTGCATTCTCCACGAAGTGAAAGAAATTGCATTTAATCTAAAATTGCAAATGCTTTCTCTCTATGGTTTTATTCTGAACCTGGAGCATGTGAGGGTAATGTTTTAAAAAATGCCTAGGGCCAGATTAAAGGGAAAATGGTAATAGTAGCAACTAAAAAAGAATCAGTAAAGATTTTCAAGAGCACTTGTGTGTCTATAGCTCCACTAATGGCAAAGGAGATTAGACACTTTAAGAGATTAGAAAATCTCAGAATGCACCTATCTTCATCTTTAGACACAGAAATACTTCAAGAAAAATCAGGGTCTCAGTGATTTAGGAGCCAAAACCTCAGTGAAAATCAGCGGTGGCTACTCAGAAAATGGGACAAAGTTTTGTTTTGGTAATTCCACCATGGTGCCATTTGAAGTAGTTTACGGTTTTGTTCTCTGCTGAGGTATGTTGACGTATCTCTACCTTACTCCAGTGCAGAATGCAGCCCACAGCTTCTTTGCATCTTTTCCCACTGTAGACAGTAACTCAGCGGAACGCCAGGAGCCAAGACACCTACTCGGGCTTCCTTTCTCCCCCTAACGTGAGAGAGGAGTCACCCCACGGACACCAACTGCATTACTAGTGTGAAGAGAGAACACAGTCACAGGATAGTTCTACCGTCCTCAATGGCACGTCGCATCACCAGGCTTCTAATCTCTAAAACTCTGGTAGTATCGATACTTTCACTGCTGGTTTTGCGAGGAGAAGATCAACATCAACCTGGTATCAAGAACAGCCACGTAGAGTGAAGCTGTTCAAGACCCGTGCTTGGCATTTTTGGCAGGCAAAGCCCACATCAAAATATTTTTCCGCAGGACACCCAATTGCTTGCAGAAGGCAAGCGTGACTGCTGGATTCCTTCTCGGGCAGCCTTCGATAGATCTACCTGTGCCACGAGCCCTCGCCTGCAAGAGCTTCTCCCTGCAAAAGGCATATTCCAATATTCCCAAGGAACCCTTGGCGAGGTAGGGGCGATCCTTAAAATTCACAGCTATGTGAAACTCGCCATTAAATGCTTGCTGACCTGCTGGGGTTCCCCTCACCCCTACCTGTTCTGGAAAAACATCAATTTGGCAATACTGATAGAGTGAGGAAAACTGAAGTTAGAGATTCTAGGACTTCTCACCCCAAAATGGCTTAGCAAGGAAAGCAAACAAGAAACATAAACCACCTGGTGTCTGAGGAGTGAAGGAGTTTGCAAAACAGTCCCAACACCACTCAGATTCGACATTAGTCAGGGAAAGTAAAGATGATCAGATTGAGAGGCTGACATTGTATTTTTCTGGAAAATAAATCAGTTTCAATTCTTAAGAAACATGAGAACTTTGCAGATGGAGTAAGACCTATTCTGACAAAGCTGCTGTCAGCCAGGCACTAAAATACTTTAAGAGGTGACTCACAAACATTTGACACAAATCCAGATCCGAAATCAGGTACTTATTGTAAATAGTTAGCGTAAGGGTCAGCTTTTAAACTCCAGAAATCATCTATAGATGGCATTAGTACTCAGCCAAACCGCTGGTTCCTCAACATATTTTTAAAAGAGCCTGCTGAGGATCTCCTTAGTAGACCAGGCTGGGAACACAAAATTGTACGTTAAAAAAAAAGAAAAAAAAAAAAAGCTTGACAACATTTTATTAGGAGGTAAATAAAGGAGGTGTTGAAGTCTTAGATTGTTATAGATGTGTGTATATATATGTGTATATATATATATATCTTTTTAAAATAAGCTGCCTAATTAGATATTTATGCAAAATGACTGTTTTCTAAGGTGAATAATACTAGTGGTAAATACACACTTAGCCACCAAGAGTCCACATTAATGAATGGTACTTATCATGCAGCAGATCCTGACCTCCTGCGCTGACGCACTGCAGTGCACAGAGCCGCTCTGGAATCAGTGCTGTGCCACAACCACATCCTTTTCTCTGGAGGAAGGGAGGGCTGAGCCCCATTTTGAGTATATTCCACTAAATTTGACTTTTAAACGTTGCTTTTTGATGAACATCAGAACATTTTCCAGCTGCAATGACTTATGCGTGAACGATGAAGTCGGCAGCAAGCTGATGCTGTGTATTTTGTTTGGAACGGCTCTCCCGCGGCCCGGGAAAGCGGGAGGGGAGCCAGGCTTCCCGCGCACCAAGCCCCTTACCCCATGCAGTCACACAAGGGCTTCCTCCAGAGGAAAAGACACAGCCCAGGCACCTCTGTGCTACCTGGCCAAAGCACTGCTCCTTCCTGTCCTCCACAGCTTCCCTTTCAACATCCCTCTGCTCCCACTGTCACCTGTGCAGGGAATAAAGCCCACACACCTTGGCCCTGGGCAAGCTGTTCCTGGCACCATCCTTGGCTCTCTCCTGCCCAGGCAGCACTCGGTCCCCGGAGATGTTGGGTGAGGCGGGAGGAGAAGCACAGTTGGGGTTTGCTGCCTCCAGCGCGCTCTTGTTTTCCAGGCAGCACTGTGGCTCTGGGGCACAGGAGCACTGGCAGGTCCAGACTGATCTTCCAGTCCTTCTGCTTCCTAACTGAACAAGCAAACACGTCTCCAGATGCAGGTTTTGTTTCACTCCGCTGAGAGGGAAGTCAAACCCTTCTCTCGCTCACTCTCCATAAACCAGTTCCACCTCAGTGAAACTGCTGACCAAAAAGGTTCTGCCAGGGATAGTCTTTCAAAGAAACAGATCATTTTATTCTGCTAAGTGGTAGAGGGTTTCAGCCCCTATGACTTTCTTCTTGCCTCTAGGATATTCTAAGTGTAGAAATTTTCATGCCGAATTCATGAATGCAGGTGAGAGAGACTGCACTGCTGCCTGCAGAGCCTCCCTCTGCCGGAGGTTGCTCCCATCTCCCAGTCCTCTCCAGCAGGAGAGCAGCCCTGGACCTGCACAGCGCTCCCTGCAGCGCTGCCCTGGCTCCGCTCACCTCAGTAAGGCTCCTCACCAGCTTCATCTTCTCATGGCAAATTAGCAAAGCTATTTTCTCATCTACTTATTCCTGAATCAAATCAGAGTTTTCCTCACTTCACCTCCCGTTATTCTCTTGATTCTGTCATACACACTCACTACTAAATTTGCCCTCAGATTATTGCGTCATGTTACACATGTACAGACGAAGAAAGGACACACTTTTTTTTTTTTTAAACAGAAGTAGGGAGAGGGGGGCTGAATGTGCAGACAAGGCAGTATAATTCAACCATCCAAGCCCTACCAGAGCATGAAGATTTTATTTTTTAATATTGCAGAGTAAGTTCCCCAACAGTCAGTGTTTGTCCCTGAAGAAGGTTAAACCTTAAACACCTGCTTCAAAAAAACCCCAACAACAAAAAAAAGAACTAAAACAAAAACAAAACAAAAACAAAATGAAAAAGAAAACAACAACAAAAAAAACAACCTCTAAGCCTAAGGGCTTAAAAAGTAGAGGCATAGCCTTTTTCTCTATTTTCTATATTTATATGAAAATAATTCATGCTTCATGCTAAATACATTATTTACCTTACAATAACTTTGTCATCTTTGAATTAGAAAAAAAAATTGTTTGCTTTTTGTATTCCCCCCTCCCAAAAAGGAAATCCATGCAATGTGGATCAAATTTATTCTGCTGGCTACGCTGGCTGAATCTGGAAATCTGTTGTCATTTTTGCACAGATGAATCCTGACTGACATGAACTGCACACTCATTTCTGAGGGCAGTGTAGGAGCTCTTTTGTTTACTTCTTAATTTTGCTATCCACCAATATGCTTTGTTTCTTCCCTTTTTTTTTTTTTAAATACATCGTAATATACTAATGGCAGGTTATGTAGCATTGTTTTTTTCAGTTAGATCAAGTATTTTTGATCCACAGAAAAAGATTCTGATTTATTTCCTCCCTTAATATTTACTGTAATTTCTTACACTTGATTGCTTTTCACCCAGGCAGATTTAGAAGACATAGCTTGTTTTTCCATATTCTTTTTTTGCACGCAGTGCCAATCTTCAGGCTTATGGCTTTTTAAACATTCTTTTAATTTAATATAGAAGACAGAATTCAGTGATTAACGAGACTACTGGCAGTGTCCCCCACCCCACTTCTTCTCATATGTCACTGACACCCATTGCATACACAGTTCAAATTTCCCCAGGCTGACAGGGATCAGTCTTCACATTAGGAGCCACGTGTAGGACATGAAGCACTAGACGTGCATCGCTGTATGCGCAGTTGCCACCAGTGGCTGTCCAAAGACTTCTATGGCCCCGTGCATCCAAGTGCCACTAGACGGTTCTTGGTTTGGTGCTGGGAAGTACGTCTCCTCCTTCCCCCAGATCTCTTTATTCACATTCACTTATAACCCCATCTAAGGCCATTAAAAAAAATCTTAAGGGCCAGGCCTGAATGATCACTAAATTACGCACATCTCTTCTAGCATAAGAGGGATTTCCGAGTGCCCAATTTTACTCCCATCACATTAATGTTGATGTCACTGCGTATTCAACCATGCATTTTTGACAAGCCGGAGAAAGCAATGGCGATTTTGGCTTTTTTTTGTTTGCTTGTTAACGTTTTGTCTTCAGGTAATGAAAAGCTTTTGTAAATTAGCTGAGTGTCAGTATGAGTTCTATGGCTTCAATCTCCTTTAAAAATAAAAATCTCAAGGGTCCAAAAAAAAAAAAAGAAAAAAAAAGAAAGAAAAACAAATAGAAAAGAAAAAGAAAAGGAAAAAGAAAAAAATGCTGATATTGCCACAAATCATTAGAATTCACCTGACGTGCTGAAACAAAACTTTGTAAGTTCAAACAAATCATTGATTTGTTCTAATTTTTTGTGGTTTCCTTTTGCTCTTTCTGCCCCTTTGCCGTCCGATTGGTGATGTTGTTCAAACAGGACCGAATTCCCGCTAAATGCAGGAGAGATCCTGCTGCTTCTTTCATCTCCTCATCGTCGCTCTCAGGGGGCTTTTCTGTACGTCTCTTTTTAAGAGGCAGTGTGTCACTTGGTACTTTTTTCGCCTTCATTAAATGTTGCCTTTTCTTGTGCTGGGATGCATACCCACTGTCAGCTAAAGAATCCTTGGTCTCCTTCCGGTTTTGCTTTTTGTCCTCCTCTTCTGTTTCGCTATGGCTCTCGTGGCTCTGGAAGCTAACTTCACTGCCCTCGCTGCTGTCTTGGCTACCTTTAGTTGCAAATTCATACTGGTCATCAGCAGAGGAAGAGGAAATGGAGTCACTAGCAGGTGATGTGCTCCGGTGGTTGGAAGATTTGGCACTGCTGTAGTTGTGATCCTCCTTGGGGTCACCGCTGACGACTGGAGAGCCACACGACTGTTCGCTTTCCGTCCGCATCCGGCAATTTGTTATTCCGTTCCTGCAAAAACAGGTTGAAATAAGTCTTAGAAACTACAGAGATGTATTCCTGCTTAAGCACAAGTGGCAAAACTAACTGACAGATAACTTAAAATAATGCCTCTCCAGGGCAGTTTCAAAGCCCTCTTGCCTACGAACTGGACTCTACACACAAAGCAAACCAAAAGAAACACGACAGCACAGGAGGCAGGAGCAAGTAGATGTCACAAATCAAAGATGTCTGAGCAGTCCTGATTTACATTTCAACTAAAAGCTTACACTTTATAAAGGTAAAAAACAACAATCACTTACTGTATTTACTAGGTGCTAAATACATTCTAATGACCTGGACATACATTCTCTCCCCTTTTTCACACGAAATGATCCTACCAAAAATAGTATCTTTTTGGGGCACTGTTTTTGTTTCCTCTCTTGAGACCCTTTTGCAGCTCTACTGTTTGAAAGATAGGAAATATTTCACCAGGAACCAGCTTCCACTCTTTCTGGCACTGTGAGTAACTACATATAGCACTAAGGTAGTAATTCAGTCACATTTCTGATTGTTATCAGTGTCTGAAAAATCTTAAAAATAATATCGTCTTAAAACACTAGCTGCCAACAATATATTAAAACAAAGAATTAAAAATAAAAAGTCATTTTTTGCTCTGGAAGCTGTCATTTTCCCTTTTGGTTTTATGGCACTCAGCACTGTGGAACTACTGCAGCATGGTATAATATTTAGAACAGCGTCCCCTTCTGCATTGGAAAATATTGGGAACATTGCCACTGACTTTACAACACAGAACAAAATGCCTGCCAGCCTTTTAAAGGTTGGGTTGTACCTGTGCACTGTTTAATTCCTATTGAGAAGAAAGGAGGGAAGATGCTCAGGACTTGTCATCACTGAATTCTCCCTGGTCCCTGGCCCTGAACCTCTGTCAGGAAAGCAGTGTAAAAGTGTTTAAACTATCACACAACAAACCACTTGAAAATCTAGTCCTGTCACCTTCTCACTCTCACTATAGTATTTTCATACATTCATGGTAGTGCTGGATTAGGAGCTTTTCCTGAAAGCACACGCTGAACATAGTTATTTCTTAAGAGGAATGGCACAGTGGCAAGTCCAGAGCATTACTGTTCCTTCTGCTTAAATAATGGGAAAGTGCTTTAGGTTTCAGGGAATGGACCTCAGGTCTGGTTGCTTTACAGAAGAAACAGGAGAGTATTATCCATTTCTGAAAGGTAAGGCTGAAAGGTGAAAAATGTAAGAGTGGTATATAATCCCACAGGTCCTATCTATCCCAGTGCTCCTGTCTGTAGAGCTCACTAAAATACAAAACTGGGCTTTGA
Source organism: Tinamus guttatus (assembly GCF_000705375.1). Next base: position 39,946 of record NW_010577115.1, on the reverse strand, counting down.
GGATCAGTGTTAAGACAATGCCAAAAGATAGCAAATTAATAAATAGTTCTAAATGTTCTTATTTACAGTATTTTAAGAGAAATGCATATAATAAAAGACCCAGTTATTAGCAAAGAAAGCCTCCTGCCAATCTCTTTTCTCAATAAAATTATTTTCTGAGATTTTAGGGTAGGTTTATGATCCATAAATTATATACAGAACCCAGAAGGAGCGCACAAAGCTCCTTCAATTATTAATAACTAAATGCAATGTCATTCATGATTGTGCAGCAAGCCAGCTGCATTTACTCTGTGATGGTTTGCCACTGCAGGGGTTGTCATTAGAGGATGCCAAATGCTTAAAAGAAGAAATCATCCATACTAAACTAGTTGTAAGGTGAATTTATAACCAACTCTTTAAAATCATTCATTACAAGGAAGCATGTGATGCATTTTAAGTGACAGATCCTTCACTTTTAGGCTAAATTTACATTTAAAGATGCTCAAAATTATCATAAATTAGCATAAAATTAAAGTTACTTGATTTTACTAGGCAACTAATAGTCAGGGCAATGTGGCTCAATAAAATCTCATGCTACTAATCTTCTATATAATACCAGCAATAAATTTTTGCTCCAAGGAAACTTATACAGGACAGAATAATAGGTGGGAAGTCAAAAGGGATTCTTACCGACTAGCAAGGCTTCTAACAGATTGGATTTAAATCAAGGTGCCTATTTTCACATTACTAAATCTACTCTGATTTTTCAGCTTGCTCTGAGAGATTATCAGTAAAAGGAAAGCAACAGTTCCAGAGAGCAGAGCAACCATGTGCCAGGAAGACCTGGCTAATTTGCCCCTCTCTTGGGCCTCTACTATTTGCTTTTACATAAAGGGATGATAATTCAGATTCAAAACCTCTGCCCGAGGCTCTTACTCCAGGTCCCACTCCTTTTGAAAAGCACAAAAATTAGAATGAAAGGGGCCAGGGATTATGGAGGTGATGTCCTGAGGGACGTTATGCTGCTATGGGGTTAGATTCCCACAGGGAGTGACTGCAAAGAGGGAAGACAGCGAAGAACCAGGGAAGTCTATGGAAAGGGGCAAAAAAAAAAAATATCACTTAAAGCAATGGGAGGAAAAAGGAAAACTTTGAAAGAACAGCATCTATGGTGGAACTGGTCAGGAAATGGGTAACATTTGTATTTCAGAAAACACTTTATGTTTTTCACTTACATTTTGAAATATTTCCAACCAGTTCTGCTTGGGGAAATAAAAAAAGGAAGAGAAAGCAGGTCAAGGACAGAATTAACAAAGGATATTCACAGAAATGAAAATGAGTTATACAGATGGAGTGCTTTAGGATAGTCACAAGATCAGAAGTTACGTCCCCAAGAAGTAAATTCATCTGATTTTTATCTTGATAGGCAATACTGCAAACATAAGATGCAAAGAATTCCTTATAACGGATATTAATAGGAGTCGAATAAGCTAATATCTAAACCATTCCTACTGCACACCTGCTTCTGAGACACTTCAGAGCTGCATATTGCTGTTAGATGTTCTTGCACTCGCCAGGACCTGCTTAGTGCAACGTAGCTGGTCCGTGGGCAGAGCACCCCAGGCTTCGGCGGACAGGACTGGGGCACTCCCATTAGTTAAAGTAATTCCATATTTCTTTTCCATGCATAGTCCAAAACTTTACCCAAGGAGCGTCCAGAAGCAGATATATTCTCTATCTGCCCAAGCACTGGCTCCCTGCTGCAACAAAGGCTGCAGGTGTCTCCAGCACTTCTAACCCTCCTCTCGTGAGCTGCTTTGTTTGCTTGAGAGAGCTGAGCCACCGTTACACAACCAGAACTAGCATGTACAGACTCTTTTAAAAATATTTCAATTTGGCTGCTGCACAACTACCGAAACCTCAAGCCGAGCGGAGATAAGCTTGGCCTTTGGAAGCCCAATGCCTCCCCGTTGCTAATTGATAAGAGCGCGGTTACTAATTCCATCAGGAGACAGATGGAGCCCACAGGAGCCCCATCTCCACTCAGAAATGAAATTATTTCCTTTGCATAGGGTTAGTGGACTTGGCCTTTTAAAGTGCCCTTTCTCAGGATGAGACAAAGCTAAATCTCAAGGACAGATCCATGGCACTTCGTTTCTCCATTGGCTTTCAAAAGTGAAAAGGACTCACACTCCGTCTGCAAAATGGCAACTTTTCTGGGAAATCACTTACTGTATTTCAAAACAGAGACAGGATATTCCTTTGATGAACAAAGCAAGCTCATGCAGAGTTTAAATACTACCTTAACTCTCTTCTCCTTCTCGGTGACACATACAGTATGCCTGCAGGTGACAGCTTTGGAGCGCAACTGGAGACACCCCAGGTAAAAGTTACAAAGAAAGCAGTACAGGTGAAGGTGGCTTTGCGGATTCTGGCAGGTTTTAGGCTTGCTATAACTTTTTTTTTTTTTTTTTTTAAACCACACAGGTAACGTAACGTCAAAGGGAGAGTTGGAAAAGTCAGAAGCTTCAGCTTTGGGTGGTTGGTGTGTACACCTCCAAGCAGCAGCAGACAGGGTGATGAGCAAGCAAAAGAGAATCAGCAGTGCTCACTTGCTACATGATGAGACTCTACCAGGTAGCACTGAGTAAGGAGTCAACAACAAGCCAGCCACAATCCTACCAGAAGTCCTTGCAAAGATACTTCACAGCATAACTCTATGCAAAGGACCACAGTAAATAGGAGCCATGAACTGCCAACAAAAGAGCACTCTGTCAGCAACAACAGAAAATTTGGAGTTAAGGCAAATGCAGCCCTCTTCATTATGAATAAAAAGAAAAAATTCCATTTCTCCAGTATTTTTGTTCTTTATTTTCCCAGAGTTCCTTCAACTCCTAAGAATAACTCGTCCTGCTTAGTACGGGAGAAAAAGGGAACGCAACGCAACAGTGATACCTGGCATTTGTTAAGCTGATCATACTAGTAATAAACAAGGACATTAAGAAAACATACATGAGAAATTACAAAGGAAAGTATCTACCAGTTCCTTTACCTAAGCAAAAATTCATAGATAATGTGAGAATATAATTTTGCTTATGCTTTGGCATCTATGCTACACATTACTTACATCTGGTTTATTTAATCACTGTTTGAATGGCTGATTCAAGGGAAAAAAATAGACAAAAATACAGCTATTGGGAGAAATAAATCCATCACAATGCAATACAATCTGGTAAATGGCCTGTACATTTAAAGTTAAAATAGTAATAAATAACTGTCTCATCTCTTCAAATAAAGTTAGGCGTGAAGTTTATTCTTGTTGCACCCCAAGGAGCAGGAGTTGCAGGAGCACTGGCAGCAGTAATAGTTGAAAAGAGTTCTGGTATTTTAAAATCTGGTCTATGAATTGTTAATGTTGTATTCGCCATAAACACTGCTAAGGATATTTTGTGAAATATCCTTAAAATAATAAAAAATAAAGGAGGGCATAATTAAGAGGGGATCTTATCAACACGTACAAATACCTGAGGGGAGAATGTAAAGAAGATGGGGCCAGGCTCTTCTCAGTGGTGGCCTGTGACAGAACGAGGGGTAATGGGTACAAGTTGAAACACAGGAAGTTCCATCTCCAGGTGAGGAAGAACTTCACTGTGAGGGTGACAGAGAACAGGCTGTGTTCCAGGGAACAGGCTGCCCAGAGAGGTTGTGGAGTCTCCTTCTCTGGAGATCTTCCAAATCCGCCTGGATGCCACCCTGTGCCATGTGCTCCAGGTGTCCTTGCTGGAGCAGGGGGGTTGGACTAGATGATCTCTAGCGGTCCCTTCCAACCTTAAGCATTCTGTGATTCTGTGATCTTTCACAGACCATCCGGGACAGAATTTCAAGGTCTTTGTCACAAACAGGTGAGGTTCCCTGTGCTGTAAACCGGGCCCAGCCCCATCAGCCTCGCCCCGGTGCAGTTGCCCACGACAGGCAGTGCAGGCTTTGCCTCAGCAGGTAGGCCACGCTGCAAAAGGACAGCGACACAGACACGCTGAGGATCTCTTAAGAAAACTACAAGCGTCGTGGTGAGAGGCTGTGCCCTTCATGCACTGAATTCGTAGTTCAAAGAGCTCTAACAGTGTATCAGTTTCCAAGCTTGTGCTCCCCAAAGGGCTGCTGTAACCTCCCTGATTTGGAACTTGGTTACATACCACAGAGCTTCCTACACCTTGCCAAGATGCAAACTGGCTCAAGCACCTCCCATTTTTTGTCAAGATGGTGCTTCTGCGAAAGGGGTAGATACAGAAGTCCTCCTACACAGGCCTTTAAAAGATTTTTAATAGATAAAAAGTTTTTAATAGATATACATAGTAAGAGCAAGAGCTCACCTTAAACACACAACCAGCACTTTGCCACCAAAATGCATGGTACTACTGGCTTTGCTTGCTTTCATTAAGTACCTTTATAAGGCAGCATTTTCTTTTCTATAAACACAGACTATCACTGCATTTGTTTTTATATTCACTCGGGTAACTGTATGGGGATATGGTCTGCCAAAAATATATATGATGGATCTCATGTTACAGACATGCTACATGCTGTGCAGCTTTGAAGCGTTACTTTTCCCTGCTGTCTTCTGCTGGGTCTTAGACTTGTCAGCCACAACATGGAAAATATGGATGGTAAACAAGCTAAGAGTGGTGAGAATAAAGTAAATAAAAAACTACTGTCAAAACACACTCAATTATGCTCTGCTGCGGAGATTTAACCCCAGAGGATGATTCTTAAAGTGAAAATAGTGTGGGATGCCTTTTCCATTTGTAGATTAGTTTGGAACAAAAGGACTATTTGTGCTACTTAAGCCAAATGCACTACAACATAATGATGTGCTATTCTTTATTCATGGGAAATGGTGGATTTGTTGCATTTTTTAATACGTTTCAATACTCTTTTTTTTTTCCAAACTACTTAGTTCCATCATACATTATTTTATACCTAAAAGACGAAGTAATTACACATAATTATACGGGAACAGCAACACGTTGATACCTTCTGCAGGAACAAGAAGATGCTAATACATTGGATATATTGAAAAAGAATAGCACAGTAAACTTTCCAGTTGATGGGAGCTAACAGATCAGAAATCACATATTTCAGTATCTTAGTCCTAATGTTATGATTTTGGCTTCATTTCTAAATAAGAAATCAAACAAAACATTCTATCTAATTAACCCTGTAAATTTAACCCAAGACCAAACTTCCTGTCAACTTCATTTGACAGACTAATGGCAGTCTACACAACTGGATAATATACAGCAAGTTATCTGCATGCAGTCTTCTTGAAATGAAATCTTTCTGCTAAGTGTATAGACTTGCATGTTTCACTTGGCTGTATCCTTCAGCACGACATCAAACTGCAACCCCGTAAATGCAGACAAAGAACAGCTTAACTAACATGTTAATACTTCAGAGGGGAAATAACAAAACCAAGAGTCTATTAGGACAGTGAAATATGGAAATTGTCATGTCTGCATCCGAATAGTATCTGAATATGCACTAAGGCTTTAAAAAAAAAAGAGAGAGAGAGAGAGAAGTCGTTGGTTTATATAGCCCTAAACTGTGAGGAACTCAAATGATATAACAGAAAGTAGTACTGCATTGGGTAAGACTGCCAGACTGCATCTGTAGCACAGCATTTGGTTTAGTTAACTAAATGACAGGAAAAAAACAAAATGCAGTATAAGAACAGATAGCACAAAGATACAGAAACTGTGCAAACAAGTGTCCAAAAATTTATTCATGTTCTTCTATGTTTTAAGGCAGATCTGTTATAAAAGCAGCAAGAGAGTGGTCATCTCTTGTCTGTCCTGCTCTCTGAGAGTAACTCCAAGGGTTTGGCTGACAATCAGTGAAGAGGCTAAGTACTCTTATGTATAGCTAAGTCTAGGATCCTTAATTGTTACCATAGCATTGAATAGACTACATGAAAAAGATAAAAATAAGTTTCACACCTGTGAATACTCCAGGCTATCCTAAAACAAGCTGCTTCAAATACATGGACTTTGACTTGCAAACACCTACAACTTTTGTTTACAATGCACATTGTGACTATGCCGAGGTTGGACTATCACTGGCAACTGGCATTCCCACACTTTGGGGGAAAACAAAGCTCAATATAACCCAAGTTAATGAGCAAATAAACACAAAATGAAACAGATAGCCCTGACAGGAAGGAAGTGCTAGCAGAACCCAAGCACCCTAAAGAAGGACCAATATCTTCTATGTAGGGTAACTAAGAAAAACAGATGTGAGAGGTTTAGTTTATTATACAAGGATCTGTTACCAAGAAAATGTTAGAGTTCTCCTAACCCGAAATATGAAAAACTCATTAAAACCACTTTTATGGCTTTTCCTGAACATATAGGCAGAGCATTTCTAAAAAGGAGGGCTGCATGGGTACAGCACAAATTCCCCATGATAAGGAGAGATTTTACGGATTCTCATGAAATGCCATGAAAACTCATCAAGATATACCCTATTTCTTGGTGATTATTCCTCTCCCAGAATGGACAGGATTAATGGGGTCTCATTTTTACAAAGACAGACATACCTGGTTTGAAGAGGGCCAAACGATTTTCTAAGAGGTACCTTGCACATATAACCTCCTTCCTAGGGAAATTCTAAATCTTAATAAAAAGCCACAAGATAAAATTGCCTGCTGACCTAGCCCTATTGCAAAGAGTCCACTAACGACGGATGACCCTCTAACTTCCCAAAATCTTTCACAGTTTTTTTCTTCTCCCTGCCTTTTTCAAGAATTAAAAGTGGAGGGGAGGGAATATTGCAGGAGCCCTTAAATATGAGCAGACGTCATGCAGAGTAGGAATGCATCCATAGTGCGCTATTTCTGATACTGCCTAAGGCTGCAGAAGGGAACAAAAAGAATTAGAAATATGTCTGCATTTAACTACTTATAAGTGCTTTTCTCCGAGACAGAGTAAAAAGAACTTAACTACAGAGGGAGAGGAAAAATCCCTAATTTCTCAAATCTACATTAGCTGGTAGCTGGAAAAGATTCTGTTCAACCTACAGGAAGGAAAAAAAAAAGGCGCTCTAAAAATGCAAAGTTAATTAGATACAGCCTTTACAGCATAGCAGTTTTGGGGTGTCCACACAGAAGGATGTTTTTGAGTGGCCAGGAGGGAAAAACAGTTCTCTCTCTCCTCCTTAAGTTATCCCTGGTTATGAAACAGGTGATCTCCTCTAAGAAACAGCCTTGAGTCAGGAACTCAGATAAGCTCACGAGATAGCATTCAGTCCACAATGTATTCACTTTACCTTGAACACCTCATAAAAATACATATAATTAGTGACCCAGTAATGGCCCAGCTCTGCAATCTGCACTGACTGGAGCAGAATACAAACCCTGCCTAGAAGCAAAACAGGAAACTACTGAAGATGGTTGAGCTGCGCAGGGCCCCGGGGCTCCTGGAGGACGACCCTCGGGCTCGCACGCCTTCAGCATGTCAAATACAAATGCAGTTGAAACAGTTGCCTATCAAAGCCCACAGATCTTACAGCAATTAGTGTCTTCCCCTCTGTGCATTTTGAAGTATCAAGGGTATAAGAAGGTCACAGGTTTTCCCTCTCTCTCTTTCCCCATTGACTGGATAGAAAAATTGCATCCAAAGGACTAGACACTGATTCCAAAAAGGAATAAAAATATAAAGGTAGATGGGGAGAAAATCCAAGTAAGTAATAATGAAATAAAGAGTCATCAAGATATCTGACGTCACTGTCCTACACACCCGTACTCAGCTCAGCGTGTGGACCTGGAAGAACCCAGCAAAACACGGTCACTGTTGACTAAGACGCTTCAAACAGGGATGCCCAGCTGAAACGGTGTTTGCAGATAGTGAGAGCTTTGAAAGCAGGGGCGCTGGCAGCACACGACCTGTTGTGTGTTGTGTGTGTGTCTGTTGTGGCTGACTGGAAACAGAGCTACACTTGAGGCAAATCATTCTTCCAACAACAGACCATCACTGCTTTAAATAAAGCAAACGACTGAATCACAGTTCTTGTTACCATCACTAGATGTCTCTTACTGCCCTGCTTTCGGAAAGAGTTGACTGTCTTAAATGTTTTATCCTTGAATGTTTCTCTGTAACCTTGAAATAGAACCTGTAATGAAAGAAACTACCTCACTAAGACCCAAGTTAATAATGACAGCTGTATGTTTAGAGATCTTTCAGAATTAACTTTAAACAACATTACTGGTATTCTTCTTGGTGGTATTTAATCCCAGGGAAAGATTCAGGAAACTGTCTTTACAAGAAACACGTTGGGGCGGGAGGGGAGAGAGATGCCTGAACTTAGGAAAAGAGGTCCCCTAGGCAGGTCTCACCATAACCTACCTGCAGCTTGCTAGTGAAAATTAAACCATGCTTGTAACAAGCCAGAGTGCAACAGACAGATATGACATGACTATGGTGTGAAGAATAAAAATAAGTAAATTTTAGATGGCAGAGCTTTTTTTTCATTTAAAATCTCAGAAGCAGCAACAAGCAGCAACAAGTTTCTGTTGACCAAGGCTTGGATATACTTGTACATTCGCTGCAATATATTAGTCTGCTCATAAAAATCCTGGTGTTAAGCCACTCTTACCTTACTGCAACAGCCATGCTTCCTATAGGGCTGATTGGCAACGGCCTGGCTCCAGGGAATATTCCTCTACTCAGAACTCGAGCTCCATTTTGTATCACTCCTGGAGGAACTAAAAAACAAAAGGAAGAAAAATCTTTTAAAGAAGTTAGAAAATTGTGTGAGCAAAACATGGAAGTTAAGCTTTTCAGTGAGCTCAGAAAACACCAGAGGCCTGTGTAGCGCACTGCTTACCTGTGACATCTCAGCGTCAGTGAATGCCTGCACTTCTGTGAATACCGTGCCATGCCTGCATAGAGCAGAAAGCCTAACAGCAACCACAGCGGTTTGTGGCAGCCACCGCCTGGCCTAGCCGCTGCAGACCAGCCCTCGTGCAGCTGCATCACTTCACCCCTGCACTTGCACCTCTGCCAGGAACGCGGGGACTGGCCCGGCCCCCGCAGCGGCCGCGGGGGCAGCTCCACAGCGCGCGGGCGGCCGCTCTCCCCAGCGCGGCGCTGCCTGTTCTGTCTTCCATATACAGGTATTACACAAACTCATATAAGATAGACACAATCTATGTGGATATATATACACACCTGTGGAACTCTATTTTCAGAGGTGTGTTTAACCAAGTTACAGGTAGATGAGAGCTTTAAATACTCCCACATGGAAACATTAGCATGTACTGAGGGGAGAAAGGCAGCCTTGCAAGCACCTTATTTTCAAGCTGCTGAGCTGCACTTCAACTTCCCATTAATACTACGCCAAGTCCCTTTCCCAGCCACCATCCTGATGCCCACCTTGCTTTTACTCCAGACCACAAAGGCTCGTTCCAAGAAAACAACCTTCTTTCTCCTGCTAGTAAGAAGGCAACTCACCCCTCATCAAATCCTGTCACTGCCTTCCACCCACCCTTCCTTTCGAGGTCTTGTTTTTGCTCCTGGAGAATAGGTCATATATATTTTGGTGCTTAAATGCATCTTCAAATGGCTAAAATTACAGAACCTACTTTATAACAATGAGGGCCAGCCTTCAATGATCAAAATAATTTTAAAATTACTTTCTGCTATTTATACTTTGCTACTTTGTGCAATTTCTCCTCCAGCACTAGATTATGAGAAATCCATGAAGCCTGTCTTGTCTAGGGGACACTGATTATCAGGCTTTCAATGCTTCAATACTTGGGTTTGTAGACACTGTAAGGGAATGCTCTCTTACTAAAAACGCCAATAAAAATCTGAATTTTTTATAGTATTTGTTTCAACCGCCTGACCTTAAGAAGTCCAAAATACCAGTATCATAAAAGAAAAGTAATTTGCTCAAGGGTATGCCTAACAAAGTGCGCAGATAACAGGCAAATTCAAAGCATCAGATAAAACTACTAAATATTAGAAGATCAATAAAAAGACAAATCCTTTCCAATGGGCATAGCTTTTGCAAAATGTTCAGAAGAGGAATAGATTTTACACTGCAGAACACAGCACAGTCTCTCTATATTTAACCAAGTCCCCTGTAAAGAAACAAACTAAGAGTTTTGACCACGAGAGATCTGAGGACGTCATATTTTCTCTGAAACAAACCGTAGCGTTTTATACCGAAATAAAGCATTTACGTACACATGGACACACGTGTCAGTTAGGTATAGGTGTTGCCTAAAGGATTTGAACAGTTTCAAGACAAACACCGACAACTTGACTGCAAAATGGAGCATAAAGCTCTTTGATTCCCAAGTTTCCTTTGCATGGTTACCTTATTGTCCTGGTCTGTTGGAAAAGTCAGCTCGTGCTAACCTTACCCTTCCTCTTCTCCTAGCTTGTTATGCTTTGGTCTGTTCAGCTTGCCACCATTCAAAGACTTCAAGAGCGTTACTAGTGCCCAAGAAGATCACAGTACTTGGAGCAGAGGCACCATAACATATGCCACAGGGTATGCCACAGGGAATACATTTTATATATTAAAATTGTAGATACCACTCAGAATTCCATTATTACTTCAGCTTGCAAAAGCAGAGTTACTGCTAGTAACTTCTCATTTCATTTACTTAAAACTCTCTGAATTACCATGCAACAATACCACTGGGTCACTAGTTATGTGGACAGATGAACAGAAAGGTTGCACGCAAGGAGCACTAAAAGATGCAGTGTATTCTTTCAGTAAGCATCTGCAACCCCAAGAGAAAAACAACTCGTTGGTAAATGAGTTTCTGCAGCATTCGAAATCCACAATGAAAAGCAGGATGAAAATAATTCAGTGGTAGAAGTTACTAACTTCCAGCTCATCCACATAACCAATATGTCACCATAAGACTGACCTCCACTGATCATACACCTCTACTTATAAAACAGCATTTCAAGTGGCATCAATACCCATCACTTCCCAAATCACAGTAACTAATCCATTTTAATCTACTCCTATATAGGAGCTGCTTATATTTTAAAAAGCCAAACTGCAAGGCTGAAATTACCTTTGATGATGTCCCTAGTTTACTGTGGGGTCAGGCTGTGGCACCCAGCAGAGCCCGGCTCCGCGCGGAGCAGGCGCAGGAGAGCGGCCCCCGTTGAGAGCCCACGCGCGGAGCAGCCCGCGCCGTGGGGCAGAGCTCCCCTCTGCCTGAGGCCAGGCTCCTGCCCACGCGAGGGACATTTACTGCAATGGCCCTTTGGCTGGAAAATGGAAAATCCAGAAGCAGGCTGCAGCTAGTAAATATACATTATAGGAGGCTGCATTTCTCACACAAGGCCAACAGGTTATCTCTTAATGGTTAAAACCAAACAAGTCTGCAATTCTGCTGCCGTGTGAGCTAAACATGTAGCCAAGTAATACCCTGACTCTCTGATCTTCCGGATAATCCTGGCACCCAGATACTTTCCCTGCCTCAGATTTCTCTGTTTGTGCAGGTTACATGAAGACGGGTACAGATTATCCAAGTGTTAGTCCTTTAGAAAGGCCATAGATTATTTACTGAAAATATGTGGGCTTTTTATTCCAAAAATATATTTATGCCTCACAAGCTTTAATTAAGCTTCAAGATCCCACTTTGAGGTTAGGTATGCACATTTTAGGTAGAAGATTCAAGATTCAAGTTATATCATCAACCAATGTCAATCTGGACTAACACCTCAGAGTCCAGACTCCTGTGTTTCTAATGCTTCTTTAGCCAACAGCAAAGGCAAGTTACATGGCTCCTGGTTCTTAGACAGAAGTGTGAAATGTAATTTACACCTCTTCTGTGCGAATGACAAGACTTTTATGTCTGAGAAACTCTTCTCAGGACAACAATGCAATAACATCTGTACATCTTTTTGATAAAAGTTTCCTCTTCCACAAAATACATTCTCCAAGAATCTGAAACAACCAAATCATTATTCACCTTTCAGCTTCTATCACTGCTGTCCCTGGACACACGCATTGAACCTGACTCCTCTCTCAGACAGCTTAAACCCAAGAAATATTTTCATTGGAGTAAATAGAGTTAAACTGTATACAGACAGAGCATCTTCCCATAATCTACCGTATTAAAGGAGGAATTATTTTTGGATCTTATGCTACTCTGGGGGAATTCCTTAACCTGAATAGGATTTGATGGAATTTCAAATCTCTAGTGATTGACTACAGAGAGAAGCAACACATCTAACACCAGAAATCAAAACTACATCTCTGAAATCCTCCAAGGAGGAAAATAACCTCCCTGCTTTTTATATTCTGCAGCTAACTTTTACATTACAGTTTAGCAGAGAACAAAGTGAATACAGTAGGGGAGAACACACATAATCTGAACCCATCAAAACACTATGTTCAGGTAGCGTTAAGAAGCTCTGTTAGAAGCGCACAACTCTCCGTACTGCAGTGTTGTCCAGTGGCCAATGCTCAGCAGCTGGAGGCACACGATCACTAGGAGGCCGTAAGATCCTTGCCCAGAGGGTGCTGGACTCCTGTAGCACAGTGCATGCTCACACGGGCCTTCGGTGAGCAGAGCACCTCAAACTATGGCTCTTCTTGCATCAGAGCCCTCCACAGGTGATGTCCATAACTGCCTATTCCCAGGTGTGCGGGAGGTGAAGCAAGTTTCCTCATCCAGCTGAGTTACCTCAATCACCTACGTCCTTCACAATGAACAAAACCATTTTAGATAGGATTCTTTGCAGATTTCATTGTCCAATGCACAAAATATTGACTTGGCAACAGAAAATAAAATTGAAGTAGAAAAGCAAGAAGGAATACTCATGGACGGTCATCAGACTTACTGACACCCCAACAACCCACTAAATATGTAAGGTAACTTCTTGGTTAAACCTTGGCACGTGGAAGTTATATGAAATATCAGCACAGAGTGAGATTTATTGTGAATAAGGAAATTAGAAAGGAGTAGCAAATGGACATGTGTTCTTCACGTCATTTGGGAAATAAACATGCACTGTAACAATCTGTCTGGTTCAAGGTAACCAACATTTTGACTAGTGCGGAAGATAGAAGAGTATTTATCAAAAATGCACTTTAAAAGAGTGAAAGAGTAGCTCATGAAGGTATCCTGTAGGAACAGACTGGCTCTCTGCCTCTTCTGTCATCATGTGACAAATACATTTAAGTTAGGGCTCTTTTCCCAGACCCATCTCTTGTACCGCACAAGAAATCATTATAGACAAGAGATACCAGGTTTCTGCTAATGTCTGTCAGCTTTTGCTTCCCTCTGCCAATTTCTCTTCCATGACGGTGTTGAGCAGAATACTTTGTTTCAGGCTACAAGAACTGAGAATAGGAAATTGCTGATGATGTGCAACTGATGGGTGATCAGAAGTTGCCAAAACCAAATGTTATCTGTCAAAAGTGGAACTTTATTCACTTAAATTCTCTTGCCCCAGGCACAGATTTCATCCCATCTGCCTAATTTCTTCTATTTTACTCCTCAAGGATAATTTTTCAACTTCTTAAATTGTCTGTTCTATAGCCCTTAAAAGCTGCAAACACTGGTTGCATCTTCGAAACTATCTGCCTTAAACAAAAAAATGAGGGGAGGGGAGGCAGAGTTAAGTGCATCCAAATAGCCCTGTAAATCCTCTCTCACTCTTACCTTCTCTAAGCAACCTCAATTAAAAAAACCCTCAATCTTTAGAGTTACTTTTCATATTAAGCAAAAAATCACAGATAACAACTCTGTGATGCTAGAAATGTACAAGAACATTGCTTATTTGGGGGAAATCATATGTGAAATTTCTTGGTTTACAACATTGAATTAAAATAAACAAAACAAAACCCTAAAGACGTCACCATACAAGCAAAAAAAAGTCTTCCAATTGAATCAAAATGCCAGGAACAGGTGGCAGAAAGCTGAAGTATTTCAGCATGGCAAGTTTTCCTCCCAAACTCTCTAAGTTTTCTTTCCAACCTCAATCTTTCACTTTAATGACATAAGACTGAAAACTGAAAATAAAAAAAAAGTTGAGGATGTCATTCCCGCCCCAAAAAAGCAACTGAAAAAGATGCTACTAAAGCATCTTTTGACCAATTTTCATTTTGACTTAACATTATTACAAAAAGTAGCTTTATGAAATATTTCACTATCAATCAACTCCCATTTTCAGCTCTCAAGTATTACGCTGGAGCCTTCCTAATCAGCTCTAATAAGTAATTTGTTTACAAGTGGTACAAACAGAAGCGTGCAGTTATCGGGTTTCACACACAATAAAAATGTAGTGAGATAGCAGCATTTTCTTTTTGACCTTACTTGCAGGAATTCTGTCTGTTTTTATGGCAATTTTATATCTCCATTCTTGTAAATATGTCTCCTATTTACACAGTCCACTTCCTTTAGCTTAAAAAGTAAATTGCACAGGGGTATGATTTTAGAAATACAGAGTTGTAGTAACAGTAGAGCTCTCTCAGGACTTTCTTCTCTTCCCACAAAATTTAAAATATATCAGATATATCTGTTCTGGATTATACATGCCTTGAGACAAGGATTAATAATGATTTCCAGAAAAGAATAGGGAAATTGATCTCACCCTTGAAAAGCCTGTTTTTAAAGAAGTACCCAGCAGTGTATTCTCAGATCTCCCCAAACATCTTTACCACAGCATTTCAGTCTCCCACATAAAAACTCCTCTTGCAAATGATCCCAAAGGATATGTCCAGCTGCTTAGGTAAGTGGTAATGTGAAAGGAAGATAAGTTTTCAGAGCTGAGAAGGTCCTCCTAGGGTTTTCTGGATCCCACCCAACCCTTTTTTTCCAAGTAATGTTTGTAGTATTAAACTTCCACTTGAACAACCTACTTACATTCATGTGCAATTTCAAAATTATATAGCAATGGGCAAAGAACTACTCACAAATTCAAAGCTAAGTCTGAGCGCGCTGACTCAGGAACTGCTTGAATTAAAAGGGTTTTCAGTGTCACCCTTGGCCACAGCGCCGTTTCACCAGCAAGAGCACCAGCAACAACCCCCACGCGCTCCCTCCTCACCGGCCCTTCCGCACAGCAAATCCTTTCAAGTACGGAAGGATCTCGCCAGTTAAAAAGGCAGTGCTACTTCGTATGGGCAGTATGACCTTCTTATCATCTTCCAATAATTGAAAATCTTAACATTTTTATACAAAATAATCCATAGGCTTCCTTTAGTTAGTGGTCTAAAGTTCCAAATCGAGCTTAAACATTTATTCACTATCTCGTTTTCCTTTTCTATCCTGTGAACTGGATTCCCATCAGAGAAAAAGGACACAGAAATTTGACATAACTTGCTCAAGATGGCCCAGCCAGTATGCAACCCACCCATCAAAATACAATTCTCAATACAAGCCACATATTTTGGAATGAATATTCATGTACTGGCTACTACTAATTTCCAGAGTATTCACACCTTGTGGTAGCTGCTGCTACAGAAAACTTTTTTTTAAGCAGAATTAAACCATACAAAACTCAATGAAAGTAGTAACAAACACAAAGTGAAATAAATAAAGTATTAAAGCTACGTTTCTAAATGCCTTTTTGTAGCATATCACAATCCAGGCTTCATTCTTGTTGTCAGCTGTATTGTACATTTCTACAGAGTCCTGCACAGAACAGGCTATTTTGAACTTCTGCCTTTAACTACAATTTAAAATATTTAGCCTGTGACACTAGCACAAAGTGTCAATATTTCAGAAATTGATTTCTGATGTCAACAATCCAACTAGAATAGCATTATTTTCAACCTTTTAGCACCGACGTCAACTCAGTTTCATGAGTCTACGAAGTAAATCCTCCACAAACACAAATTAATCCAAGTAATGGTGCTTTACTATTCTATTTTCCATGTTTTTGCATGAAAATTAAAGCTCAGTGTGACTGGGGGTAAGTGGTAAGCACAATTTGTGCAGGCTCAGACACCATTTCCTGATTTCATATAAAAGCAATAGCTGATTTTAAAATTTATGTGTGGCTAGTTTCTGGTGTTTGACACATGAACATGGGGTTACAAATGATCATTTAAAGAGGTAAAGTTCATTAACCAATTGGTCAGGAAAAAAAGCAATAGTTTACTCTCTGGATCTTCTAACCCTACTAAGTTGAGAATCCTTTCTGAGCAGCTATATTAAAACAGCAAATTTTAATAAAACTTGAATGATGGCTATAGCTCACTGTAGGATAAAGATGCTTTAGCATCCACATTGCCTAGATGAGTATGGATTTTTACCCTGTTGGAAAGGCAGCTTTTAATCCAAGAAGATGCCTTGCAAATAAAAACCCAACATCTGTAATGGTCCACGCATGCAGGAATTCATAATCTGCTTTGGCAACATCCGTGTTTCACAACGATCTTTAAACGTTTTTGGGGAAAGGCAAAAGCCTTAATGGACTGGAGTTCTGAATTTCCTGACTGGACGTGTTGTTATTCTGTGACATCAGGCTCAGGTTCTGCCTTCATCTGCCCAACTCTGCTGTCAAGGCAACGGCCACACTTGCAGTCAAACAGATTCAGACAGCAAAAGGGCATTTTCAGCCAGTCATTGACACTTGTGGTCAAACTGGCAAGTTTTGCTTCCAAAAGAAGGGGCAATTTGTGGGTCTGATGGCTTTAGCACGTGCTTGACACTATATCACCATCTGATACGATGGAGAGAAACGCAAATCTTCACAAGATCAAATAGTATCAGCATATTTACTTGGACGATGATTTACAGCTTGATTTACAGACCACTGCAGTCAGTGGCAGAGCACACAATGAATGAATTGTGTTTCCGTAAGATGCTCAGGATCACTATAGTTTTTTTCTAGCTCCTTTACCTTTTATTTGACAATGAATTTTAAAACTTATTTTTCATGTAGTTGTTTCTTAACGTGCAGTAGTAATTAATTTCCTCTAAGTTCTCTAAGAGTTTCCTAACATGCTAGAAAAGCTAGAGCCTGTTACAATACACAGGATGAGCTGTTTTACTTCCTCAAAAATCTATCGCACACAGATAAAAATATTTCTCCTTTGATATTTCAAGGAACAAGGAGAACAAGAGTAACATTTCTGCTGTCTCTTCCTTGTTCCAGCCAATTCTGTTGAATACTTGGAAGGTTTCATGAACTTCTGAGTAGACCCCACATTTCAGTTTAAAGGTCCAGAGGAAGGTCCCATTACTTGCTGACATCAAGGAGGCAGCAATGTGAATGAAGGAGCAATCCTTCTGCTTCATCTCCCTCCAGTCTCTTTTGACATCCTGACAAAATAACCCTCCGGGAAGGCAGCATGGGCGGAGGGACATGCCACACTTAAAAAGTTAGAATTTCTCTCCTTAAAATGATCTCTAGAAAATAAAATAGCAATAAGCCATTTACCCTTCCACAGCTTTGCTCTCTATGAAATGCAAACGCCCAAGTCCTCAAATCACTTCCACACAAACAGCTGCACTGCTGGAAATATGCACGGCTGACAAAAATCTGTAGTATGGGGTTAGTATATGCAGCTTACTACGCAGCTCCTACGCAGCTCCTACTGCTCCTTACTATGCAGCTCTTACTAGCTGCATCCTTCTCCTGCTCCCCAATTTCCCCAGGAGTTTGGATAATTTTGAGTTTTCTCCATCCCTTTCTGTGAATATACTTCTTTGTTTCTTCTTCCTGGTCACATATCCCCTCTGCCTTTTACCACTGCACTTTCGTTCTACCCCAGCTTCTTTTCTTTGCCCTACAAATCTTAACTTCTCTAAATTTCCGCTGCTCTAAAAATCTTTTTTTTTTTAGTTCCTACCAACCCCACCTTCTTCCCCCAGTAAAATTTGTCTTTTCTTCCTCCCTGCACATAGTTGAATTCCTCCCCCTGTTACTGCACTCAATTGCTGACCAATTGCTCCAGCAAGCGGAGGAGGCTACGGCCACTCTCCCTGGGGAAGAGGCAGCTTCATGGAGCATCTTTGCCATCGGAGGGTCTCGACAGATGCTCTCTGGTGGGGTCACAAAGCAGCCGGAAAATAGCTCTCCCCAGCTGCACGGGAAATGCTTTGATTGTAATCGACTCTTCTCCCCAGGCAGAGTATCAAAGCGCGAATCAAGGCTTCGCTCAGGACACGGATCTGGTTGCATGAGCCAGAACAATAGCAGAGATGCTAGGACAGGCTCCATAGTGGCTTCTATTTTAACTTCTGCCTTTATTTTTTTCGGGCTGCCTGTCACTTGGCATTACTACCATGCTTGCTGACCAGTGATGTGTTTGTTTTCTTGCACTCCGTGCTTTTGTGTGGCTGCATCCCTTTATGAATTCCTCTGATGCCTTCACTGTAAGCTCTCTGGGGCAGGATGATCCTTTCACTGTTTGCACAGCCCAGTATGGTGGGGGCAAATGCCTCTTAAGTGCTCTGCTATTATGCAGCATTCAAACCTCAGGTCTGGTCGCAGAACAAGAAGGATCCTCCTGGCAGGAAGTCAGACTTCTCCTTAGTGCCCGGAGCCTGCCTAGCGCCTGGAACTGGATAGAGCAAAACAGTGAAATGGGCAGGATGTGTGCAAGGAGGGAGCTGAAACAGTGCCCAAGCGAATGGAAAGTATCCAGATGGCTGCGGTAACTCACACGATGGGAGTCAAATCAAAACAAAACGAAAACAAAACCATATGCCATGTACCCTTCACTCTCCTGCTCTCTTTCTCTCTCTGGCTGTTGCCTCGGGTCTTCCTATCAGTACGGATAATTGTACGTTACTCAGCTATATGTACGTCATGAATAACAATAACCTCTCTTTAGCATTAGAGATTATGGATTACTATTATTCATGTAACAATGAATGTAACACGAACCACAAAATTATACTTCATGTAAGGGTCAAGTAAGTATAAGGCTCTACAAGGGAAGTTATATTTCTTTATTTAATCCTTTTTATCTGGTACACTGTATATTTAGAAAAGAGAATATTAACTTTACATGTCTATGTTGCTATATGCTATAGAAATATCTACTCACAACCTGCTTGTATCTCAGGGGGAGTATTCAAAAGCATCATGGCAGTGGCAGCATCAATGTCAGGATCTGGAAAAATCAACCAATAAATAGATTATTTACAACTGGGCTAATCTTTTTGCCCCCCTTGCTAAACTATAGATTCTATCGAATCTCTACAGCGTAGAGGTATAAAGAAGTCATTATTCAGAGGGTTCTTTAATCACACTTTGGATCTTCCCCCAAACCTGAACATGATCCCAATATTTCTGCTAAGTACAGCAAACTAATGAATATGTCACTAAACTGTACTCGTGTTTGCCCTGTGAGCTTCCCAAATTTGCTATTTAATTCTGCTAAAGAGTATTTAGATTTCATAACAATCTGTGAAAGCAGATGCAACATCACAACTCAGAATCAACACACTGAGATGAGGTAAGACCGAGTGGGAAAGCATAGAGAGCATCTGCACCAAACTGAACACAAAAGATGACGCTTGGTCATTTGCCTTCATTGATAAGGATTTTGAGGATGTTTAAGAACGTGTTGGAAGCAAAACCGCTACCACTGAGGGAAAGCCTCGAAGCTTGTGTTTCACAGGAGCACTGACTTATTTGCATCCTCAGCCACTGCCACATTACTCGAGCAAAACCCCTCAGCCAGCTGCTGCTGTTCTTAAATGGTTTTTGGACTCCATCACGAGCAGTCCGTTGACAGATGGCGAGTCACACTGACAGAACAAAATATGATCCTTTTATAACTGTATTCCCGGGTTCCCCCCACAGCAGCGCGCTGCCATGGCAACGGGGGCAGCCATGACAACAGTAAACAACCCGCCAGGCCCCTGAATGCCTCAAAGGAACATCTGCCCCCGGCGGGGGGGGCGCGC
>NW_010577115.1:0-13738 GCF_000705375.1 Tinamus guttatus | reverse complement strand
ACCAACAGGAATGTTTTCTTCTCCACTTTTTCTTAAGTAATGGGGACAACTTTGGTACAAACGACCACAAACTGACTCTGTTTAGATTAAGGAGGAAGCAAGCTTAGTTTTGTTTAGGATATGTGCATTTCCATGGGAAGCACAGGGAAACACACTGGACTGAGAAACTCTAGACCTCACTGTAGTCACTGTTTTTAAGTCAGTGTGCAAAGAGTTCTCTCCAACTTGTATCTCAAGCAAAGGAGGAAAGATTCATTCAAAATAAATCCTCATCTGGTGGACTGCCTTGGAAACCTACTTTATAAGAGGAACAAAAAGCATGGTTTGCTCAGTTAAACAGAACAAAAACAGAAGGAAATAATATTCTACCAATGCAACGAGGTGGCCAGGGATGCAGGGGGAAGAAGCAAGTAACAGCGGCCAAGATAAGCTGGAAATCAGAACATTTCTAGCCATCAGAGGAATGAAATTCTGGAAAAATCTTCTACAGGGAGCCAGAATAAACTAATTTGGACCAAAGGAGAAGATGGGCAAGACTGGCTGCAGGCCCAACAGCTCCTGCTGTGCAGTGCTGGCTACATGGTGGGGATGCAGGCGGGACTGCTGGAGTCGCCACCAGAAACATGTTATAAAGCAGCAATGTTCAGCACACCCAGCTAGCAGGCACACAGACGGGTGGGTGTGCAGCCTCGCACGTAACTCAGCCAGGCCAGCCCGGGCTTGTCCTGCGCAGCTGGATTAGGTATTTACTCCCATGAAGGACAGAGGATGAATAGGAGCTGGAGTTGGTGTCACTTCTTGCAGTAAAGTCTCATCTTAGAGGAACGATCATTTTCTGTCTCTAGAGCTGTGCCCAAGACATGCAGATATATCATACATATGATGAGCTAACTAACCAACCAAGGCCAGGGATGCTCACTTCGCCTCTTCCTAAAGTTACGACCAACTGAGAGTCACTACTGTGAATGAATCAATGAACACATTAAATTACTATTTTGGAAAAAAATATTATTAAACACATCGGAAAAGCCTGCTGGGTTGTCTCTTTCTGTCTTGCGAATCCTTGAAGCCTAACGGGACCATACACGAACGAACCCAGGCAATGAGAGGCAGGCGAGGCCTCTGTCCTCCCCGGACGCGAGGACCCTCACGTGGCGCTGAGCCGGCTGCCCCCGCCTGGCTCCCCCAGGCCGTCGGAGAAGGGCCCGGCAGGCTCCATGTTCCACCGCTCCAGGGAACGACACGGCTCCACCAAGCTGCTTCCCCCCTTCGCTGGCGCCAGCCGATGGAGACGGGAAGGCAGCCCGGCAACCACCAGGCCATGAAGCTCCCTCTTCCTGTCATGATCTTTTTTATTAAATTCTTCAACAGTGAATTCTAAAGAAACTAACAGAAGAGAGTGAATCTCGCGCTTCGAGGCTCCGGATCAGCTTTGGATGGACAGTGAGGGGAGAAATGCAGAGCACGGGTGAGACAACACCAGATTAACTTCATTTTTGAAGAATTATAACCATGAAAAATGCCCCAAAAATGGAAACGAATGTAGCCTTTGAAGACCTTTACATTGCCATTATAGATTCTTATTAGAAAACCAGCGAATTAGCAGGCTTAATTTCTAATTACAGCAATTAATATTCTGAGACCATATTAGCCTTTTTTTTTTTTGACGCTCCTGCCGAAAGTAACATGCTGAACGTAAGCTGGCTGAAAACTGAAGAGACTTTAGTGATTGAAATTAGTCAAGCCTTACGCTAGGACTTTAATTTATCTTAAACACCGTACATAATAACAGGCTTTCTTGAAAACAACTGAAATGCAGTTGCTTTAGACTATTTATATGTTACAGATAAGTTATTAATCTTTTTTTCTTCTTAATCCAATATTTGGAAGGAGGAGATTTTGTAGAAGATAGGCTGCAAATCTGAAAGAACTATAAAACATGCTTTCACTTACACTTTTTCTTGAATTCAGTTCCACACACAACCTAGGTCTTTCAGCCAACATTTTGCTAATGCAAAAATTTAGTGCTGTCTGTGCTGTATAATATCAGATGTGTACATTAATTATTGGCTTTCCTGAACTTTTTTACCTAAACATTTCAGAAACTGAGGAAATCTGAAATGCTGTTAACCAAAATGTAACAACAGAATAATTCACTAGACACAGAGTGAAAGGCAAGATCTTACAGCTAAATAGCATTTAGAAGTCTCTAGAATGTTTCTAATATGCCAAACTGCAGATCCTTTCTATACAAAATGTATGGAACAGCCATTTTCACATTATTTACCTGTTACCATTTAAATTAAGAACAAACAAGGGGACATGCAGGATCCCACTTCTGCCATCCATCTGATTTGCTATGAATGACCCTGCTCAAAAAAGTCCATGGAATTTCTCAATTGTAGTTCGGGAAGGCAGTGATTCTTGGATAGTAAAAAATGGGTAAAATACAAGACCAACTCCTTGGAAATCTCTTTCAGATCCTCCGCTGAAAGGCGCCAGGCATACTTACTGCACAGCAGAGAGCGGGCAATCTGAGACAGCCTTTTCCTTTGCTTGGTGAAAAGAGAACCAAACCCACCACCTTCACAGGCTGTGCTTACAAGAAGCTGCTGGACATTTAAAGTACCTGAAATGAAGGTTTATCCAGATAGTACTGAGAGCTGTGGCTGTAATCCAAGAAAGCACTTACGCATGTACACAAGGCAGAAAATGAGCAGCCCCCATGGAAGGGGATCACAGCACCAGCATCCTGCAGGACCGAAGCCTAGATTAGAAAAGCTCAGTTTTGTACAATATTAGTGTTTTCATTAACAAGAACCACAAGTATGTTTTGTGACAATCTCATGAGAATACTGCCAGCCTAGAGAGGAAACAAGCCTCTAAACTGTAGTAGATCTTGTTTCCTCCCTTTGCAGGTCCACAGCGTAGCTCAGCTTGCACAGGCAGACTTAGACTTAGTCCTGAGTTTAACTGTGTTGGGGAGAGTGCAAAATACTGCTTGGCAATGGAAGCTGCAATGAATAAGAGTGGGAGAGGGGGCTTGCTTTTAGTAACTATTATTCATTCATCTTTTCAGTATTATTTTTGCAACCAAATAGGAAAATACCCACGTTTCTTTTTTTGCACTCTGAAATTCCGACAACCTCCTGTGACTAGTTTATTGGGTTTTAACCTCAAATTTCTCCAATCTTTGTCAGTTACGGCACACACAAATTCCTGCTTACCCTTTTAAAGAGCTGCACTTAACGCACATGCAGGTAAACAGTTCATATTATTCCTGCCAGCACAAATTTAATTTACTACTATGATCTCTGCGTCAGATCTGTAAGCTCATGACAGCAACGCTGTGATGGTTGGAGGAAACAGATCTTGATAATGCTTGCTAATAATATTGATTAAAATAAAATAAAATGAAGAGAACGCACTAACCTTGCCTGCCAGACTGTGCCCCCCTGAGCACTAATCCGTAATGATCACCTACTCTCTCTCCAGGGAGAATCAAATGGGCTCACTAATGACCGCTGAAAATGGCTCCCTCCACCAATCTCCTGACCCTTTCATGGCTAGAAGATGAAAAGTTTTTAAGTACCCAAGAGTCTCATAAGAGATATCCCTCCCCACTCTTAATGTTCCTGCTTCTCTTCTTTCTCTCTCTGTTGGGAGGGGGTAATAAAATCTCAGAAGTATGGTGGACCTCAATAAAAGAATCAGGAAGAAAAAAGCTTCTATTTATTCTCCATTTTAATTCCATCATCTATAAGCAAATATCCTTCTTGAGCACAGTAAGGAATAGATCTGAAAACTGTAGAGGGATTCTTTCCCCTTCCCATGAACACAACTGATGCCTGAATTAAAAAAAAAAGAAAAATCCTAAAGCTGGTATGACATTTCATCTGGTTCAACAAGTAAGCTAATGAAACATTATAGTCTTTGTAGACCCTTAATTAAGAAAACCACTAATATTCTCCCATTAGTACAAGAGTAATGAAAATATTTTCATTTTATCCAAAATTGTCAGTAAAATTCCAGTAAAAATTTAAGATCTAATACTTATTCAAATACTTTTTCTAGGAAAATAATTGTCAGATTTTACATGAGAAACAACAGTAATATCGTGACGGAAAGCCATATAAAGCTTTAAAAAGGCTGGAGATGTGTTGTATCACTGACTGGTTTCAAAGGAGACCAACCAGTGACAACTATGTCAGATTAAAACCAATGTTATTGGGTTTATGCTGCCTGAGAAGGGCCTGGAATCAATAAGCCCCCAAACTCTGACCTTGGGAAAACACTGAGCCTGGTATTCCTTTATCACAGATGGATCTAAGCAGCTACCTTCACTCTAGCTTTACAACAAAATATCCAGAAACGCAACTGAGGTTGGTTTTCACATTACTATTGGGCAATTTAACACAAATGTGAGGATTCATTTGCAATGTTATGAATGTATATATATAAAGTTAGTTTTAGCACTGGCAAAACTTGTATTTTCGCTTCTTTGATCTCAGCCAGCAACATAAGATCTGCCATGGCCCTCAATCACATTGTTGTAACACAACTTACTTAGGCCTTTTCCTACTGGGACTGCTTCCAGATCCCTGGAAAGGATGCTCATTGGTGTTAACTATGATGTCTGTCACTTTATATCTCTCGGTAGCCCTACAGTCCTATCATTATAATAGAGTGCCTCTCAGGAATGTAAATAGAATCATAGAATGCTTAAGGTTGGAAGGGACCCCCAGAGGTCATCTAGTCCAACCCCCCTGCGCACGCAGGGTCACCTTAAGTTCCTGTGGAACTTTTGGTGCTTCAGTCTGTGGCCATTACCTCTAGTTCTGTCAGCGGCCACCAGGGAAAAGAGGCCAGCACCATCCTCCTCACTGCCTCCCTTGAGGTACTTCTAGACACTGATCAGGTCCCCTCTCAGCCTTCTCCAGGCTGAACAGGCCCAGCTCCCTCAGCCTCTCCTCGTAGGGCAGATGTTCCAGGCCCCTGATCATCCTTGTGGCCCTGCGCTGGACTCTCTCCAGCAGCTCCACATCCCTCTTATACTGTGGAGCCCAGAACTGGACACAATACTCCAGATGCGGCCTCACCAGGGCTGAGTAGAGGAATACAGAAGTTCGTTTTTTCTTTCCAAACTTTTAGATTAAGTAGTTTGAGTAAGAGTACGCACGCATATGCACACATCAAAGAAAATTAAAAAAAAAAAAAAAAAGAAATGCACGCCCAAGTTACAGAAGAAAGAGCACAAAAGGTAGAAGAATGGATTTTGCAGCAAAACCTGTGGTATCTCTGGCCGAGGTTACACCCTACATACGCTCTATCTTTCATGGTCTTCAAAGTTAAGGCTATAGAATGTCATTACTGAAGAAGACTATGGCTTTTAAGGGGGTAAAATTGCAGCAAATCTCTTGGATGTAATATTTGAATATTTGGACAATGGTGCTGGCTTTCCAGATAGGAAAACAGATACAGTCACAAGAACCTGTATACATCATAACAAAAATATATCTTTAAATCCACCTGAAGGGATCTGTCAGAGCAGCAAATCCATTTTCAGATATACAAGAAAGTCATGTCAGTGTTTATATCCCCCTCAGACCAGCAGGGAAAGTGGAAGTCTACAATTATAGACTGGTGCTGGTCTTACAAAGTGGACATTCAACATCCCTGAAAAACTAAAAGGACGCCTGAGCTGAAGCAGAAGTGCCAGACAGCCACAGAACGGACAAGTCCTTGTGACCCTTCCATCTTTTGAACCATCCCACTTTTGTCATCTGCTTGCAGAAACCTGGATTTGCTGAACAGACCAAAGCATGGGTTTCAAAGGGGCACAGGGCTAGGGCCTTCGTCCCACATAGCCTGATGTCACACTCTCCCTAAACCAAGAGGCACAATTCCCACATGGCCATCAGCTGACCCAAGCTAGAGGAAACTCCTTGCCCGCTTGCAGGAACATTAATTGGCCTTTGAATTTGCTTAACAACTTCTGCTCTTAGCAAACCCAACTTACTGTGCTTTATTGTGCTTGCGGAACCCCATTGGGGAAGAGCATCTGGTGACAACCACCTAGGCATGTCACAAGCTGGCAAAACAGTTGCCTTCAAATATCCTTTAGCTATCCTTGGTGTATCCCTACCTGCCATCATGGTGACTTTCCTTTTCTTCACCTCACAGAACGTAAACAAGTTTTCAGTCCAAGCCTTTCCTCACCCTCAGTCCTCATTCCCTTCCAGTTTTCCCTTATTTCTGGTCTTCTGTCACCCCTCGCCAGACATCAGTCCTTCCAACGGGCTGTTTTTCCCTTTCCCACGTGGATAATTACGTGGTGCCCATCGCCACGGCACCAGAACGCCTCGCCGTTGGCACATTTAGCCCCACACCCAGCACGCACGTCCGGGCTATCGCCCACCTTTCCCGACAGGGAGGAACCCGCGGCTGCGCGACGCCTTCCCCCGCGATCCCGGGAGGCCCGTGCCGGCGCCTGAGCTTGGCGGGGGCAGTAGCCAGCTCCTGTTGAGCCGCGATAGCTGAACGCTGAAATATAATGCTCCAGTAAGTAGGTCAGCTTGTTCCTATAAAAGCGGAGGGTGTAACGCGGCCCAGGCCTGCCAGGGGCAGCGGGGAAGGACGGTGGCTCTCCCTTCCCCGAGGGTCAGCAGCGGCACAGTTTTTTGTTCAGCAGCGCCACAGCTCTCCCTCAGCCGCCAGGACACGCGTCTGCCACTTAAAGCCCAGGCGGACCTTGGCCCCAGCGACCCCCCGTGTGGGACCAGGCACCCACAGGCGACACCTTGCCCGGGAAAGCCAGTGCCGGGAAAGACAATGCCAGGAAGGCAAACAACGGCGTGAGGCAGTCGTGGGAGAGCTGGTGGCAACTGTGCGCCGCGCGCCTCGGACTCCATTCCTGCCAGGAGGCTCCACAGGCTTCAGGTGTGAAGCTGCGTGGAGCTTTATTACTGCCTCGAAGGGGAACACGGCAAAGATCCCGTCACCTGGGAATGCACCTCCTTCTTTGCTCACTTGTTCCCAGGCAGCTTCCTCACTCCCCTCCTCTCCACTTGCTTTCTGCTCCCTAAGGAAGAATTTTGTCTTTAAAATTAGTGCAGATACATTGCCCTCACTGGAAAGGGAGGGGACGGCAGGCTGCAATCTGCCTGCTGTCAAGTCCCACGGGGAGGGAGGACGGCAGCCCCCGTCTGCCAGAGCCCCACTGCCCCTCTCCTCACCTCCCGTGAGGGCAAACCCTGTGTCCTTCCCGCTTCTGTTGCACACAACGCGGACGTTGAACAGAAATGGAGTTTTGAGAGAGCTAACTCAAATTTCAGCAATCAGGAAACAACCCAAATTGCCCCCTGCCTACTCACGGTCAGCTGTATTGGGAAGACCACTCCAACTGTACGTGATAAGCCATGAAAATGAGGCAAACCTCACCTGCACGGCTCTGAAACACTGTTTTGACTGGCATAATATTTTACATGGAAGTGTAAGCACTTGCAAGGGACACCAATCTACTTGAATAAAGGCTCTAAATCCACTTAGTCATTTTCATTAAATATAACAACAGTCAGAGGTATTTACTAATTCAAATAGGTTCATTTTCATCTCAGTGGAAAAGATCGCTACGATGCCTCTGGAAACGAACGCGCTTGTACCAACACGGCTCTCACTGGACTGGAAGGCCACAGCCCGATGCCAAATATCCTCTGGCCCTCCCCAGGGCTGGCCTAGAAAGCCTGTAACTTTTGTAAATAACTGCCGGCACATTTTATTTTCAGACACTGCACAATGTAGCAGAACACACTTACAAGCTGACAATAATCAAAAGCTGTATAGTCTGCTAAACTTGTTTTAAATAATGTAAAAAAAAAAAGGGCACACTTTACCGTTCATCAGTTTTCAGGCAAACTCTTCTCTGTTTGTCGCATTTTCTGTTTATAGCAGTGTGGCTTCAAACCACGGAATAAATAATTGTGTTTTCTACTGTGTTTGAGCTCTATTCCAGAAACAGATACTACACTTAATTACTGTTTTGGTAGAGCTCACCCACACACACGAGCTAGGCTCACATGAATCAACTGGTAACTCTGTATTCTAAGTACAGAACAGGTTAAAAAAAATGAGGGCACTTATGCCAGCCCCTCCTTCCTCTCCCCTGCATTTCATCACACTAAAAGGGTTTAAAAGTAAAAAATTCCTTCCACATCATATAATCCTGGCATCTGCTGTGCAGCAAATCAAGCTCTATCATTTTGCTATGTTATTCCCAAAAGTAACTCTACAGATTCAGGTCTAAAACTCCATTTTCCATTCCCTGAAGTTTTCTGAATACCTGTTTTTCCTATTTAGGCCCATCAGAAAAAAAGCAGTAAACACAGCTAGTAAATATAAAGCAACCTTCTCTAAGTGCAATTCTGATTGCATTACTTAAGAAATATAATTTCCTGAGGCTTTTTACTACCTTGCTTTATGATACACATGATATGGTATCAATCTACCAACTTCCTTCTGCCGCCCCTTTCCTCAGCAGCTTTCAGCTCACCCGTGACATTATTTAGTTCACATATGAAACCATTACCAAGATTAAGCCACAGAAGGAATTCAGTCTACTCAGCACATAGGTCACTGTGGTCATGTTTATTATTTAATAACAGTGGGAATCATTCATATCACAGCAACAATTCTCCATGACTCCATTTATCAATTTCAAAGTAAAGTATATCAGACTTTCAGGGAGTGACAGCAGCTCAGTGCATCTGGACTCTCTGTCTATATTAAGTCCTGGGCCCACATTTCTGGCTGGGCTCTAGAGTAAGATACATAGGAATATTCCTTTTTTTTCAGCTATACCTCTCTCCAGCAAAATTATGCCAGCAAGCCTTTGGGAGTAACAAGGCTTCAAATTTAAATCTGTATTTCCATAAAGACACTGTGATTTCAGGTATGGTGTTTCTCCCTTCTAAATGGGTGAATTTTAATATTTCTCCTTTCCATGGGTTGTCTGTCTTGTACAGTTAGACTGTAAGCTTTTTGAGGCAAAAAGTTACTTTCTTACTACATATGTCTTGGGTGATAATAATCTTTTCATGAAGTGTCCAATTCCTCAGATTTTAAAAATGCAATTAAATAAGAAATCTCATGTCATTACTGACATCTCTTTTGCAGAAACACCTGATTCATCACCTGAGACAGTGTCAGCTATCATGCTGACACAATCCTTAGTTTTTGTCTTTAACATGCTTCTCTTCACTTTCATTTATTACTTAGGTGTTTCAATACATATTGAAGTTGCAACAAAACAGATACAAGAAGAGATTGCAGTAAAGCTAACTTTACTCCAAGAAATCCGAAGTCCTAAGGACCTCACAAATAAGGCATTTTACTTTCACCTCCCTTCTTCCTAAATGCTTTTATTCTGCAGCCTCAACGATTGATGAGGCACTAACTGTGTTTCCAAATCCTTACAAGAGGGCCAAGGTTTTTGCCTTTTTGTTTGACTAATCTTTTCACATCTATTTGCCTTGCTGCCAGGACAACGAAACAGCAAATAAGTGATTTGGGTTCATTCAATAGATTCCAAATTGGGAGCCTGCCTATTTCGTTTGCTTTAGGGCAAAAGGAGGAAGCAAATAGCAGCTTTGTCAGTGAAGTTGCCGATATTCTTCTCTCAATTATGTCTGTGAAAAGATATAGAAATGCAAAGCACTCTCTGCAAACAGAGTCAGTTCATTCACTTTAATTTGATTCTGCCCCTAGAAGTGGTTTAACTTTGATACCTACTATGTTTTTCTGCATTTAGGCAGATTGTTTTCAACTCAGCAGGACAAAATAACGTTAATAAGTTCCACTGAGTTTTGAGTATTTGCTCAAAAGGGTGGTGTTGGTGAGGGGACCATAATAAAGCCCTAAGACTATAACCAGCTCTCAGGGGGCCTGATTCCATTTTCTGATTTGTATCATCTGACCATTCCCCAGTGCTGACATTGTTAATATTTTTAAGATTACTATAAGGTGGAAAAGAAAAAGCTACTTTAAAGCATCTAAAAAAGTCAAGGCAAAAGAACAGCACTTTCTGTAACTGCTTGCCGAGGGTGTAACACTGCATAATAATTTTGCAGAGTCCCTTCGGCAGTCAGTGGGGACTCGCACATGGTAGCTCCACTGCAGTTTGAGATGGATGCAGTTATTCTGTGTTGAAGCACAGCTGTACTGTTCCATGACTTTATGATAGTAATTTCAAGATGTCTTATCCAGCTTTAAAAAAAAAGAAAAGAGACCCACTGAAGTCAACATATTCTTTAATAAAATAAACACATTTTGAAACCTTCGAAGTTCATTCAGTTTTTTCCCAGCCTGGCCTGGCAACCAAACAAGTACAACACACATTATGGCAAGAGGCCAGAGTAATATCACAGCTAGGAATCCCCTTTCCCTTAACAGTCCACAGAGTTGCATGAAAGAGACGCATCATTTTTTGCACTAGTTTTAGCAAGCAAACAATTTTGGCATCTTTTCTAAAAAATGCTATTATAAAATTCTGTCATGAGAAGGGAACAAGAGCAAGGGTCCCAGAGCAAATTAATTCACTTTAAACTGCCATCAGACCAGTGGAAGGTCTCCTCTCCTAGCGACTCTATGCACCACAGGCATGAACAAAAAACTGTTAATTTAGCAACATGATGCTGGGAAGCAAAACCCTGTACTTCCAACACACAACTGACAGAAAGTCCCTAGCGTTGCCTTACTACTTTAGGCCTTATTTAATATGTGCTCAACATCACCACACATGTATGATTAAAAATAAAGTCGCTTCCACTCAGAGTACAATCTCCTCAGCAAAGAAATAAAACTTAAAAATTAACAAACAGCAACAATAAAAAACCCAAAACAGTAATCAGGATTATTATTCTGGGGAGATGGGTGGGGAAATGGAAAAAGGGAAGTGAACGAACACTAAACTTCTCACCTGGTAGCCCTATCTCAAGACATATGAAAATGGACCAAAGAGATGCCACCATTGAGGTCCAAGAAGTCATGGGCAACCGGTGGGGCAAACACAGAAATGTTCTAACCGGTCCAAGATTCCCAGGTTAGGGGGATGGGAATTCGCTCTTTCGCACACTGAAGGTAAAAGCCACTCATACAGACATGAGCAGAGCTCCCCAAAGTTTGCCCCGCTCTGATTTCTGAAGCTGCTGACAGTGCTGCAGATGCACACGCCATACTTCTCATGTGAAGGTTCGTGCATTACACAAACACTACAAATGATTAAAAATTACATGAAGTTTCACAAAATTACAAGGTATGCTGCTGCTTCTGGTGCCAGCCTGAGGGTGTTGAGCACCGTGTTACGCTATCAAGTTTTTACTTTGTGCCAGTCACTCCCCAAGGTGTTTATGTGAAGCACTCAGGCAAAATGAACACAACATCTGTATTCGATTTGCTAATGAGCAATCATCATTTCTACAATTCTCCAGCCAGGGATTTTGCTGTTTGGAATACTAATGCCCTTTAAAAAAAATAAAAATAAATAAAGGAAAAAAAAAATTCTACTCATGCATACTACAGTTACTAAAATAGCTTTGCACTATTTAGAGCACAACCAGGCTTCTATTTCAGTTGCTTTCCAGAATTTTTGCAAAATTAGAGCTTTCAAAAATAAAAACTTAGATGATACATACTTAATGTATTTTCAGAATTAGCAACATTTGCAAAGCATTTGTTCCTTTAATCACATTTTACCCACACAGAGACAAGGATTTAAAATAAAAAACATTGCACAATGAAAACCGCCTTCATTAGGTGCTTTTTTTACAGTGTTAGCACCCACAGAAGGCTAGATAAGGGAGAAAACAAAGGTAGAAAAACACAGGTCTCCGTCTACAAAGTTTATCATCTGAAACTGTGTGCGTGTGGGGGCAGAGGGAGGGAATATCACAGCTCGGAAACTCTGGGCATTTTTCCTCCTAGACAGGAGGCACTAAGAGGTTCTCCTGCAGCAAGCAGACACGTTCAGAGGATACACGTTGCCCCCGCAATGGAAGGGCCATGTGCTGGGGACGGCAGCAGGCACAAGCTGGCCGGCCGGGGCCCCTCGCTCTGCAGCACTTGGGCATTCCCACCGTGGGCTGGAACCTCCTCTACTGCCCACGCATGCAACGCAGCTCCGTCCACGTCAGCGGGGCCGCAGAGCAGCAAATCAGATCAGAGTAGGATGCTAAAGTTTACAAACTCAATTAAAGTGACCTATAAGAACTGTCTTTATGTTTGCCCATGACTTAGTGAAACGCAGCTTGGCAAGCAAGGGAAAGACGATTACCTACAAGACTTCATGGATCCACGTAAGAATATCCAACGCAGTGCTTGAGCTTTGCTTTAGGGAAAATGTCCTTGCTAGACAGAAGGAACATGCTACATAAAAATCCCTATTTTTCCACACAGGAGCAGATATGTATTTCGGTGGGCCGAGATGTCCTTTTAGTCTAAAAATAAGCACACTTATCTCACGATCCACAATCGCATCGGGTATGGCCATTAAATTTCAGTCGCCGGCGGTGCCGTTCAGATGTTCAAAGGCAGCTCGCCCCCCAATAGGCCGGTATCTTGCTCCGACTGTAGCCATTTGCCAGTAAAGACATCTTGACTGTAGCGTTTCCTTCCTTACTTCAGACAGGCTTTCTATCGCCATGGCAACCGCTAACATTTCCAATACCACAAAGCACCGTATCATGTATCACCGGGGCAGCGCAGGAAATGCCATCTCGTGCTCAAAAGCCACCTTCCTTAAAGACCCAACAGAACAACGAAGCAGCGAGAGACCCTCATCCTCTGAAGAGGCGGCGGGAGACGACCTGCTAAGCGCCACACCTGGCTCCTGCTGCGCTCCCCTGGCTTGAGAAGGCGCTTCGCGTCCTTCCCAAGACACGTTTTATCTAACTAAAATACACAATTGGCCTAATTTCCCACATTTCAGCCAGCCAGGAGGGAGTCCTGTTTTTTTTTTTTTTTTTCCCCCAATATTCACCTGCCATTTTGAGCAGTCCCCCCTACAGAACCTGCAGCTCCAGGTGAAACCACAGCAGGCCCGAGCGGAGAGGGGAGCAGCTCGGGAAAGGGCCACACGCGGCCTGGTGCCGCGCACACCACAGCTCAGATCAGACATCAACCAACTTCACACCGAGAAGCAAATCATAGTTTCTGGCGCCAGGATAAGGTACCTCACCTTGTTTCTCATCTGCTTTCAGAGCACAACTGTGCCCAAGCAAAGGGACAACGAGTATTTCAATTCAGAAGATTAAAACATAAGAGACCTGCTTAGGAAAAGAACAAAACCCTATTTTAATGCAATTGATCACCACAATCCACAACTCTCCTTCACTTCCCCAAAACCAGGTATAAACATGTCATCAGACTCCCTGTCCACCTGCAGAGACATTTTCTGTCTCCCACATTACACACTCAGCAGAGGTCCTTATGCTTATCCTTGCGGGGCAAAACAGTCCTTCAAATGATGTACTTGATAAGGGTATTTAAAAGTAACACTGAACCATAGCAGTTATGTGATAAACAACGCACTAGAGGAGAGAGGAGAAGGCCACACACAATAAATATTGGTTTCAAAATCATGTATATTTCTTCCTACTGTTAGTAGGAGCCTATTTACACACCAACAACATATATAAAATAACAACTTGTTTTTGAACTAAATACCCAGCATCCCTTTATTGTGAAA
>NW_010577114.1:25472-39068 GCF_000705375.1 Tinamus guttatus | reverse complement strand
CCAACCTTGAGCATTCTGGGATTCAATGATTCTATGCAACATCAAGGTATAGCAGCAATATAGTCCAAGGGCCAGCAAAAGCAGACGTACTCTGCAGAAGAGAGTAATAATTTACTCCTTGAAGCCTTAACACTTTTTGCAGTTTGGTCTTTCTTTGCTTACCCTATTTTGTTTTTATTTGCATTTTATTTTATGACTGTAAGATTTATTAATAGAAGGTTGCCTAAAACTGTATCAACTTGGACCTGATTTATTTATTTATTTATTCATTTACTGTTAGAAGATCTTTAGCAGGTTAAATATGTTGTTTTGCTTGAGACGTTCCATGAGCGCTTCGTTACCGTGATGCTGTGTAAAGAGCAAACATGTAGTTGTGGAAAGGTAAATTGTATTAAATGAACCTCTCTCCCTGTCTATTTGGGGAAAAGTAAGACCTAGCCCTGTAGCCTGCCTAAATCACCCTTTTGCAGCTGAATTGGAAATTAATTTAATTATTGTTTGGCGGCTCCCAGGCGAGGGTCGAGCTGCAAATGACTTAACTGAAAAACTTGTCAGGAAATGCTAGGAATCTGAGTGTGATGTAAGGTCAGAGGTCTCTTCATGTTCAAGGAGGTTTTGGGCTGAATACTATTTGCATATGATTTGTATAACATGAATTTAAAGAGGGGATTTTGTTGAGCTCCTTCAGCATCTTCTTTCTGTTCCTCCGTTTCTATGGGTAATGCCTGGATTTTTATATACCAGCGTTGGAAACGCAATTAAAGATCCCAGTTCCACCAACGTATGTGTAGAAATAGTCGTGCTAAAATTTGTTGGCCTGCTCCTGTCTAAAATTACGTGTGCACATCGGGTTTAGAAGAGTTGAGGCTTTGAAGGACTGGGAGAAGCGGTGAAGCTGGTTGCACACCTGGTGTTTTCAAGTGCACAAACATCTGGGAAGAATAACGGAGTGAAATTTCTCCTTTGTCTTGCATTTATAGTAATTTCAAGGTGCACTTCTGCTGTTTTTTGTTTGGTTTTCATGCCCCATGGAGGTTCTCTTTGATGGACATGTTGGCCTGCTGAGCAGGTTGGTGATGGTGGCTCATGGACTGACCTCTCCTGCGTTTCTGTTTCCCCTTCACCTGCAGTAACTTCCCAGCATGACGGAGGCACGTCAGGCACTTTCATGGGAAAGATAAAATACATAGAAATAAATAGAAATAGATAGAATTTCTTGCTTGCAGCAAGAAATGGTCTTGAGACCGTTTGCTAGCAGTTAATTCCCATGCTATTCCCACTGGAGATCCTACCAAATCAGCTACTTGGTGGGATCTCGATAGCTTCTCAGTGACCGGTCACCACGTGATAGAGCAGTGCTTGTGTTTTCCATTTATAATTTGTTTTTATTAGGGTTTTTGTCGCGTATTCATGGCCGTGAGCAAGTGCTGCAAGATATTATGGCGAAGGAGGTTTAATTTGGCTAATCCTGTTTATTCCCATCTCGTAGCTTTTCAAAGGACATAATGCGGCGCTTGTAATGAATGTAAAAATGTGTTTTGTAATAGTATTGTCTTGCTGGATGGATTGGAAGCTCATGTGAATGTGTTTAGATGCTAGATGCTAAAAAGAAAGAAAATCATCTCTCTGAAATGCCGCTGGCATTCACTCTTTTCTGCTGGCTTGCATACCCAACAGAGAGGCATCTTTTCCTTTTCCCCTTCCTTCCATCCCACTCTAACCTCCGAAGTGATAGTGATGTTTTTATCTTGGCTAAAAAAGTTTTTTTTTCCCGTTATTATCAATAAGAGGTTTATTTTCCCCTGTTACTTACAGAACCTACTATTTTCTAGGTGTAGGCTGTAGTTTTCCCAATATTGTTATTTATTTATACCTTTTGCACCCAGAGGAGCCCAAACGAGATCCTGCTTTGAGACAGGCACTGTGGGACCACAGGGATGCTCCTTGCTCAGGAGAACATTGAGTCTCATGGTCAAGGCGAGTAAGAGCATCAGCCTGACAAGCATCAACGCTAGACACTAATGCTTTGAGGACCCAAAATCCAGGTCTGCTGATTTTTCATTTGATTTTGCCACTTGATTTTTGTTGCCCATGACCGTCTTGTGCCGCTTGCTCGGTACTGGTTGTGCTGGGCTTAGCAGTTAGGTAAAAGCTTTCCTCTCACTACCTAGTTGTTCCACACAAGGATGCAGCTTTACATGGGTGACCGGGCAAGCGTCCCACCAACATCAGCAATCCATCGCGGTTGCAAAAGTTGCTTTGTCCTTCAAAGGAATAAGTTCTTGGTGAAAGTTGTCTCATGGACATTCAAGGTGCGTTTGGGCTGCCGGGCTGAGAAGGACTCCTGCAATACGTCTGCTCTCTCCTTCCTTGCTCTTGGTTGAGGGTGGACTTCCTTGCCCCTTGGTTTGCTCGAGCTTTGCTGGTTGAGGTAGTGGAGAGCCAACCCAGCTTGCTAAACTGCTTCCTCCATGCCCACATGGACTGGTTCCTGCTGGGTTAGTGAATCAGCTCTGGGTTTGGGTGGTTGTTCTTGTAGGGATGGTTGTCCTTGGAGGACCGAGCTGTGTCCTCTTCTAGGCGAGGCCAAAGTCAGGCTGTGATGGCCCTGCTTCCCTCTGCAGAGCAATGCAAGACTCTGCAAGACTTGAGCCTGGTTTGCTGTGTCTGCTGGAGAGCTATTGCTTCTTTCCTGAGAACATGAGGATACCTGTACAGACTCGAATCCAAGGTCCTCGTGGCCTGTCCTGGTGTCTGGGAGGATACTCGGTGAATAGAAGAACCTCCTGACCTATTGTCTAGGTTGAGGGATCCTGCTAGTGATTTAGCAGTTGCTTATGGCCATGAAGTCCTTGCAGCTCTGCCTTCTCCTTTTACTCTTAGGTGTGACTCACGGCATCTGTCTTTGGTTATCTGCGCGTCACGTACCAGTAGGAACTCGTAGGCTACGTACGCTATGAGCAGTGTGGCATTTCTGAGGTGGCTTCCACTTGTTGCCTTGTTTTTTATAGTGTTCAGAGCACTTTTGATGTGCTTCACTCGAGGTGCCCATCACATGTACCCCAATCTCTCAGGTCATAGAGGTGGAAAGCAGTGATGGTCCATTAGGCAG
The DNA here is from genome assembly GCF_000705375.1 of Tinamus guttatus. The sequence continues at coordinate 35,956 of NW_010577114.1, read as the reverse complement.
CTGCCGGTGGGGACATCCTGTCCAGAAGACCAGGCTAAGTCTAATTCCCAGGAGATCTGCAGGCCACACAGTGTCGCTGTAGGATCCTCAGCACAGGAGTTCATCTCCTGATCTCATTGCACCAAGGCAGGTACATCCACAGTGGTTTTTAAAGTGCTTTACCCCGTCAGAAAGCTTTATGACTATTAAAAGTTCCAAATATCCTCATGGTTTATTGGAATATGGAGGTGGAATTTGAATTGCATAGAGATGATGTGAAAAAGTTCATCGAAGGCGGCATCATCAAGACATTGAGATGGAAAACAGGAGGTTTTGGCTTGCTGGCTGGTGTCAAGAGCAGAAGTGACTTCTTCCCCACGTTAAATTTTTGTGCATTTTTTCTGATGGTTGCGCGAAATAACGCCTACGTGATGCACGATCGATGGGGTGTTTGTGCTGAAATCAAACATCCCGTTGTGTCTTCAAGTGCTTCCTACACCTGCCACCATGAAGCAGCACCCGTGTTTAATGGGACCCATGTGCTCGCATGAAGGGTATAAGTACCCCAAGGTGGGGAGAGCCCCTGTTTCAGTGCCAGCAGCAACGCTGTGCGTGTTCATCATGCTTCGTATGTTCCTTCAACTCCAGATACTGCGTGCAGGGAGGAGGACCAAGTTCCCAGTCTACTGGGAACTGTAAAATCCAGGTGCTCCCAGTCAATCCCGTTTCTCATGCATTGAGTTTTACCCTGATTTTCATGGTTTTTAAGAACTGAGTTGTGTGTTGCTGAAGCCAACTTCTGCCTTGTCTCCCGTTGTGGTGTGATTCATGGTGTCAGTAGCGTTTTCTTCCAGCGCGCTTCATAAATGTGGTTTCCTTTGCTTTGTGAATAGCTCTGTCTGCGCTAACTGGGAAGCTAATTAATTAAGCAGTAATTGTTGTCAAGTCAGTTGTGGCTCACATTTAACATTTGACTTGTTTACTGTCCTGAAGTAAAGCTGAAGGAGTTAATGAGCTAACAAATTGTGCATCAATCATGAGAGACTTGTTTGGAAGGGACGGTTTGATTTTATGAACTGTAAAATAATGCATTGGGAAAGAAGCAGAATAAAACAAACAACGCAATATGAGGAAAGACCGTTTGGAGTTGCCACCGGATAGCCGCGGAGACGAATGTGTTGCCTAATAAAGCTTAATGGCTGATTTTTTTCCCATTAATCAGAACTGGGAATGGGCTTCATTAAGATAATTAACTGAGCTGCTGCTCAACTGACAGCCAGTAGACACAAATTCCCAGGTTATTTGCTTTCCCCTAAATAAAACTTAGGAGAAGATAACCCAGCAGTGTTTAATCATCTTCATTAGAGGAGCAGGAGGGCTATTAACATCTTGGTGGAGCACCTAAGAGGGCTCTGTGGTGGCGCGGAGCTCGTGGGACTCAGCTGTGGTTGAGTGCTCAACACCAACAACACGTGTCCTTGGGTTTGCTGGTTGCCAAAGGGTCTGATAGTCTCTGGGTTGCTTCTGCTGCCCCCAAAACATCACCTGGGAGAAGTTTGTGGCCCAGTTGGTGGCTTTTTCTCACACCAAGGTAGGGGTGTGCAGGATGGCTTTGCTCCAGGTACGTATGGAGGCAGAAGAGGCAGCATTGAAGAAATCAGGGGAATTAATATCTGAAACTTGAATTATTAAGTACACTGTCTCGTTCTCATGTTTGCTTGTAAATCCTTTTCTTTGCAGCCCTTTGTGTCTTGAATTATAACACGGTGAAGGCTACTGTCAAGAGCCTCTGTATGCAAGACTGTTCTGTGTGTGCTGGAAGCCCAGCTTCTCAACTGTGCTTTTCTCCTTTTGTCTGCAGAATTCCCAGTCTTCCAGCATGAACCCTGTTTACAGCCCCGTTCAACCTGGGGCTCCCTACGGAAACCCCAAGAACATGGCGTACACAGGTAGGTTGGCGTTGGCTGCCTTAGGAATGTCCGTCTTGCGCGGTTAGAGCGGAGGATGCTCAACGAGTAAGCTCAGTCCTTGCTGGAAAACCTCTTCATCAAAGCCTATGCAGTAGCTTTAGAGAGAAGAAATGAACCTAAGTTCACAAGAAAGAGGAAATTCTAGAAATTCAAAAGAAAAAGACAAACAGCCTAGAGCTTTAAACCAACCAAACCAACAAAAAGTTGCTGGGAGAATCTGGTGGGAGCTGGTGGACTTGCCTGCATGGATGAGTTGAGAATAATTCTGCCGTACGTAGTGAGGATCCCACAGGAGAGAGCTGGTGGTTTGAAGAACATGTGGTTGTTGTTATGGATTGTGATTCAAACTACGTTGTTGACTTGTTTTTTTAATGCTAAGCTCTACTTGATGTGATCATATGTTGAACAGCGTCTGATATGTGAGTTCGAAGTCTGTCTTTTTGAACTGAGTAAATTGTTTAACCAGGTCATCTTTAGAACTTGAAAAAAGGCATTGAAAAGTGTTTGTCATAATTATATAACTAATGATGAACTAAAATGTACTAATGGGGGAGACTCCAGCTCAGTGGGAAAACGTGCTTTGGAAAAAGTCACCTTGGCATGGGATTTTCTGTGGTCTTCCTCATGGAGTGTGTCTACCTGCAGATGTCCCTCTGATCTTGTAGGCACCTTATAAAGTTAGCCTTGGAAGATCCTTTCTTCTACCACTGTGTTAAATGTAATTAGCAGTGAAGTGCCATCTTGTGTTAATGTTTCCTTCTTTATATTTGCATTGCGAGCTGTCTCTGTTGACTTTTCCCCAAAGTGTGAGGATGGTTGGAAGAGGGCTTTTTACGGAGTAAAGAGGTCAATGGCAAATGGGAACGAACATCAAACAGTGTCTCAGCTACTTCATTTACCAAATATTTCTGTTGGCTTTGGTAGATATTTCCGCCAGGAGATTGGTGCAGTTGGCCTTGCAGTTGAGAGTTCCTCAAAGAGGATCTGCTCCATTTTTTATTCACGCTTTCCTTTTCCCCTGTCAGATTTATGTGTGCTGCTTCATGGGAGCTCCTGTAGCTCAGGAGAACTTTCCTTTTCTTTATATGTGCTCAAAACTCCGCATTGATGTCCCTTCTGTGTAGGATTTCTCTCTTGGCTTTCAAGTGATCCCAAATATTTTGGCATTTGCATTTCTGACACTTGGTAAGACAATTTTCTTCAATATACGTGCAGATCATGCAGGCTTGTGCTTTGACTTTTCTGGAAGGAGAATTTCAGAGAGTGATTTCTACTTTAAATGGATGAATTGGACATGGAGATTATCTTCGAAGTAAATTTTTCTCTCTCAAGAACCTGCTGGTTAATCACCACAGAGATTGTCCTATGCATTTATGTAGATGTACCATGGTCTGCTTTGGCTACCTTCTCCAGGTCTGGCAGTGGTCGCAGTAGCTGGTCTTTCAAGTCTGGTTTCATCCCAAATCTTCACATGTTTGTGATCTCCAGAGTTTGTGGGGAACAAAGAGAAATGAGGGGTAGATGTAGAAGATGACTTTGGAGGGAAGAAAAAGAAAAAGAGAAGGGCAGATCAGACCTGAAAATTACAACAAGATCCTTAGGAGCATCAGTGAAAAGATGAGAACGTGAGGGTTTAAGTGGCTGCTGGGTGTAGCTGCACCATATGAGCACTTGCTCTGCCCATAGCCCAGCTGTGAGGGTGTTTTCTTCCTAGGAATTCCCCAAATAAACGATAGGTTGAAACGTGCTCAAGCTCAGAGCTGTTGTCTTTCCTAGGCAAACAGAATTATTAAGCCTTTCCCCAATAAGAATTCATTCCAGTGTTCCATTTCAGGAATTGCATTTCAGCAGAAAAGCAAAAGATTTATTGCAAAAGTGGGGAAAATGTTGCAAGTCTTGTCCTTGATTATGTCCTTCATAATCTCAACAATTATGAAAAGAAAGCTGCCATGTCTCTTACCTGAGAAATTATGCCCAAAGTTATGCCCATCTAATGCTTTTTTTTTCTATGCCTCCCCTTCATTTACAATTCTTTAATTCTTTAACTTTCTCATCAAACTTATGTAATCGCAAGTTCTTCTGGAGGATGCAGGCCAACAAGATAAATAGACTTTTTCACAGGACAACTATGAAGCTGGGGAGTTTGCAAACACTTCTCAAATTGCTTTGAACATACAATCTAAAGCATGTAATGCTGCTAGAGCTGGAAAAGATGTTGAGTCCTGTACCTTATCCAATCCCCCTCCAAGGTGCCAATAGCTCATCCTGGGTTTGGAGGTTTCGGAACTGTCACAATCCCGAAAATCAGCCAAGGAAGATGGTTCACTTGGAACCTCTTATTTGATAGAGCACGAGTGAACTGGGAGACAGAGTTTATGATGCCTATCCTGAAATATTGATTCGAGATATCATTTTTTAGAGGTCTCATCTTTTTGCAGTACCAGAGGGAACTGCCAGGAATGTGGTAGCACAAGGAAACTCAAGGACTTTGGGAAAATGTCCTCTGTGTTTGTTGTGCTGGATTGTTTCCATGTAATGTAGTTGGGTGCTTTGCATGGTGGTCTTTTTTTTTTTTTTTGGAAGGAATAAGAGAGGAAAACAAGGAAACTCACTTTCAAAGCACATTTCTAGCATTAGTAGTGTTACGCTTGGAAAAGATATATATTCTCAGCTCCAAGTTAGGCAAGAAATAGAATTTGAAAACACTAGTGTAGTAAAGTAAAGGTAAAGGCTTTTAGCCCTAAGCGATGCTGTTTGTTCATTTTGAAGTTCATTTTTTTTTACCCCATACCTGGTCTAACATATATATGACTTAAATTTTTACCTTTAAAGATCATGCATAAGCCATTAATTTCTAGCCCTAGGGGGTAAAACTCAGGTGGAATATATACAGAAAGAAAACTGGGCTAGTAATCAGGGTAATGGCAATTTAAATTCTGCTGTCTTGTGGCTTTTGAGTATTAAATGTGATTGCTTTATATAGAAGAGACTGCTTTTGGTTTAAATAATCAGGTTTAATTTGATTTTTTCTTTTTGCTTTCAGTTGTTTGTTATTCTGCTTTCTCGGTTGTTATTCTCCTTTCTTGGTGGGCTCGTGGGAGATGTTGATTTGAAAATAAATAATATTGTTTATGCCCAATTGGCTGCTCGTTTGTTGGGAGGGAGTAGGGGGCAGGGAATTTCCATGTTTCCTTTACAAAATGTTGGATCAGGTCCTGGAAGTGCTTGTGTGATGGTGAGAGTTGTGGTGGAGACTGGCTCAGACCTGGGCAGCTGCACAGAGCGAGCTCTGCTTGGTCCCATGTCCCATCCTGGGGGTCTGTATCTGAATTCCTGGCTCCAGAACTTTGCTCTTCCTGCTCCGATCTAATCCCCGCCACCGGCCTGTCCTCAAAATCGTCCAATCCAGCTTGTTTGGAATAGTGAGGGAAGCAACGCGGGGTCTTCCAGCCTCCAAAGACATTTTGTGGATGTTCTACTGAACCAACACAGGCTGCTTCTTCAGCCTAACACTTAGGATAATTTTATAAAGATTTAGGGAAAAGTCCTGTCTTTATAATTTTTATAATTGGCAATTTTTATAATTAAGCTTTATAAGTTTTGTGTAGAAAAACTTACTGTCCCCTTGAGGCTGTGGCACCTGTTTTATGCTACCTGCGAGGTCTGCTTGTTTGCTTACCCACCTAATTGATCCTCTTGCTTCTCATGGCAATCTCTCCTTGGGGTCTTTGGAAGAAGTATATGAGAGTAACCTAGTTTTGAGATTTACCACGTGATGCATTTGCAGTCATACAGTGTCGTGATACGATGGCTGAGGCTGTTAGGCAAATACGTGACAAATTAATTATATCATTTTTGTTCATGGAAAGCCGTCAGTTGGGTATTTTCTCACTTGCTTGAAGACCTGGAGATCCTGCAAAGGGATTTGGCCAAGGAGTAGGGATTTTCATGGCGTGATCCCTTTGGCAGCGTTGTGAGCCAGGCTGGGGAACAACGGCCATCCCAATCCCAATCTCCATCCCAATGTGCTGTAATACCCATGCAGGCATCCTCTGCTTGGCTGGAAATCCCTGTCCTGCAAATCCCGTCGGATTTGTTGTAGGACCTTACGTGACCCACCTTGCTGCTTCCCAAACACATGAGTTTCTCACTCTTCTCAAGGTGAAGACGCAACATTTGTGTTGACATAATGAGTAACAGAGGGAATCGGCCTCAACTGCCCTCCAGCTATTGATTTCGTTGGCAAGAAGAATGTGATTCTCACTTGTGTTTTTATCCTAATCTGACCCGATTTGTGCGCCTGGCCATGCTGTTCAGTGCAGTTATTGGTGTGTTGAAAACTGGTGGCCTCCCATTTTGGAAGAGACCGAAAGATGGTCAGATGGGATTTCAACCATCGTTTTTTTTTTAATCCTCCTTTGCATGTGCTTTGTGGGACGAAGATAATTCCAAGCTTGATTACAGCCTTCCTCATTAACTTAAAATTAAACTACTGCTGCATTATTCCATGGGAAGGCTGCGCCTTTGATAACAGATTAGTTATTTGGCCAAGAAAACCAAGTTCCCTTAGAGCTGCTCTGTAAAAAGAGGATGAATTAGATATTTTTCCCCCCTTTTCACCTCTTTTTGGCATTCCTCAGCACATTTGCAGGGTGCTGAGGAGAGCTGGTCAAATGGCTTTGCTGGAGGAGAGCGGGCTGGAGTGCTCTGCAGTCACGGGATTTAATTAGGCGATCCATTGCTTACCAGTTGGGTAAATTTTAAACTGTGTTCAGAGCGTTGAATTGATTTCAGGGCGATTAAAAATGTATGAAGTGGGTACAGTGAATATTTTTCCTCTGGCGTTTCTTCATGTTTATTAATGGGCGCATGGAGAGCAGGCGGGAGCATCGCACTTGACTGGGAAGAGGACGAGCTCCGACTTGTGTAGAGCCGCGTTGCTTTTTATGTTCAACACGTCGCTTCTGTTCAGTAACGCCGCTCCGCGACTGGTTGAGTTTGTTGGCAGTAGAAGCTGATTGAGTTTCGACACTGGTTAGCGACTCAACGATTGCTAATTTGCCATCTCTATGATAAATTATGTCCTGGAGCTTCCTAAAGTCAACCCATAAAAACCCTATGGAAATAAAGAACAGGGCATTTTTTTTTCCTTCATTTTTAGTGGTTTGGGGAGGGATGGAGAAGGAAGCAGGGGGTAATTGAGGAGATTAGGGTTATTTGTTAGACCATGGACACTCAGATATGGACATATATAAGGCCCTGGGCAGAGTGAGTCTTGATATGCTGATGTTTGGGTGTAATATCCCTGAATTTCAATGCAAAAGTCTTATTCCTGTGTGTTTCCTGTTAGAAATGGGGAGTGGGCCTCATTGTAAAGCCCTTTTCAAGAAAATGGAAAGGCAAATCCCAGTATTTCATTACAGCTGCTTGGGCACCCGGACGCTTTGGAGACCGGTCCAGATGATCTCAACCTTTCAAGCAGCTTCCTAGAAACGTAGGGCAATACCAGGTATCTCTTGGTTTGTAGGCAAACTCTTCATATGAGGTTTTATATGCTTTAAAGTTTCCCTGTATTGTATTAAAAAAAAAAAAAACAGAATGGATCTGGAAAGCAAATAAAACTCGTGTTCTCAGTTCCTAAATGAGCCCATTGTGCCCCTCTTAATCCCATCCGCCCAGTGAGGGCCTCAACACTATGGGGTCGATTTTGGGGTTTTGGGGTTTTTTTCTTATTTGTCTGTTACTCCTGATTTACTGACATGTAAGCTGGAACTCTACACATTTTTGGAGGGGAATAATCCTTATTTTTAAGCCTGATCTCCACCAAAGCTCCGTCTTACCCAGCATGAACAAATTCTGATCAGCCATTTGGGTGTTTGGAGCATAGGTGCAGGATTGAAATTGGTGAGTGTGAATTTTTCTGTATTATTTCCTAGTTTCTGTATATCACAGAGTGGGGCTGTGGGTTTTGGTGGCTTTGCTTCTTTGTCATGTTTCTAAGCAATCTTTTTCCCCTCCCCTCCTTTTTTTTTTTTTCCCCTTTTCATTTCTGCAGTCAAGGTTGTAATCTTTTAGACCACTTCAAATGTCTATCTTCTTCATTTCTGATGTGTATGTGTTTCATGCTCTTCATTTTTTCTTTTCATTTCTGCAGTCAAGGTTGTAATATTTTAGACCACTTCAAATCTATCTATCTTCTTCATTTCTGATGCATATGTGTTTCATGCTCTTCATTTTTTTTTTGTGTAGATCTGTTCTTGATGTCAATCTCTGTTTCTTGATGACGATTCCATGGGATTTTTCTGACGTTCCTCAAGTTTATCTGTGTCATTCAACTCCTAATGTGCCTAAAGCTGAATGTGGTGTAGTTAGGTCCTTCCCAAGCGTCTTATTAAAGAAGGACCTTCCTTTCCGTGTTAGATGACATGACCTTCACACATGCAGTTGAAGACGACCTTGTTCATCCTCAGATGACCCATGTAGGACATTGGGTCTCCATGACACTAGGTTACATTGCAAGGTCATGCTTGCTTTGCCATATATTAAAATTCTTTTAGTGTCATTGTTTTCCAGCCCCCTCCAAACTATTCCCATCCTGTTCACTATCTCAGAATATCCAATTTTCTCAATTGAGGAAGCTGCTGCTATGGATATAGCATCCAGATTGCTCATGCTGTGAAACCCCTCTACGGAGAGGTAATTTTAGGCGCCTCCATCTCGCCCCTTCTCCTCCTTCTCCTCATGGCAGAGCATCTCCAGACCAATTTGAGCAATCGTGGAAAAACTTATTAAATCGATTCCGGTCATATTTGCTCCCTGGAAGTGAAGGATGGCAGCAGCTTCCAGGAGTCCGTCAGCAACGGCTAAGTGGGTCAGCGATTCTCCGCGGACCGCGGGCTGGGAAGCCTCAGGGTGACCTTATAATTGCGTGAATGTGGCAGCAGTTCATAAAACTGCAGGAAAAAACAGTGCCTCCCAGCACCCAAAATCAGGTGCCCATCTGGAATCTCTCAGTTTTCAGCCAAAATCTAGGCAAGAAAAAGCCATTTATTGTGGGATTGCGGAGTGTTTTCGACCATTTGCAGTTCAAATGCGTATCCTCGCTTGCTTTTCCTTGCACATATTTGCAGTGCACGCGTTTGAGCCCTGCAAAATCCCCGGGTGCTTCAATTAAATGATGGAAAATCGGCTCCAGCTGCTTCATGAGCCGCACAAAACACTTGCTACGTGTCGCCTTCCCCCGGCTCCTCCTTGCGCCTGGCGCAGCAAGGACGTGCTTAGGTGTTCGTCGCTGTCGTCGGAAGGTAATAAATTAAAATTTTGTGGCTTGGCTTCAGGAAAGGCGTTTGCAGATGAAATATTGGATTTGCCTCCTCTCCCGGCATGGGGTTATTTTTGACGCCGCGTGCCGCCGGAGCGATGCTGCACGGAGCTCTGCCTCTCTCCCCCAAAATGCCAGCAGGGATGTGGTTATAAAAACCACCTAGAAGCATCAGACACGATTCCCTGGCTGGTGCCAGCTCCGTAAGCCACCGAGTCAATTTTTCCGCTGCGCTTTGCATCTGCTACCTGTGTTTTCATGGATCTCGGCTTTCCCAAAGTCCCAAAGTTTTGGCATTCCGCTCGCGTGCGATCCAGCGCCGCGGGAGCAGCGCGTGGCCGCCTTCCCCGCTCCGCGGGCTCGCTGCCATCCGGCCTCCTTGCATCCAGCGCGGGCCTGGGCTGGAATTTTAATGTGGCTGCGGCCGGAGATGATTTATTAGATCCCAAAGCTCTGGCTCCGAGCGCGGGAAGAGAATATTGCATCAGCGAGCTTGCTTGGCACCGTGCAAATAAAGGAGCCCTGAAAGACTCTTTAGTATTACGGGTTTTTTATTTTTTTTGGTCTCCTTCTCCTTCCCCTCCGGTGGCCCCTGCTCTCCCGGATCCCCAGGTTCCTGCCGTTGGTGGGAAGTGCTCCTTTCCTTCTGGGAAGCGCCGTTTTCGGTGCTTTTTGTGATACACACGGTCACTCCAGGGCTCAGAAGGTGGTTGGGGCTGAGCTGTGGTCTCGGAGCTCTCCGAACCATGGGAAGGAGGTTGCTTATTCCCTGGCCGGAGGACTGCAGAGCCTTGGGAAAACACGGTTTCTCCGTTGGGTTTACCATGTCCAATCAATCTTTGCTTAGACAGAGATGGAAAAAAAGGAAAAAAGGGATTGTGCTGCTGCTTAAAGTGCCCCTCCAGGTGGCACAGGATGAGCTGTGCTATCAGTGGCTGCATTTTTCCCTCTTGCCTGTGGTGATGGAGAGGTGGCTGCCACCATCCATCGGCGTCAAGCGACTCCTCCATTCCAGCTTGTTTGCAAGTGCCAAAGGAGCCGGTGTCGCTGATGACTCCTTGGCTGCTGGGGTTGATCCCACTGATGCTTCTTGTGTTGCCGTCCAAGGGTGGCTGCCCTCAGAGAGGAGCAGCCTTGGCAGGTGGAGAAGGGAGGATGGGCAGCACCAGCCATGGACCATCCAACCGGACATCCAGTGTTCTCCATCGCCCCGG
>NW_010577114.1:13410-25319 GCF_000705375.1 Tinamus guttatus | reverse complement strand
AGTTCTAGCAAAGAGTCAACGGCCTCCAAGAGCTGCCTGGCTGCTGGGTCTCCGAGAGAGAAGTGGCCATTGGTTGTCTTGCAGTGCTGCCCCCAGCGTGGAGGAGGACAAAAGAGCCTAGAATCAAGAAGAAACCAGACGGTAAAGACGAAGAATCGGAAGACTTGACGTGGGAGATGAGTATTGGATGCCAGGGCTGGAGAGAGAAGTACCCAAATGAACCCCCAGTGTAATGACAGGTGAAGATGTTCTTAACCCGTGGTTAAGTAAGTCTCTTCAGTAAGTGAACAAAGGCAGTTTCCGTCTTGCACTTAACTTATTGCCATCTACTTGTGCTCCAAAGATGATGTGATGTCTCTCATTATTCGAAAGCCGGGGTATTGTAGAAAGGAACATTCATCTCTTGGGAGAAGGAGCTCGCTGGTTCCCAGGAGACACAACGCGCAGTGAAAGCCGTCAATGAGATCAAACATGGGGAGGGAAAAGCCTAATTTTAACGGCTCAACAAGGAGCTGTTTCATTCAGAAAGAGGAGAGTGTGTGTACATCTGAGCTCCTATTTACCTCTAGCCCCTGCTTATTTCGAGCTGGTAACAACTTCTGCAGTTGAAGGCCGTTGGGTGCTGCCTGTTGAGGGCTGTTGGAAGGATGCTTGTGCCGTTGGGGTGTTTTGGTGCCAGGGTGGCTTTTCTTTCCCCTGAAACCCAGCAAGGGAACAGCCGTTTAATTAACCACCATAATAATTTCAGGCTGAGCAGAGCAATTTTTCATTGGCAAAGACACAAAAATGATTATGTAGTCTCTCAGCAGGACATGGTTTGCTTTGAGGCAGTTAACTGGGTCTCGGATGTCTGTATCCAGACCCAAGGTGAGCAGCTATGGGCATCCATCTGGATGTGACACAGGTGAGTTCCTCTCTTCTCCCTTGGGATGTCGTTTGGGGATGGGTTTGGACCTCCCAGGGCCAAATGGGGCTCTGTGTTTGCTCACTGATGCCCATCAGGGAGGACACAATGGCCACCCCTCTATTGCAGCCACCTCCACGTGGTGCTGGGTGCAGGCTTTGAAACTGGTTCAAAGTCTACTTGCATACAGCTGCTGTGCTGGAGATGCCGTCTTACCAAGTGCTCCCCACGTCCTGCGGGTGCCCTTTGCCTGGCAGAGACCAACTGGTCATGGGATGTGCCCTGGTGCTCTTCAGGGATGCACCACGAGTGCCACCTTCTGCCTCTTCACCTTGTCGCACCTCCTGGGAGTCATCAGGTGCCATTGCTGATTTACACCGTTTTTGGGGGTGTCTGGTGGCTTTAGTCCTTTTTCTCCTAATCTGGACGTCCTGAAACTCTAGACATACACCAGGGAATCCTGGTGGTCCCGGTTCCGTGGTGGGCCTGAAAGCTCCCTCCCAAAGCTGAGGCTTTCCAGGAGCCCCCTCCCAAAGCTCAAGCATTCCAGGTGAAGATGGACGAGCTGGATCAGATTGATACAACTCCATTAAAGCTGGAAATGGCTCCTGTTGCCTCTTGCTCAGAGTCTGGCCTGGAGAACCAGCCCCGCTGCCTGCCAGGGCTTCTCCCATCACCTAAACATTAGGGGACAGGGGACAGCATCTTCCCCCACGAAAGCAGACCACATCCACCAATGCATTTTCTTCCCGTCATCACAGTGCTTCCATTCATCCTCTTATAAATATTTGGTTGTATTTCTTTACAGACAGCGTCTCATCTCCTTTGCTTCCCCAGCTGTCGCGTTCTCCCAGTGTGGATGCTGGCCCCGCGATGAATAAAGATGAAGTGGGAACGCGACGCTTTCCCATTAATTTAAAACTTTGGTTATCATGACAACAGGTTACAACTCTTTTCATTGCCATGACGATCTCCCGCAAAATGGTTGAAGCGCCGGCTCCGGGTTATTTTTAGCTTGTGCTCCATTCCCATGGAGACTTTTTTACTTGGCGCGTTTGATGCTTTGTGCTCCGAGTGTTTAATGAGCCTCCGAGACGGGTGTAAGTCAGGGTGGGCAGAGACCTCAGAAGTTCAGCCCTTGCACTCCTGGTCTGTGCTGTCTCCTTCTGCTGCCTTGTTCTGTGCACTTCTCTTTATAACAATCTGCATTTTTCATATTTACACCTCCCTACCATCGCATTGGGGGTCTTCTTCGCTTATGACCCTGCGTTGCATTAAACTGCAGCTGAAAGCTTCAGTTTCTGCCCAGGAATTACGCACGCGTCCGTGAGAAAAGCATTTGCAGAAGGGCTGCTTCAAATGGTCGTTTGCTTTTGGTTGCTACGGTGCTGGTTTGGGGCGAAAAAATGCCTTTTTTTAACAGCTCTCAAAGGGGCTTGGATGGTTTCACTAAGCGCGCAGCACAAAATACAGAAACACGTTTATCGTAGAAAAAACTGTTTGGCATGTTGAAATTCCCTCCAAAAAAAGGGCAATTTCTCTACGTTTCTGTAACAAAGTGCAAAGGAAGTTTTGCTGGAATAAGCTTGTGATGCCAGCATTGACTTGGTCAGCTAAAAATCTGCTAGCGTGAAGCAATGCTACAAATTAACTCAATTATGAGAAGAAATGAAACGACACTCTGCAAGCCTCCCGTTTTCCCATGCTTTTAGTTTCTCCCCAGCTTGCCAGCTGATGCAACCGCAGGGACTCTCCCCCTCGTCAGCTGGAATTAGAAATGAAGACTAATCAAATCAATTGTAGAGAAACAGGTTACATCTGTAGGAGTCTTTCCCAAAAGCTAATTGTGGAGCACTGTAAACATCCTTAATTGCAGCCAAACTGAGCAATGGCTGAGACCTGACACAGTCTTGTGTGTATCGGGTGCTTTGCAATTCAGTGCATGCTCAAAATAGCTTTTTGGGGGCTGGAAACTGGCTCCAGTTTGAAGCACGTGGACCTGCAAAGGGTTGTTTTCATTGCACATAACCCTTACAACTTCTTGCTTTTTGCAGCCGCGTGGATTAATGCGGGTGTCTTTTCATTTAGGTGTTTGGAGCAAAGATTTCAAGAAAAGATTCCTTGTACACTTGTCAATGCAATACACTTTCTGAGCCTAAGTACTTCCATCATGAAGGTTAAAAAAGGGATATTTCTGTAGGCTGCTCACGTTGGCTTGATCCATGCCATGGTCGTGCTTCCATCATGGGTCTTCTCTGGGAAGCCTCCAAACCCACATCCGCTCCCATCATAGAATCGCAGAATGACAGAATGCTGAAGGTTGGAAGGGACCTCTTGAGGTCATCTAGTCCAACCCCCTGCACACGCAGGGTCACCTAGAGCACGTGGCACAGGACTGCGTCCAAGCGGGTTTGAAGATCTCCAGAGAAGGAGACTCCACAACCTCTCTGGGCAGCCTGTTCCAGGGCTCTGGCACCCTCACTGGGAAGAAATTTTTCCTTAAGTTCCTGTGGAACTTTTGGTGCTTCAGTTGGTGGCCATTTCCTCTAGTTCTGTCGGTGGCCACCAGTGAAAAGAGGCCGCCCCATCCTCCTCACTGCCTCCCTTGAGGTACTTCTAGACACTGCTCAGGTCCCCTCTCAGCCTTCTCTTCTCCAGCTGAACAGGCCCAGCTCCCTCAGCCTCTCCTCATAGGGCAGATGTTCCACCCAGATCCTTGTGTAATTCCTCACTCTTTCTTTATGGCCTGCACTTCCTGTCCTTGGACCTTTTTTCCTGCATCTAATAGCTCTTACAGATTTTGTGTAGTTTCTTGATAGACATCTAAGATTTTCATATCATTCATTCTAGCCTATTGCCCTTGGCTCTGCTTTCGTGGTGCATGTGGCTTTTAAGTGCTTGCCAACAGTCAGTGTGTTGCCTCAATTGTCACTTGGCCAAAAACTACTTATTTTGAGCTATCTCAAGCCTTCCTTGTAAGCCAAGCCTTCCGGCACCATGCTCCTTTTAGTTGCTTTCCACCAAATTTCCTCCACGTTGGTTGTCTATGGAAGTGGTTGGGTTCCTACTTAACCATGCCTGAGAGGTTCTCGTGGTAGCATCAAGCTCCAGAAGAAAGAGCGTCCTGTAAAGAAGCCAGAATTGGCCAAAGTTCTTGTTCCTATGAGTAAAGCAGTTTAAGATTTAATATTTTGGCTAATAACTTTAGCCCTTATTAGCTCAGAGGCTTATCGCTTATTCAGAAAAGCTCTTCTTAAGTTGTGTTATCTCTCTGATGAGATAATTAAATCTGTTGGCTGTTTGAGGTCATTCCAACTCTTTTTACTGTTGATAAGGGCAATCAGCATAGCTTTTTTATTGTATCTGGCTTGCAGAACCTAAGTATTCGCCAACATTGGCTCTCCAACATGTTCTGGTTTTGCATTTTTGCACAAGGACTAGAAATACGACCTTCTTTCCAGCACTTTTCTCCAACCGTGACAAAGTGGAGTATGAAACCTCCGAGCACTTAAGACACTCATTTCCCTCCTCGGATGCTGGGTTGGTATGGAAAAGGCTCGAGGTAATGGGTTATTTTGGAAGGGAACAGGGCGAGACGCGATCTTTTAGCTTGCCACGTGTAATTCATCTTATTGCAGTCAGGGCAAGGACAAATTTCAGTCTATTCAGTTCCCTTAATAATACAAGGAAGGAGATTTTTTTTTCCTGCATCAAGAGCGTAGCCGCAGTAATCCATCCTTCAGGGTACCTTGATGAAGGAGTAAAACACCGCTCTACCTGGTGGAAACATTGTTTTACAAAGAAATCTTCACAATTACAAAAATTTTACAGCTACTCAGCAAATCTACCTGCAAAGATTTTGCAAAAATGAAAAATATCCGTGGTTGTTCCTGTTTCTTGCAAAAACCCAGAGTAACTTGCAGGCATTTCATTCTGCTGGTAAATAAGGACGGCAAACAGCTCCAGGCAGCTGATATGTTTTTTTTTTCTTGGATACCAACGAGGTCATCCCAAGCAGGAATCTGCTCCGAAATATTTCTTTTTGCTACAACAAACAAAGCTTTGAAGCCTCGGGATCAAGTAGCCAGCAAAAATGTGGAACAATAAATTAGGAAAGCAGTAGATTGGTTGTGCCTGCAAAAATATTGCTGGTATTTACTGCATTAATCTGATGATTGCATGGGGATTTTTTTCCATTTAACTGTGGCCCAGTTTTTGCTGTTTGGATTCTTGGCTTTTTCTTGGTGCTCGTACTCACAGTGTCAGTTTTAAGTCCTGTCTGCATAGTGGCATTTTATTGTCCTCTGGATTCTTGAGCATCCAAACGGATCTGGAGTCCCGTGCCCTAAATTCCCGCTCCTCGTGCACTGAATTTCCTCGCTTGCAGGGTGATTCCCTACGGCTGGCACTGGATGATGGGGAGCACTCCTCTGCCCGGTCTCCTCCTGAGCTCCTCTCTGATCTGGTGCTGCACTTTGTCCTCCAAGACCCCTGCGCTGAATCCCTGATGTCCTTTTCCTGCTTCAAGCCGGGAATTGCTGCTTCATCCTTCGGTCTCCTTGATGTGTCCTTGTCCTTGCAACTCACCGTCTCCCTTAATGGTGAGTTTGTCACCTGTCCGTATGGCCCCTGCTTGTTGTTCGGAAGTTCAGCCTCATCCCACCTTTCTCTTTTTCTTCTCTTCTGTTGCATCCTGTGTTCTAGAAAACCTTATCAATAGATCAAATGAAGCCACCAACTTCGGACTTGAAACTTCACAGATCTTCCTCTCCACTTTAGACTTGTTCCTTCTCGCTCACTACAAAACCTGACCTCTCTCACATTTCTTTTTGTGTGTCTGGAGTTCAGGATCTTTTTTTGCACAATGGCTTTTGTGTCTCTTGATCTTCCCTCTGGATTTCCATGGAAAACACAAGTGCTTCACCTGACATCATAGCTGACGTCTACCTTAATCCCAAATCTGTGTTGAGTTTGCCAGCTTCTTGTCTCCCTTTTTCTCCACCAACTATTTCCTTGCTGGCTTTCCCATTTAGTTGGGAAGGGATGAACTCAAAAGATTTTAGTTTTCTCACTCATCCCTTGTTTGGTATTTTACAAAATGAAAATGGAGCTTCAGCTGTGGTATGGGCAATCGCTTGAGTGGGAGGATCCTCCAACAAGTGGTTGGTGGCTTGTGTGAACCCGGTGGGTGACATGTAGGGCTTCGATGATTTGTGCTGCAGCAGGAAGGGATGCTGTGTCCGTGTTGAAAAAAGCAGCCAGCATCTTAGTTTGGTGTAAAAGGAGCGAAGAGGAGCCGCGTTTTAGACTGGTACGAAGCAGACACAGCATCATGCGTGAGGCGTTTGTCCTGAGCTCGGTATCTAGAGCTGTTTGTTTGCCCCTGACCTATTGAGTGGCCATCAAACCCTCTTGTTCACCTTCCAACGCTCCCCTTACCCAATCATCCCTAGATGTCCCTGAGGCTTCTTCTGCTGATCCAGAGCTCGAGGAGGGCCAGGTGGTTCCCTGCAGGCCCATTCTGGCAGATCAATGAGTCCATCTGGCCCCACTCTCGCCTTGGAGAACTTCTCCTGCTTCCCGCTGCAGGAGAGGAGCGGCTTGTAGCTCTGTGGGCTGCTGCTCCCCTTGCAGAGTTCACAGAGGAGTCTTAAAACTGGGGCCTGGGCTTATCTCAAGTAGGTCAAGCCACCTTCCCCGTGCTGACCTCCTCAGCATGGGCACGAGGTCGGCGCTTGCTCTGTTTGTCCTTTTATTTTTGCTTTCAGAAGTGGCCAAAAACCAAAACAAGTCCCAGGAGCTCCGGTGTGTCCTGTCTTTATAGGACAGAGCGACCAATCTCTTCCGGTGCAACGTAGTGTGTGATTTCCTTATCCTGGGCAAGGAAAGCAGGAGCAAATATCATCTATTGTGAGCCCAACTCAGGGATATTTAGTAAAAACAAAGCACAATTCTGGGACATTTTGACATTAGCTCTTTGGGTGTACCCACTGGATGTGGCCAAAGCAGGGGCAAAGCTTGGCAGACCCAAAAGCCAGGAAAAATCTTGTATTTCTCTCCAAGCAGGAGATTTAAGCTTCTCCAAGCTAGGGAGATCTGGTGGAAGATATTAGGTCAAATGTTGCACACACAGTGCAATTTGCGGAGAATTCAACTAGATTCAATATTTTCCTTTCTCATTTTTTAAAGAAAATTTTATTTTGCTCTTTCTCCTAGTGCAAATCGGTAAGTTCCCTAGGGAGGGCCCTCCAGATACTTGTATGAGCTGCCTTGCCAGGATGTGCAGATCCCGAATATTTTCAGCCTGGAAGGATAGGTGTGGAGCGTGTTTACGTGCCTACAGGTAGAGTATCTCCATCCCTGGGGTTATTCAGAGCCATCTGGACATGGTTGTGGGCAGTGTGGTCTGGGTGACCTTGCTTGAGCAGCGCAGTTGGACTAGGTGATCTCCAGAGGTCCGTGTTGACCTCAGCTCTTTTGCAGTTCTGATACACACTGGCACCTTCGCCATCCTGTCCATATTGCTCTGGTTAACCAATCCTTCCTGAGAAAGGAGAAGCAGGAGGAGAAAAGGACCTCATCTTGTAGGACCTTCTCCCGCTGCTGGAAGCCGAGGGCAGTAATCAGCATCGCAGCGGAGGACCCGGTGACTGCGGCGCTGCTGATCGATGAAACCCAGGGAGCAGATTGAACCCAGCCTCGGGCCACGTGTGGAGATCTGGCTTTGTTATATAACAAGTTTGGAGGGCTTCAAAAACGTCTGCGTAGAAGTGACCTTTGAGGAACGCTTAGGAAAAGCAAGATGTTGGGCCAGCAACTTGCAAACCCATTGGTTACATAAACAAGACGAAGAGGGTTTGTAATTTCTTTTTGAAGTTATTTACATGTTTATTGGCTCTTATGGCACTTTTTCCTTCGGTGTATGTGGCCATCCTTCTCTGTTGCCTTTTCCCAGCGAGGTTTCCTCCCAGCAGGATGAATGTCCCTTTTGGATGGAGGTTCCTCACCACCATCCCTGCTTGGATGCTCTGGAAGAGGCACCTCCATCTCTTGCTCCTCCACCATGGTCCCTCTGTCTTTCTAGAATCGTTTCCTCAATCCATAAATGTGTCATGGAGATGGAAAGAGACCACAAGGCCATGATGGGAAGCTTCCCGAAGGTTGGTGTGGCCTCCACCATTGAAAATGACATGTTTCCATATGGAAATTGCCCAGAATCTGGTTCTCTCCAAGCCGCACGCACCCTTTAGCCCAAGATGATGCTACCACATGCCAGGTTGGAGCCAAGAACCTGCCCCGGGTGCTCCTAATTTTTCCTTTTTCCATATATCAGGATAAGCAGCTCCCGCAGGCCTTATCACAGGCTACTCCAGGCAAGTGTTCCTAGGAAACCCCTCATAACGCTGTGCTCTTTTCACAAGGAAGAGGGTGGCCAGTGAGCTTTTATGAGCACTTCCATCAAAAATATGCCCTGCAATAAAGAGGGCTGTAGAGAAAGGCCTTTTTCATACTTTATTGGTCTTTCCTTGCATAAAGGATGCCTGGAAGGATCCCAGTGCCTGGTGCTTATCCAACCTCTCGTGGCTCTTTTGCAACCTCTGGTGCAGAGAGGGGATGTTTATAAGTTACTCGATATTTATTTATTTGATGAGCAGTGCCAGCTCTCCCGCTCCTCAGAGTGTGTCTTGCAATAAGCACTTTGCAAACAGCTCTTGGAGCAGGAGGATAAATGATGCAGGTTAATCCCACATTCCTCTTCCTAGCAGATCCTTTGGAACTAGAAGTTCCTTTGGAACTCTGCTTTACAGCTCATGAGGGGCCAAACCTTTGGCCGGGGATTCTGAAGCGGAATGATGGTAAAGTTTTGCCTTGTCCTGCAGTATCTGTATAGCCCCTACCCCCCATTTATGCATTTATAACATAAAGAATGGGGCATAGTTTTAAAGGTGAAATATAGCTTTGAATCCTATCGTTTTCCTTTAAAAACGTTTCAGGTGCATGTACCGGAATGGCAAGAAAAGGGAGGCGTCGCACAACGTAAGGGAGAGAAAGACGTCCTTGCAACCACAGCGATTCCTCGCCAGGAAAAAAAAAACATAATTTTATTTCTGCAAATAAATGCGCCCTGTGCGTGGCCGAAGGTCACAGCGTGTCATAGCGGGAGGAGCCCTCGTAGAGGGGAGAAAAGGTTCATCTCGGTTCACGGACGTTGAAAAGAGCCGAGGGAAACGTGCAGTTAATTAATGGGACGGTCTGCGCTCGTTCCGCCCCGCGGGCCTGGGAAAATCGCTCGCTCTCCAGCAGACTTCAAGGGCTTCCCTGCCCTTGGGTTCTCACCTCCCGCCTCCAAAATCTCCCCGTTTCGTCCCCGTTCTTCCCTCCTGGCTGGGGAAGCGATGTGATTTCGCTTGGCAGGCGACTGGAGAGCTGAGAAAGAAATCAGGTCGGTCGGAATTAAAAATTAGTATTTGTTCTTCCCCAAACACATTGGTTGCCTGCCAGCCAGGCTGGTTTCACTTAATACAAATGATGTCCTTCAGCCACAGCCGTTTAATTTCCACCACTTAGGAGAAAAAGGCAGGGAACAGTGAGCTGTGAGGTGCTAATTTCCCTAGTCCCAGTGCTCAGGTTTGAATTCAAGGTATGGAAGAAGCAGCTTCAGTTCTCTCTGTTTGAGCCCATATGCTCTATAGGAACCTAAGCCAGGTTCTACTCCCATGGCTTCAGACTTGTGATTCACTTTTTATCCAGCCTAAGCTAAACATATATGTTTGTGGTGCTGTTATAGAAAGTGCTGGCGAGTTCTTCTAGCCTCCTCGGCATTAAAAAGCATTTGTTCCTCGAGGCCGGCGACATGGTCAGAGCCAAGTAGGTCATGGAAAAAATGAGGCCTGCAAATGGGGAATATCAGGGCTTTAGCTGGGACTAAATATTTGGACTTCCATATGCCTTAGATGAGAGGGATGGTGCATAGGGCATCCGTGGGGTCCCTGGTGTAGACAGGGTTACCATCTCCTTCTGCTTTCAGACACTGCTGTGAGATGTGTCCCCTTGAGGGCCAAATTTCTCATTTCTCCTCTTGCTGTCAGAGATTAGAGTCTCGCTGGAGGCTTTCCGTGTTCCAGTCCAACCCCTTTGTGGTTTTCCAAAGTGTATTTGCTCCTGCAGGTTTTCCATGTCACCGGAAAGCAGGGCACATTGGGACATCTCTGGGCAATCCAAGCTGTCCAAAGACTCTTGGCACGGGGATGCTTTGCAGAGACCATCTCTTTCCCGTGAGCTGTGTCGATCGCTTTAGCTTATCCTTAACATTGACTCAATTCCCTGGCAGCCGGGAGACTTTACTCACTGCTCACTTCCCTTTTTTTCTCTTAAAATAGTTAGATTTGTCTTACTCAGCTGCACTCTGAGCAGTGATTCTCCTCCGTCTCTCATGCCTGGCAAGTCCGGGGCAGTGCGTGCAGAACTGAACATTTTATTGCTGTCTATTTTTTTTTTTCCTGCTCTGTTCTGTTAGTGTTTGAGACCCAGAGTGCTTTGGCTGGACCGACACCAAGGAGTTGGTAATTGCTAATACGCTGGGCATGGCGAAAATCAAGCGACTGCACCTCCAAATCTGGCCCCATTAGCTGCTCGAGTGAAGCAACTTCCAGGGCAGGATCAAAAATCGCTCCTTACTGCCTTGTATGGAAAGGTTCAGCCTCCTTTTCTGCACCATCAGACCGAACATTGGGCTTCTTGATTTATTTTTGTGTGTTCCTTCAAGTTTGAAGGTGCTGTAGACCCAAGTTGTTCTTTTATCCATGGGCTTCTCCATCCTCCCGGATCCGTTGTGGTGGTGAGTCACTCAGAAGCAGGAAAGCAGCAGTGGGGCCGTCTCCTTTGAAGCACATCCCCACACGTGCCCATGCATCATGGTGAGGCACATGGTGAACGTTAAGTGGTTTTATCCCCTTAGAATGGGCAATTTGGGATAGATGAAAACATGGTGCTACTCAAGATCGTCTTTGATAGCAGGAGGAGTGAGTACCAAGTGAAAGAGGCATCGCAAAATGATTGAGGTTGGAAGAGACCTCTGGAGATGTCATCTAGGCCAACGCCAAGCAGAAGAGCAGAAGCTTCATAGGGCTGATTCCTCTCTTGGAGTCATCTTGGCTATTCTGTTAATTTGGGGACCTATTTGGTCTCCAACACTGCCCTTGTACATGTTCATGCTTGGAGATTGTTACCCAAAGATATTCCTAACTAACTGGAAAACTTGGTCTTGCAGTTGAGCGAGTCGGTACTTTTAATTTCCTAATTAAAGGACGTTCTTCATAGGGAGCAAAGTGAAAATCAAAGGGAGCAGATGATGATCTTATCTGCTCCCCATATCATGTCCCAAGTAAATGACTAAAGCAGTGCAGCATAATGTTATATCTTGTGCTAAATGTTGCACAGATTAGGAAGAATAATTAGGAAGTGCAGTCTGTTTCTGCTAAAAATGCATGTATTGCAAGCCGTGAACACGTTCCCATCAGTCATCTTCCCACCTTGCCTGCATATATTTCCCTCTTGTTCTCTAGCTCAATTTCTACAGGATAAAATGGAAAAGCTAATAATAATATTTTTAAAATCTGCTTTGGCTCTGCAACAAATCTGCATTGAACTACATACATAGGATATTTAATTTTCTGGTCAGGTCTTGGTACATAGGGGATTTATTGCGTGTGTACAACTCAGCCTTTGGGAAGTGAGGACTTTCTGGCATAGCCATTGTATAAATCCTTCTCAAGCATGCAGCTCGCACACTCACTGCATGATAGATTGACTTTCTTCACCCCTCCTGACCTCTTCCCATATGTAAATCACCCTCCAAAAGCGTATGCTTCCGTGCTGGATAGGAGATCACAGAATGGCTGAGGTTGGGAGGGACCTCTGGGATCCCCCCGTGCAGCCCCTGCTCCAGCAGGGACACCCAGAGCACGGGGCACCCGGGCGCATCCAGGCGGGTTGGAGATCTCCA
>NW_010577113.1:154491-165397 GCF_000705375.1 Tinamus guttatus | reverse complement strand
CCAAGGGCCAAAGGGAAACTGAGTTTCTGCCCGTCTGCCCCAAAGGCTCCTCCCTGCAATGGCAGGTGTCTCCAAAGGAGCTGGTGACTCATGTTTCAGAGTTACAGAAAGGCTCGAGCTTCCAATAAACACGGTGACTCTCCTTGTAAGTGCACCCATTGACTGACACTACCAACACTGGCAACCCAACCAGCGTATCTGGAAGAGATACTTGGACAAGATACATTTGCACATTACTGCATTTCCAGCCTGGATTCATTTCACTGTTCTTTCTTCTTAACCATGTTAGGACAACACTTTATGATGTATTAAGTTGATACAATTCCTACAAATTTTCTCCCTGCTTTCATTACACTAAACTTGAGGAGTCTCGCAGCACAAACACTCGCCCTGACACACACATTCCGGTAGGTAGGAATCCCATGACTGTGCAGGTTGCAGCAGATTCAGGAAAGGATGGGGACCTTTCCTTATGTCCCTCACAGCTGCTTCCCGGAACATCACTACATCACAGAGCAACTTCACATCTCTCCCTGCCCGCTTCTGTATTCCCAATGAGAGAAATTTGCTTTACAAGCAGTTACACTTTCTCACTGACCCAAATTCTTTTTTCCAAATAGCACCATTTTATGCTGTAGCTCCTGCATTTATACTGTCCAATCGCTAGCAGGAGTTTTGAGAACAGGGAGTGTTTTCACAAGGCTTGTGTCTTATGTTTAAATTATGCAGGTTCCATATCAGACACAAAGCAGTTGGAAACTTTGCTGCAACTCCTGGAGTAATAAAAGAACAAGAGTACTGAATACCACACACGTCATTCTGCTAGCTAATTTTGACTCATTCTGTCACACACCCCCCTCATTTTGGCTTACTGTTATTTCAGGCATTTGCTATTAACTGCTTCAAGTTTCTTCCATTTCCTTTTGCTAGACTCTAGCAAAATCTTTTTATTTCCCTGTAGAAACTGCCATCAGCCAACTACACAGAGTTACCAGCTGGCCTTTGAACCATGCTCAGGATTTATCAGTAAATATAGTATGCTAATCAGCCTTAATATCCACTTAATATCAGGCTACAAGCTCCAGAAAAAAACAACATATAAAAATTGCTCTGAAAATGTTTAATTAGCAAAGGGCTGCCTGAAGCCCACTGTGAAACCATGGCAATTTTGGCACGAACTTGACGGGCCTTTACACATGCCCAGGCCCCCCAGCGCACTCCCGCTAGGAATCCTGGCGGGAAGCATCTCCCTTCACCCTCTGTGGCACCCAGCACTGCACTAGGCAGAGCCACTGCACAGTCACTGCACAGTGAAATCCCGCTCTCCCCAAGGCATCTACAGAGCACTAACAAGCAAATAAGTACACTCCCACTCCCTAATGACGGCACCCCACAAAACAGGATTTCTGCAGTGATCCCTTAGGGATTTTAGGGATTTGATGCTCTATTCTAGAATCACTTAGCATCCCCTGCACAAGAAAAAACAACTTGTGCTTTATTTGTTAACTGAGCAAACATTTGCTACTCAGGTACAGTTTGGGTAATTATGAAAAAAAAAGAAAATAATGTATTTTTCTACTGGGAATTTATTCCATCATTTTCTTTTTTTTCCCCTCTATCACACTGTTTATTCACACTCAGACAGTAACATGTGATACACTGGGCTATGGGTTAATTTGTATACCTCGTAACCATGCCATTTTATCCATTATCCCATTTATGCTGCACTAAAGGATTACATGTGGTCCAATCTCCTCTGCTTTACATTTTGCAAACATTGCATCATTCCCTAGAAAACTTCGAAGTCTGCAAAGTAAAGAGAGTTTCGGCTTGAGGAAGAGGGGAGCATTTCCTCTCTCCTCCCTCTGTAACACTGCAGTTCTGGACACCAGAATGATCAGGAATGTGCTTTTCAACACGAGTGTATCCTGCACAGCTAGAAGAAATACACTGCGAGGGGAAAGCTTACCTTACAAAAACAGGCCCCAAAAAACTCCTGGAAGTTTTGCACAAAGCAGAAGCGGAGAGATAAGCAGCATTCTTTAAGAGCCAGCAGACAGACAGTATTTAGCAAGAGGAGTTTACACATCCTGCTAATGTTTCAGACTTATGGAGCATATTCATAAGGAATATTTCTTCTCTACAGCTTTTAAGTGACAGTGACTGACCGGGGGAAGAAAAGTAACTTAGCTCTCCTCCCAAAGTCCAGAGTCAGATGCTGTGAAACAGCCAACGTTATAATTCAAGCACAACATCATCTTTTACTACGTTCCCTTTACTATAGGGAACATGACTGTTCTACCAGTTGGGAGCAGTGCGGACTAACAGGGATGTGTGAAAGATTATTTTTGGATGAACAAACTCAAATGAAAGCTTTATTGTTCTATACCTCAAGGATTATTAAAAGCTTTAAAACAAATCTACAATTCCCTAGCACTGATCAAAAATGAGTTGAGGTTTCACAGTGACTTTCATACAAAGAATTCCAAGTTTTATATGTATTAAAGTTACAGCCTTGCAAAGTGAGCAACTATTTTCATTTCACAAAGAGGCTGAAAGAGTTACAGGATGACTCTTCCGCCTCGCATCTTTCCCTTCCCCAGCCCTGTAACACTCAGGTGACCCAAAGTCACCTGAAGTCTCCTTAGCTCCTTGATTATAGTCAAGGCAGGGACATGCCAGCTATGAGGTGGCTCTTATGGTCCCTGCTGGATTTTTCCATGCAATCCAACTTCATGTCCCACTGTCCCCAGAGCCACTTCTAAGCTCAGCACTTCAGTCATCCCTTAGTAAAGGAAAAATAGTGATTTCCATCAGGTGTCAGTTCTCGGAGAAACTGAAACTTGTTCAACCTGTGTGCTCAGCTAGCATAAATCAAAACCTAGGAGATCTGAAAGGAGATGCAGGATAATGAAGACCATTTTTTCTAGCTAGAGAAAGAGCCATTGCTGGGTGGTTGTTCCAGCCACCGCACATTTGCTTCAGCTTCACATTCTCTAGGCTTTGAATTTTAGCTGCCAAAAGCTACAAAAGAATCCTTACTTTCTCAAATGACATTTTTCAGTGATAATTTCAACACTCATCAGCATGGCATTAGAAGGCAGGTTGCTATGCCAATGCTTTGTGCTGCTTTGTTAAATGATTGCAATTCACTGGTAGGAAGAACCCTTTGGTGCCTTTACTACTGGTCTTATCAAGAACCAGAGCAGTATTACCAAGCTCAAGATGCTTATAAAGACTCATGGAAATCATGAGCTATACAAAAATATTTTTTAACATCCTACAGATATTTTAAGTGCAAGATTTTTTTTTTCTCTGAATGCATTTCCCTAACCATGACTACATTTCCAGCTGGTTGTATTTGTTTTCCACAGTCTGGCTTCTGTTACTATTGTGTCCCTGTATGATCTCGAAGCTGAGTGGAAGAGACAATCCAAATTTTTAAGAACAAGAGGAGGAAAACAGATTGCAAAGCTACTTCTTTCAGAAACAGAGAAGGGAAGGATAAGATTTCATTTGAAAAAAATTCCATCCTTTCATAACAGTTGCTCATCTCAGACAAGTCCAGAAACTAGTAAATATGCTGCTGGAGTTACCACAGCCTTGTTCCAACAGCCAAAAGGAAGCTTTTCAGAATGGAACCACCAAATAAAACTAAATCTGCTTTAGCTTTTAGTAAACTACTTATTCCATCATTTCCTTTCTCTCCAATCTTCAAGTATCTACAACATGACATTCCACTCCAAAACAGATGATCACGGTCAGAACTTTGTTTAGTTAGGTATCCACGGCTGTAAACCGAGACTGGGACAAACTATGCTGCAATTTGTTTTACATAGTATTCAGGCAATATTGGATATGGTACTCAGGAAGCAGATGGAATCTGGTGTCATTACTGGGAATACATCCTATTAGCCCTAAGTTAATGAATTTCATAGCAAATCAGTACCTAAAAATTTGAAGAAAAAAGAGCTCTGAAAGTATTTGTATCTTTAGTCATCCTGCTCTGCAAGCCATAATTATGGACAACTTTTACATTTGGGTTTCTTTTTTTTTTTTTTCTCCCTCCTCTTTTTTTCTTCTCTGCCCAGAATCAGTTTAATCAAATTGAACTCCTCTGTAAGAAAAACTGAAAGCAGTACATAAAATTTCAATATCAAACGGCTATTTTCACAAGAGGATAGAACTGAAGATTAGACCAGGTTCTAAGACATTTAAGAGACTCTAAAGCTCCCACCTCCTTTTGAGGAAGCGAGGACTTCAAGTGAGACACTGCTATAGCCTACCCTGCCCAGTCAGCCACAAGAACTCTCTCAGTGCCTACACATCAGCTCTGCGAGCACAGATGTGAGTATAGAAGCTTGAAAACATGATTCAAAGACTCCTCTGTTTGCAGAATTTGTGACAGTAGGAGATGAGAGTTTGAATTACTTTTTTCCTTAACTGCTTCACTCAAAGATCATAGTACACATACCTGTAAAACCATCAACTTCTGTTTAAAAGGGAATCCAGTGGGTAAGTTTATTCCTTAGGAGACTTTTTTTTTTTTTTTTTTTTAATATAAACAGGAAGACTGAAGGTTCAAATAAAGGCAACAGAAATCTCCTTATTTTAGGCTTGGAATGTTGGCAGCTGCCACAGGGTCATAAGGGATAATATAACCCATTTTCTTCAAGCTTTACATTCCAGAAGACCAGCAATCAAAACTGCTAAACTAAAGTATTAAGCAATAATAACAAGAATCCTCATATCCTTCTACTTTTTATTACTGCATTTTTGAAAAAGGCTATGCTAGAAAAGCTGCATTTTTGAAGAAATCATGAATATTTACTACAAACTTTTCTTCTTCATTCACTCTGATTCTATCATACAGAGATTTTAACATCAGGGAAGTCTGTATTCAGTAAATGCAGCCAGTTTGCCTGATTTTATTTTTGAGGAAAAAAAAAAAAAAAACTGTATTAACTCAGCAGTCTACCCTAAAACACTCTGCTTTTGCTTCCATATAAGCAAAGTTTCTGAGCACTGCTTGCAAAGCCAGAGGAGCCAAAAATAAGACACCTAAGCATTTACAGGTCCTAAGGACAGCTGGAAAAGAAACATCTTTTTTTCCAGACCACCCAGAACATCACCCATGTCAATTTTTCTCAAACTACTGTAAGCCCAAGTCCAGAGTAGGAAATTAAAAGCAGTCATCGCAAAAGCCTTACATAAGAGGAGCATAAAAGTCAGGAAAGTCATACCTAGTGCACCCAGGTGTTAGGCATCTCAATCATCACCAGGCTTCATCCTCATCTGGGCTTGCATCTGGGCAATCATCTCCTGCATGCGGCGGAGCTGCAAGAGAAAACACACTCACATGTATAGGACCGGTCACACAACTGCTCTGTGTTCAACAGGAGACATCCAAAACTCAGGAACCTTCAGATCTTTTCTTTCATGGTAGAAGGCAGACCCTATTCGACTCTTTAAGAGCTGGAAGTGTTCACTTAAGTCATGTAATTCAGTACTTTGTTCTTCCCATGCCAGATTCTTTACAGCATTACATCTACATTTCACGGAAGCTTCATTAAAATTAAGAATTCAGTAATAAAATCCAAATATTTTTAAGATAGCTATGTTTGCAGACCTGTAACTTAATATCTAGTCTGGAAAAAACATATCCTTCCTTATACAGAGATACATTGCTCAAGAGAGTTGAAGCAACCCTGTTCTGATGCGAGTGCGTGGAGCAGGCAGGAATCCCCAGCTAGGAATCATGTTCTCCCAGCTCCTCTGCTTTGCTCTGGCTAACCAGACAATTCCACAAGTTTTTTAGCAACAGTAACAGCCAAATCTGTTGACAGAACTTACAAACTACTTCAAAAGGAAAATAAAGCGATATTTACAAAATTTTGAAAGGCAGACTAAATATATTAAGCCCCAACTTTTTTAAATCTAAATGACGATATTTTCTTGGAAATAACTGCTGCTTTTCTTAAGACACTGGTAAATTCATTTCCTTCTCATAGGAAGTCTAGTTATGTAACATATTTTTCTCCTCAAGATAACATTAAATTAAAAAATATATTCCTAAAAGAGAATAAGAAACAGTAAGACAGAATTTCAAAATTTAAATGCAAATGCATCTAATTTGATTCACAGTTAAGTTAGTATTTCCTTCCAGCACAGCTAAGGAAACTGTGCATACTCAACTGCACATCTTACGAATTGGAAAAGGGACAGGCTGCAATTTATATGCATCAACATCATACAAAATACGAGTCCCTTTCAAATGGAAGATCACATAATAATCAGCTGTAATTTCATAAATTTTCATTACATTTCAAGAAAATAATTGTGTATTTCTAAAACACTATTGTCAGGACTTCTTTTTCTCTTTAGGAATAACTTTTCATAGGATGAGTTTCATTTATTTGGACTAGAGGAGAAGACAAAAGCCCCTCAAGTCAAAAAACAACACTATGCTTAAGAAGTTACACTGCAGTGTCATTTAGATAATTGTATTAGCCACTGGTTCCTCCATTAGAGCCAGCATAGAGGAGTCTGCACCACACGCTTGGTGTCAAGCAGTAACTTCTTTAATTGTTTACAAAAAAGCATCACAAACGGGGAATATTAACCACAGATTGCTGTAGTGCATTTGCTCCCTGGCCTCAGATAGAGCTTTTGGGAACAGCCAGCAGCTGAGCTGCAGCATCTGCAGTGCAGCTGGAGATACCAGAGCTTGTCTACACCATTCGGCTTGGATGCTGCTGTCTGTCTCCTGCTGAAGCTGCACAGGGTCCAGCAGAGGCTAATTCAGGTTCCCACAACTGCAGTGTCAGCTACGTTCAGACAAAAGCTTTACACAGGAACATACTGAGTGACATAAAAAAATCTGTAATAATTATTATATACCCATCTGCATCTTTCTGCTGAACACTTAAAGACTTCTGATCAAAAAGGATGGCCTATTGCTTCATAAGAACAAAAAAAGGCAGCAAATGAATCTCAGAAATGAGAAAACTGAGCTGATTCCATGGCCCAAGAAAATAAAAAAGTTTCAGAGATGAGCTTATAAAAATGTGAGACACCTGGTCTTTTGACCTGCT
Organism: Tinamus guttatus; assembly: GCF_000705375.1. The sequence goes on along the minus strand of NW_010577113.1, from coordinate 158,303 downwards.
CTCTGCAGGCTCACCACGAGCAGCCTGCTGGAAGCAATCCTACATGAGCCTTCCCAGGAGTGCTCCAAGCTGAGCCATGGAACGTTCCCAAAATAGAAACTCTTCCATCATCACAGGGAAGGATACTGCTCTGCATGTATTATGGTGATCTGCTCAAACACTGCATTCCACTACGAGGCAACATCACAATTTAAAAAACTACATATATCTCTGAATCTTACCTTTTTTATTTAACTTTAATAAATTAAAATGCATTCATACACTATGAAAGAAATCCTGCCTTGCATATGACTCAAATGTAAGACGGGAGGATCTCTCCTCTGCTCCAATACTGAGCTGGCAGGAAGCAGATCTTGCCTCTCTCTCTTCTCATAGTGTTTTGAGATCTAGTGGCAAAGTGTTAATATTAACTTAATGCTAATGCAAACTCCATCTTCTTGACAGTTCAAAATGTCAAGTAACTACTGAGCAGTGCTGCAGTTATACAGAAATAGGACATTTTAAAGAAAATAAACATCTTGAGTTAAAAATTTAGAATTAAAAGTGAACCATACTGCTTCCTATCTGTAATGCCATTGACAGAAACCATAAATTACACGGTTTTGCCTTATGTATGAGATTGCATCTGAAATAACGCATTATTATGAAGAGCATTACACAGTGCAGACTGTCTGACCAAGGTGAGTGGCTCTTCAGGAACAACCTCATGGGTAACAGGAAAAGGAATGTTAAAAAAATAAAAAATCCACTTCCCAATAACAAGCCCCTCCTTCCCACTCCAAATATGATTATTTTTGCCCATTTTTTTAATGTAAGAAAGTTCACAAGGGAAGAGGCTGCAAGTATAAAAAATGATGGAAAAAAAGAAACTGCAGACTGTGGATTTTGTAGTACACCAGGATGTTCCCATGATACTTGCTGCTTGATAGAAATATTTTTAATACCAGAGAGTATAACTAATCTTGTTACGTGAGGACAAGAAAAACACTCCCAAAGTTACTATATAGGAAAAGGGGTTACCATCTAGAAAAATGCCTAGTTTTACAAAATACATTGACATTATAAACAGCAGAAGCTGCTGCAGTCATAGCATTGTGTTACACCAGCAGCAAGTATTGCTCCTTTGAAAAACAATTCAAAAGAAAAAACAATTACTCAAAAATCACCTTTATTCCAGTCTCCCAAAGATTGCCATTTCTAATTATTTGCCAAGATTTTTCTTTTCCTGGTGCTCTCCCAGGACTAGATCCACTTTACAGAGGAAACTTGTATTCTGTGCAGGCCCCTACATCTCTTCCCTCTACAGTGGAAAATAACATTCCAAAAAAACAAATTAAACTTTATAGATGTTCTTATTTCCCCCTGGTCTGCAGGCCTTGGTCAGCAGTCAGGCTGTCTCCCTACTAACACTTTTCATCTATTTTTTTTCTCCCCCCTCTTCTCCTCAAGAGGATACTTGCACGAATACCTGCAATTCCAGCCACTTACTCCTACACAGGAGCATTCCCCACATCCCCATCCACGTGCTGCTAGAGGTTGGGCAGGAGAGCACTTGACTGTCCCCTGCCCCATATCACTGATATCAAGTCTATTACAAGGGTTCTTGATGTCATCAATGAGTTACAAAAATTCAGCAAGGAGGCCTGAGAAAAAAAAGTGCAAGATTGTGATTAATTCTTTACTGTTTGGCCCATTGCTCACAAACCTTAATGATGGCAGAAATTGCTATATAATCGCACATCTTTTCTCCTGAAATCTGGCAGCTTAAACCTTCATATGAAGGGAAAAGTGAGGCAGGGATATACAGGGATTTGCTCAAAGCAGCAGGGTTGGTCACTTGACAAGGGAGGGAAACTTTGTCCTTCACCGTTTGCGCGTAAACGTGGCCATAGCATTTTTCTGGAAATAGCACCTTTCCAAGTCTCGAAAATTTTGTATTATGAGTTAATTCCAAAATAGGAAAAGCATGACACGACACTATAAACTTTTCATTAAACATGGATTAGATGAGTCCATTTATATAACAGTGTCACAACAGAAATGTATTCAGAAATGTATTTACAGTAAGGAACATGGATACCCTTACTCTTATTTTCATTTCCCAATACAGAAAAAGGTCATCACTTGCAGATAAACAGAGAGCACAACCAGACCAAGCAATAAATCCAAAATGACAGATTAGTAGTTCCAAATGACTGAACTGGGGACCACATCCTTTGGCATAATAAAAGATCATTTAGCAAAAGTGATGCCTTGATAGTGATGATCCTGGCACTAACCCAAGCATTCATTCCTTCCAAGGTTATATAAACCTCACAAAACTGTAAATAGAACTTCAAGCACCGCTACGATGGGAATGCAAAACAGGAGGAGAAATGGATATTTGTTTTCTCTGCAAAGGCCCATGGAATGCAGGCCCATTTCCTCTGTGCCTCTCTCCTCCCCAGTCTGAAATTTAGGATGATTTGGAGATGAAGGGATTTCATACCAGTTTATCTACAGAAGATTGAGCAAAACTTCTTGATCTCTTAAGGACAATAGAAGGCATAAGTTAAAAAAACTATTTGTTTTTTTGAGTTCCAACGTAATCCTTTGCAACTTCAGCAGCAGTTACTCGGAGCTGATTAATCCCAGAGGGAACTTCCCGAGATTGTCTGCCAAGAACTTCATGCCCTTAGCTATATTACATAAAAACTACACGACACACATACATTACAGATGCAGATTGGCAAAGAGTGGCCAAAGTGGACCAGCACATAATGATGTGTCTCCCATATTAACTCATTCCAGTCATAAGAGAATTTTTTCAGGTATAAGCCTGAAAATAATTAATTCTATAAGGATTAAACTTCCATTTAATTATTATGTATGTACAATGTACAGTTTAAATAAAACAAGGAGAAACAGTTATCACTGAAGTTGTCTAAATCTATTGCTTGAGTTTTAGAATTACTAAGAGAAAAAAAAAAGTTCCTGGCATTCTGAAGGTCTACAGATGTTTAGTACATATCTCAGTAACGGGAGGCAGTTAACTGGTGTGCAGAATAGTTGCAGAATTTTCACTGCCATAAATGCATGGCCACTACATGTGCTTATGCTGATGAAATGGCGTTACACAACAATAAAAATGCAGCTGTCTCGCCCACCAGTAAATCATATTATTAACTACTATTTATGGTGACGAACAGCACAAAATTTTCCGGAAAGGAAATGCAGAAACAGCTAATTATGCCAACATGGCAGGTAGTCAGGATTAGCTATTTTTAAACCTGGATGCTATAAGGGAAAAAGGAAATGGACAGACTGAGATACCTATATTTCATATACCTTAAAACACGGTATCTTTTATCTAACACACACAATCTCTCTCATGTTTTACTTCTTTCTCCAAATCAATTTCTGTATGCGTTGAACTTTTTAGCCATGCCTTCCCCCATTTATGGACCTGAATCCAAGTTCAGTCGAATAAAAAGAGAAAACAATGCCACTCTCAATTGGCAAGTCTCATGTTTTTCAAAAAAAACAAACAGTTATAAGCACTGGCAATGCAGTACTTTAATTTAAATGCTGAGCTAACAATTTCCGAAACCTTAACAGCTCAACATAAAAATAATAACCTGAAGAGCTTCCTAATAATTTGAAACCAGAATAAGACAATAGAGTGAAAACACCAGATCTATAAAAGACTTGTACAAATATTAATCTTGCAGATAAAAATTTAAGATGAAAAATATGCAAGCCATTATGTTCACAAAACAGTTAAGGAATTAGAAAAAGCACAGAATCATGGAAATTGGTCATTAACTAGTCGC
>NW_010577113.1:134543-152451 GCF_000705375.1 Tinamus guttatus | reverse complement strand
GAGCGCAGGGCAGGGCTGCCCTGCCAGGGGAGGGGCTCCCTGTGCTCCAGGGAATCTCATAGAATCATAGGATAGAAGCATGGAATGCTGAAGGTTGGAAGGGACCTCTGGAGGTCACCTAGTCCAACCCCTGCACACGCAGGGTCACCTGGAGCACGTGGCACAGGACTGTGTCCAAGGGGGTTTGAAGATCTCCAGAGAAGGAGACTCCACAACCTCTCTGGGCAGCCTGTTCCAGGGCTCTGTCACCCTCATGTCTGAAACTCGCCCTCATATCTGAAAAAACCTTCATGGATTAATCGCTCTAAACAATATTTTAAAAGCCCCTCTGTCCCACTAGCTGCACTGTTAAGAAAATAACCTGAGTTTATACGTAAAGCTATAAAATCAGAACAGCTAACGTGTGTCACAAGTATGTGCCAGTGTAAAGTACTGAGAATATTTTCCATAGTGACACTTCAGAGGATGGCGGCACAAACCCAAGGTGACTGGGAAGGGAAGAGAGGGGGCAGCAGATCCCCACCAGAGGCAGAGCTAGCCCTGAGTTAAGGAGTTCAGGCTCTCCGTCCTCTCTTGGCTCGATAACGGAGTTCTGCCACCGCAGAAGGAAATGGGATAGTTTTGCCATTACTCACACCAGCATTGTGCGCAATTTGAGGAAATCATTGTGCTCTGGATTTTCAACTTCAACAACTCCCCAAGGATACAGACGGCCTCTGATTTTTTTCCCCTTCACTTCAATAAGTTGATTGGATCCAATAACAGCAAAGGGGATGCTGGCCTAGTTGTGAGAGCAAAACAAGTTACTGTTAGGGTTTTTTGTTTGTGTCTTTTTAAGAAAGCACAGAAACACATTTAGGTAACAGAATGGAGAAGGAGAAAAAAGAAGTATTGACAAATGCATCAACCTTTCTACATCAGCCAAAACATAAATCCTATTCTGAACGCTGCAGCCTCTCACTATTAACACCTGCAGTTTCGTTAGGGTCGGCTTGACTTAATGGCACAAGGGGAAATGACGCTGGGCTGTAGGAACACTCGACTCACTCGCCTGTTGTTGCAGGAGTTTGGGCATAATGTGTCATCTGACATAACATCATGCGTGGAACGCAGCCAACAGAAACATGCTTCAGATACAGATTAAGTAGCTGGAGACTGAGAATTTCAGATATATTTTCCTCATATCTCTGCCTCTAGTCTCACAGCATAAAAAGAGGAAATTACTTCATTAAAACCTTTATTATCTGGTCTAACAAGAGGAAGATCATTAATTAGTATAGGAACCATTGAGCACATACACACACACTCTCTCTTTGCTTGCACGTGAAGCACACAACAAATCGCAGTTCCTGGGGAACAGCTCCTTACATTTAAAGGAGGAAGAGGGGAAAAAAAAAAAAAAAAAAGGAGATTGAGAAGAAAGCCACAAGATACCCTAGATACCCTACAGCCAGAACTCCAGTGAAGCAAGGACCAGAACTGAGAAGACTAACTCGGAGCCAAGAGTATTTTCCTAAAGAAAACTCAAATTCTCAATACATATTATAACAGTTCAAAGCATCTGCAAGCATACTATAACTTTAAACTATTTAAAATCAAGAGAGAGCGAAACTTGCCTTCAGAACCCTGGTTTGTTCTTTAAATTCTTCATCTTCATCAGAATCTGCATCAGGGAGCTGGTAAATCCTAATACCATGTTCAGAAATCTCATCCAGAACCTGAGTGTGGGGAAAGAGAGAGCGAGAAAGAGAGAGAGAGAGAGATTGATTTTATTAGGTCATTAGGTTGAAGTAAATAGATTGATTTATGAGTGTCACATCTAGAGAACTCAGAATATTTTTCTGCTCTAGCTGGTTTGACAATGCCTAAAAAAAAGTCGCTAGCAGAAGCTGCCATGAGTTCTTTGATCTTATGTACAAAACTACCTCACATTGCATTAATTTCATGCTATGAGGCACAAGAAAAGTAACGTAAGTATTTTTTCCATTTTGTCTTTATTCAGCAGAGACTTGCCTCTCAAGTACATAAATACCCTAGGAAGAACAGCTTGATGTAGAAAACCCAGCAACCTGCAAATTCAGAGATGTAGGAAACAAATACTAAGTGGGAAATCAATCACATTTTTTAAAAGAAGAAAGTAAGTATTTTAAAAGAGAACAAAATTTGCTGAGATGAACTCTGAATTATACTATTTTTAATAGATCTATTTGTGATACAATCTGTAAAACCAGAAACAGATAAACATTATCAGCAGCTCACTGGCCCGTGCACTCAGAGGGAAAGATTTTTTTTAATAGATACTTTTTGTGACATTCTTCACGTAAGTTTGCACGTGTTCTTAATAGTGCATTTTTCTCAGAAAGAGGCCTAAAGATTTGCGAAAACAAAATAGCAGGAAGGAGCGTGGAAGATAAATGGAATAAAAAAAAAAATCACAGCAAGTCATTAACCAAATGCAGATTTACGTAGAGGAGAAGGGAGAAGCTGACAAAAACAAAAGAACGATGACAAGAAGCAGCAAGTAAAGGCAGGGAATTTGGAGAACAGATTCATTAAGTACAGCATCAAAACCATGCAGTCTATGTCAAAATATGTTTTCATGTATTTGATATCTACAAAAATTGAAAGGTCAATGTCTACTGTCAGTTGAACTGAAGAGACTAAGCTTATGCTCCACTTAATGGATTTTGAAAGCTCTCTCCAGTCTAACAGGAAAACCAGTCATACAGGGTTTTCTTTATTGTTACTAATGTCTGGGATTAACACAAAAAAACTAATCTGTATTTCTGTATACATTCTTTTCCTAATGAAATCACTGCAGGGGTAAGCAGCTAGCATAATCCCAGGCCTCTAGCAGTTTCAAAATGGGGTACTAGTCAATTCTTTTTCTGAATCTTAAGAGAATGTTTCTACTGCCATCATATTAAAAAGAAAAAAAAATAGTAAAAAATTCCCAAAACACAAGATTTGCTTTCATTAAAAAGTGTGGAGGGATGGAGAGAACATAGGGAATGTTGAGAGTGCAGGAACTCTCTCTTCAAAGATATCTTGAATGTCTTAACAGAGAATCATTAACTGCAAGCTTCCTGCATGAGGATTCCAAAAGGTAACGCGGGGACTGTGACTGCAGCCCCGCAACAGGGACACGCATCAAACAGCAGCATTACTGCAGTGCTGAACTTGTTCAACAGGCAAGGGCTCCTGCTGTGATGGCAACCAGTAACCACTTGTCCAACTAGAATTTGATCTAAACTAGAGTTTAAATAGCCATTCAGAAGAAAACAATCCCTCACACGTTTAGAGGAGAAATGACCATGCAGGAACCACAGCTACTGCCATGACAATATTTTCCTGCCAGGTATATAAACATCACACATACCCCAAGTGCCACCTGTATCAACAACTACAACTATATTGTTTAAAGAAAAGAAGAAATTAGAAAATAAGTTTTACCAATAAACAATTAACAGTTTTTGTTAATGCTAGCTCAATTACATTTAAATCAATCAATGTTAATATTGTTTTGCAGAATGGAGGAGATTTAGACTGTCACCAAACGGTAAGAGACCATGCACAGCTGGGAGAGGTGGGCAGTGCTGCAGCGCGTTGCCTGTAAGTAGCTGCATGAAACAAGCAAGCACATGTAACCTGACTGAGATCCTGGAGATAAACTCAACTGAAACAATAGCGGGAAAGCCAACAACAAGGGGTGCTAGAATAATATATTACAGCTGTTAAACCTAGTGCTTTCCTGAAAGGAAAAAGAATTGCAATAAAAACAAACTGTATTTTATACTCCTAACAATGAAACAGCATTTTGCTTCTGCAAATCTCGATTTTATTGGCCTCAGAGGATTCTGTGTTCCTAAAGATTAGCCTTCCCATGGGAAATTCAAAAAAAAAAGTCAAAATATTAGCTCCCCTCTCATGAAGTCATTCTTTTGAGCAAGTTTCCTTAGCAGCCTTGCATGGCCCAGCTTGTGAAACTGCCCTGCATTTCTTCCCACTTAAGAGTTTTAAAAAATAACTTTGAATTCCAAAAAGACAAAACAGGAATTACTCCAAGCTGGGTTTCCTTTGCAAGCTGATTTTGCTGCTTAGTGCAAAGCATCAAAACAAAAACATTTTACTTTAGATTGATGGCCAAATGGCAGAAACATCTAAAAAAAAATAAAACTTCAAGCTGCGTCAGCAAAGTGGGATTTTGATTCTTATTCTTGATTAGAGATGCTGTCAGCCAAGATGCTTTGAGTTAAAACAATATACAGCAGCAAGACTTTCAAAGCTTTGGAACCACACTATACAGTTCAGCTAGTATAAACTCAGTTTTAGACTGACCTTTGCCAGGAGGACAAGAATAATAGGGACTACCACTTACCTGTTTCCTAACAGCTCTCTCACCAGGCTACAGCATAAAAGCTGTTGATCTTTTTATAGTTACCCAATGTCTGAACAACAATGCAGCGTCCACATGTCTTAGTTCGGAATGTTTTAATAGACTTTGTTAAAAATAACATTGATCTAAACTACAAAGAGCTAAATGTGAATGGGCAGAAACAGAATATTGCAGAGAAAGGATGCCTTTAATCTGTTCATCATAGGACAAATAAACCAGGATTCATCTCCATCTTCAAGTATACAGGCACTGTAAATTCCCAATCTAAGATCACTTGCAGATCTGTACCAAAAAAAAATTCCAAACTCACTTCAGGAAACTGGTTTCCTTGCACTACTGCTGCATTTCAGCTCACATCCTGCATAACAACACCCAGCAGCATGTGCACTATACTGTGTTTGACCCAACAAGGGGCCACCCAACAGCACCAACAGCAGGCAAAAGCAGTCCAGGAAAAAAAAAAAAAAAAAAAGATCCAAATGCTGGAACCTGGTGAGATTTCATTCCTTTCATTCCATTTAACCCTGCTGTGAACAGACTCCTAAAGCATTTGGTGAAGTATACCTGATGTCAGGGAAGTCTTCCACCTCACACTTGCTGAAAGTTAGTTCTAAGGCTAATATTCACCACTCTTCAATTTACTCTGTGTTTGGCTATAACATTATATGGACTGCAGTGTTCTGATGACCAAGTGTTAAACCTACCCTTCTCTTCAGCCTCTCTCTCTCCTTCAGTGTCAGTGTGTCAGCCTTGGCAATCACAGGGACAATGTTGACTTTTCCATGAAGAGCCTTCATGAATTCTACATCTAATGGTTTCAGCCTGCCAACAGGGAGAAAAAATAATATTAAATTATTATTTTTTTTAAACAGACCAAGTATTGTATTAACAGTAAATATCATTTATTTCAAGTATATACACAAACAGCATGTCCAGCATCAACTAAGAGCACCTGTTGATCAGCCTCATCACTGCAGTTGCAAGTGCTACTCTAAGACAAAGTGCGTATTACAAGCTCTTATGTTTCTGGGTGTAATGGCGACTGCTTCAAAGCAATATTAAATACTAACAGCTAAGGTGACAAAACAGAAGAGAGTATTAATCTCAAAAGATTATTTTAATTGCATCAGCTACCTGATAGAGTAGGAAGTAACTTCACTAACATGAAAGTTAAACTTCCAGATTTTGAGCTCAAGTAATGAACACTTATGAACCCTTAGGATATGGCACACCAAAATACAAGTGCTTTTTCTTACCCATGCCCAAAAGGAGAAATGAAGTAAAAGCAGCAATGGACTCTGTTGTCTATAATGTGGCGCCTGTTTAGACCACTCTCATCATGAAGGTATCTTTCAAACTGGTTGTCAATGTACTGGATAATTGTTTTGAAGCTGTGGTATGGGGGGGAAGAAAAGAAAAATCCAAATCAGATTTAAAATAATTATAAAAATTATTAAACAATAAGGGCAGCTTTTATTTATGCTTTTATTAATATCTCTTTGTTTTAAAACTCAGCATCCCAGCATTGCATCTTTCACTGAAGAAAATATTTTGATAATGCAAAAAGATTTTGATATGGCAACCCCGGAGTATTTATTCATTCTTATGTCTGCCTGCAAGTGCTCCTCTATCCATTGGATCAAAGGTCAAGTACAAGCACAGAAAAATGCACTTTGATGAGAGATGTGACAAAGCACAGGGTTTAGGACTTTCTTTTTCAGAAGGGTGAGGATTTGTTTTTAAACCAGCTGACATGTCCCAAAGATCCCCTGGATTTACAACCCGGAATCCAGAGCTAGGTTTCTATAATTATCATAAAATTCTGATATTCTAGTCTCTCCAAATCGAGTCAAAACACATTTGCAAGTCATATACTGAAACACTGCAAGATTTATGAAGTTATTTTTGTTATCTTACAGAATCCTTTTTCACTGACAAAGAAAAACTACTTACTTCAAGACACTTTAAACTACTCAGTTCAAGACATTTTAAAAGGTGCACCGCAAGGACATAAAGGTATCTAAAGTTTGATCGCATAGATTAATTAGAATAAATAGTAGTGATTAAAGAGAGAAACAAAAACAGAGCGCATTACTAAGAAGTTGCTTAGCATATTCCAAAGCACGTAGACACCTGCGAACAACATTACTATAAAAGGACACTTTATATTGCAGAGGAAGGAAAATGAAAACACTGATGCAGATAAGATTAGGCAGATAATTATGTGTCAGGGACATATCTTAAACTACTTGAGGGAAAAAAGTAAACAGAAAGCCTACATGAAAAAAAGTGTCCTTTGTTGAGAAAATGCAAATTTGATAAAAGAAACTTAAAGAAGGAACAAATGAGAATACCGAAATACTTAATTACCAGGAAAATGAACACATAATCATTGCAAAAATCATGCCAGGTACCCAAGTTCATCGCAGGGGTGCACTGCTCTAACAAAGATAGTGAGAGAGGCTAATAGGGATGATGGAAGAGACCCTGGAGGGAATTTGATTTTCCAAAGTCAAGTAAGCCTGCGGATCTGGGAAGCCTAAATCCATGACAGAATAAGTAAAAGTATTTAGAATGGTGTAAATTCTGCAAATATAAGTCATACTACAGAGAAGATACCGCAAAAGGGCTTCACTAAATGTTTTTCAGCCTGACTGTTGCTTAAATATTTAAGAACTAGCATCCTAATACCTAAATATATAAAAAGGAGATGATTTATATTCCTGTTGATCTTTAGATACTGTCCTCTTCGCTGGTGAAAGGTAACAAGACCAAAGAGGTATAAATATTAGGACAGAAACCAAGCACAAACAATGGGAAAGCAACTATCACACATTTCTCTGGCAATGCAATTAGTTTACGTGCCGTTCTCTAGCACTAATGGTTATGATTTTCCTTATAAATACGGCGTTAGTGTCCTGTACCTCCTGACTTCCGGGAAACACCTGGCTTACACCACAGTGCAGCCGCTGCTTAGGAGATAGCACATCCTGTATCGCAACAGCAAACAGCACAACCGCCGCATTTGAGAAGCCCATTGGGGGAAAATGAACAATATTACCAAGCTGCCAAAGAACACAAACCCAACCTAACCTAAGCCAGTAAAAAAAGAAAGCTAGCAGCAGCCAGAAAGCCATATCAAAGAGCGACCTGTGACACCACAGCGAGGATGAAACGAGGGGCACAATCAGCAACATCTAACAACCTAATTAGCCTGTAGCCTGTTTTGTCAGTCATCCTCTTACTGGCTACTTCATACGCAGAGGCGGGACCAAATCTTTCTTCTTTCTTTTTATTGTTATTCTCTTCTGCCTGTTCATAGATGTTAAGGTCATATTTTTTTCCCATAATGGCAATGTGCTCGCACATTCTCTTCTGCCTGTTCATAGATGTTACTTTAAGGTCATATTTTTTCCCATAATAGCAATGTGCTCGCATATGGCAGACCCTTTGTGGGCTTCTAACCTCCCGCTATAGAGAACTCAGCCAAAACATAATCTACATTATAGATTTAGTAAAATATATTCTCTAACAACTTATTTCACAATCTAATATTGTTTTTCTTCCAATCCAAGCTATCCATTGGACAATCTCCTGCCAAATTATCATTATTAGCAATTCTTCTGTGATGCAAAGTACATAGAAATTGGTCTCAAATGCAATCCTTAAAATTCAAATTTTAAAAGTAAACCAATTAATGAGCCCAAGGAACAGAAACCATATATGAGTAGAAAATGTACTCAAGAAGAAAGGTTCCTTGAGGCAGTAGCAATGATTGCCATCTCCTAAAAGCATTGTGCCAGTCTGATGACCTTCTATATCTCTCCTCAAAAATCAGTGTCAATAAAATCCATCACCCTCAAGTAGCAGATATTCTGCATAAGTTGCAACTTATGGAAAAAAAAAATATATATACAAACTTAAACCTAGACCAGCACCATCTACTGGTTAACTGTGACTGCAACAAACGCTGACGAACGAAAGTTTTATGAACATGCTGCTTCCTCTGGAGTAACAAGGAAGGCAGACAGTTGTACTGGGTTGGTCTTGACTAGCGTTCGGAACAAACAGTCTATCCATCCAGGTTAATGCAACATCCTGTAAAGACCAACAGACTTGGCTGAAAACAAACTCACTTGTGAGCAAATACTTTTCTGTGAGTTAAGAAAAGAGGTATAGAAAAAGATTGCATATTTTTGTATTGTAGTAATCAAGTATTATTCGTTCCTAAAATGTACTTTGATGTCTAAGGACTGCACCAGAAAACTAAGGTAACACACTCAATTGTTCTACTGAATCTGAATCATCACACAGTGACTTTAGGAGGCTTCTAAAGAAGCAGAGGGAAAGAAAAGGGGAAAAAAAAAAAAAAAAACGAACACGTAAGTCTCTAAGAAACATCTTACCAGAATAAACACAGGGCATTAGAGCACAATCAACAGGAAAAGCCCTGTGCAACACAATGCACTGGCTGCCGAGCTCTGGCCTCCAGCGGAAGGAAGCTCAAGTCAACAGCGCGGGAAGCAAGCAAGAGGCCAGGAGCAAGACTGCACAGACTCAGGCCAGGGAGGTGCCTGGCTAATATGCCAAAGGTCCGATTATTTGAACTTATTAACATAGGAAAAGTAGAAGGAAAATAAAGATAAAAATCCCACTGCAATTTCACTTTCAACTTTCATTTAACAGGTTTCACAGTAATGCAGTGTATCCCAAAATATCTTTGCCCCCTTCATTTTGGCTGGGCTTCTACAATAACCCACAGAAAGAAAAAACATGTGTGGTAATTAGATTCTTCAGAATGCTCCAAATAATGCAGTACCCTGTCAAGAAAAGACTACAAAACATTTTATTAACATCGTAGGCATTTATTTTATCATCTGTTTGCTTCCTTCGAGGTCTTTAAGTTATACTGAAAACCTCGAACCATATCAAACTCCCACTCCTTTGCTCGGTGATTCTTTGTTTGCTTTAAGATTCCCTCCACCACCACCACAAAACATTTCAAAGGGGCATGTGAAATAAAATTGGATAAAGCAAAGTAGTATTTACACACATACCAGTCCTGGCTGTTAATGGCATCTCCATATCCTGGTGTGTCAACTACTGTTAAACGTAGTTTGACCCCTCGTTCCTCTATCTCTACTGTAGAAGCTTCAATTTGAACTGTTCTCTCTATTTTCTCTAAATGAAACAAACACTTTAATTGTTATTACTCTTATAAATGCTTCAGGAAAAAGAAATGTGGGGGAGAGGAATAGAAAATACTACTTGAAGTGTATTAAAAGCCATATGACATAGAAACTACAATCTGGAGGGTTGAAGTATGGTTAGATGACAAGAAAAAAAAAAGGGGGGGGCTTAATGTGAGAAATTGTCATTAGAATGAAACAGTATACAGCAGAAGAACATTAAATAGTTAGAGATATGTGCTGCAGGAACGGGAAGAGCATTTACCTGCAGCTCCAGGAATATAACGTTCTGGATAAAGATCGGTCAGGAACAGACTGTTAATTAAAGTGGATTTGCCCAAACCAGACTCACCTGCAAACAAAGCAATTCAAGTAATTAAGCACATATGCCCTTTTTCTTCCACACCCTTAAAGTAAAAATAAAATAAATAATAAAACACACTCCTCTATTACCAAACCCGTATAATGGAGGAAAAATAATTTGTTCATCAGGATGCACCCTAGCATTTGAGATAAAAACATCAAAGGTTCAGCTAAACAGCTTTAAAAACACAGGAAAAACTAGCCCTTACTGTTTTTATAAATGTTACATGAAAATGCTAAGTTTACTGTAATAGATTTCATAATAAAAGAGCAAAGGTCATACAGCACTTTAGATCTAGAGATAATTTACTTCAGGGATGTACAAAGGGGTTTTGTTTGTTTCTCATTTTAACTTATGAAGTGAAAAGCTGCAACTCTACTGTGGACAGTTTTTAATTTCCTTTACCTAGGAATTGAAGCTGAAACATTGTTAGGAGGGAGAAAGAATAAGCAGTAACAAATCAACAGTCCAGCTTGGCATTATTACACTTAGGGTACATAGACTCTACAAAACACGCAACAAGGAAAATAATAAAAACCCTTGAAAAGTCACCTGAAAAGTTCTATCATCCTAAAATTTCAGGTTATACAAATTTTAAAGTTTTGGTGTATGTAAAAATATTAAAGTTAAACCAGTAAATGCAATTACTAAAGACTTATTTCAGAAAAAAAAAGGTTTTATTCTAATTCAAATGCTCATAAGATTCAGCATTTAGAAAAATTGCCCAAGTTATTTTAGATGTTATTAATCTAAAGGTGGAGAAATAATCTGTATTTATCATCATGAAATACAAGAAATAAATTTTACTTACAAAAATTACTTTTTTATTGTACAGACTTTGTTAAATGCTGTTACTAAATAATCCCAAACAGTACTATAGAGCACAGAAAGAGCTTTTTACATTATTTTTAAATTCAATCACACAACTCCAGTGTGTTACAAAAAGATGATACTGATTTGGACTCCTGATGCAATTCCCTAACAGTATATTGCTTAATGAAAGTATAACTCAATGCATCACTTAAAACGGCCTTGCACCTTCTTCCATCAAATGCACATACAGACACTCTTCACATAAGAGAAATTCAGTTTACTCATAACATAAGGGTAAGTCAGTTTACAACAGGAGAAACTACAAGAATAGTATCACGATTTCAACAGCAAGACATTCACTTTGTACAATAAGGTCTTTGTTTGGAGAATGGAGTCAAAAGAAAGATTAAGCAACTATTTCTAACATCTGATGATGAGTCCAGAACACAAGAATGCCCCGTTAGCTCAAAGTCATCATCCTTAATCACTACAAATATCCCCTCCTAAAAAACATGAAGAAACAGTAAGAGAATTAATTAGTGTATTTAGAAGTTCAAAGTTTTTCTTCTCTTTATCAAAAGATTTTTAACTAGAAACACATATATGGCTAACGTGAATTAAAACTTTTTTCGTTGTTTTATTTGTCAAAAATATTTAAGTAAGTCACATACCAACCACCATTAGTGTGAATTCAAAGCCCTTCTTTACAGACTTCCTGTGGACCTGGTTAGGCAGATTAGCAAATCCCACGTAGCCTGCTGAGTCAGAGAACTGACAAGAGAAACAAAGCTGAGTAAAATATGAGATCCTCTTCCCTGGCCAAAAAGTTGAAATAGGGTTCACCTGATCTTATAGCCTAAAGCACTAAAGTACACAAAGGACATGAGAAAACAGAGAATGATTTTTTTTTTTTTTTGCAAGGCAGAACTTGAAACAGGCCCATTTGCTCAGGAGACTGATGCAAGTAGAGATTTAGCAAGTACCTTTGGCTACAAACAAAAGTTTCTCCTTGGATAACAAATTCTGCAAGCTTACAAGAACATGCTATCATTAATCTAAGGCTGTAAATCCTACTTAAAAAAAAAAAAAAAGTTCCTACCTAGATGAAAAAAGTGTGCATTAAAACTGAGTATTTGCATCACCATCTTCTATAAGAAGAAATAATGTGCATGCTTGTATGTAGGAAAACAGAAACACTGTAAAGGAATGCAGAGATAACCAAGATGCCAGCAAACAAAGATGTTCTGCTTGTTGGACAGTTCATCTATCCTAACATTGTTAAACCTACCTAGGTGGGCAACAGTATTAGAAATGAACATCTGATAAGTGAAATTTCAAGAGGTGAATACATCATCAGAAATGATGCCTAGAATTACACACAAGCTGTTTTTTTTTTAACTAAAAAATTTATTTTAAGAAATATACCTGAAGCAATAATGTATTATTTATTCAGTTTTAACAAATAATAAAAACAAAAGTACTTTCAGAAGCTGAACAAATGCAAAACAAAATGTTGGTTATGAAGATATCTATTTACCTTTACTTTTTCACCTGATTGAGACATGTTTCGTCACTTCAATTTTCAGACACTGGAAAATAAAATCCATAGTGTATGTGTTAGCTGACTTGAAGATTATATAAATTGTATTTTGAGCTGATGAACTGAAGTGCATGTAATAACCACATTTTAGAATAATAAAATGCCACATATTAAAAGTTTATCTGTATGCTGCAGAATAAACTAGCCACAATGAAATTCCTTACTTCTGTGAACCTATTCACATAAAAGTAATTACATGGTATTATCAAAGACAGAATATCTCATTTTTAAATTATTCTTTAAGACTGTCAAATATTAAATTTTAAAATATCAAAATTCAATAACCCTAAAGTGCTTTCATCCATCCTACCTTTAAAGGAGGAAAAACGCCTATTCAAAAAAAAAAAAAAAAAAAAAAAAAAAAAAAAAAAAAAGCTGAGCATGCATAGAACAACTACAATTTTTAGTTCATTTTAGCTTGACTATTAGCTAATAAAAATCTGATATTCAATTTCTCTCTGACTCTTTCAAAGATGAATTATACTTTTCTTAGAGATTGTTTACAAATAACTGAGTTTAACATAACAGTTGTCCAAAAAATGGAATTTAAGAATTTTGACTGTTTAGAAAAATTATTCAGAGAACAGGATACCTATGGGCTTTCCAAGTGAAGGGTATAACATTATTTTCAGCAACATCAAAGTACTATCCCTAAACATTAGCATTACACTGACAGTTGCAGATTCCTGGGGTTTGGCTAAACCACCCCGGACACAAAAATTCACCATGATTGGAAATACTTTCACAAGTGTTTGGAGCTGAGTTCAGACATGCAGAAAAACGGTGTCTTGACAAGCTCTTATCTTTTTATTCAAGTGTGTTAGTTGTGCTATACATTAGAAACCATAGCAGTATGGAAGTCCTCTTTTTAGAGTAGCTATACAACACCGTCAGGAAATGAAAAAGTGGAAGGGATCCTTCACAGCTTGATTGTTGACAACACAGCTCTTGGCCTGGGAAATGGGGAAATGACCTATGGAGGCACCTGTGTGTTCAGGCACAGATGCTTTCCTGTTGGGTAGCACGAGTGTTTCTCGCAGGATACTGCACTGTTTCTGAAAACGGCAGTTTGACAGTCAAATCCTAGCATAGAAATATTAAGTTTTGGACTAAAGAAAAAACTAAAGTTAACAGAATTGCAACTCGGATTTTAATGAGCAAATGTCTTCAGCTCACTTGCTACTTTATTTGCCCTGAATCAGACTTTTCAAATCCTGTC
Source organism: Tinamus guttatus (assembly GCF_000705375.1). The sequence continues at coordinate 138,870 of NW_010577113.1, read as the reverse complement.
AGCTGCATAGGCACCAGCCACCCCATAAGGAAATTTTTTTTTCCTCCACCAACCACTTTCCCACATGCCCAGTTAATCTACTTGCTAATGAAAGTCTACTTCAACCATTGCCTAAAGAAAAAATAAAATAAAATAAATCTGACTGTAATTAGGCATTCCTCAAAACAGCCTGGGAAACACCCCACAAGTACAGTTTTGAAAAAGCAAGTTTATTTTTCTTGGGCCAATACGTAAGGGCTCATGCAGGCTTCCAGCCAACCCCTGTTACAGACACATCAAGACAGTGCCCTCCTTTGCCACAACCTAACTGACAGGTATAATTCATTGCTTTATCCAGGTTTTGTTTCTGTATTTGCAAACTACAGTTGTCACCTTAGTCTACAAAAGTAGTAGTCTACACAATGCAGAGTTGAAAAGAGGACAGAAATTATCACTAAGTGTCAACATAAATACACCTTTTCTGGGAAAAGGAGGAAAAAAATGTGATTTAAATGTTTACGTTAAATTCTGTAACTATTTCTGCTTTAAACCGACATATACACCTACTGCAGCACTACACCTGAGGACTTTGGTGTGAGTGAGAACTGCCAACTGCATATGACACATCTGGTTTCAAAAATTAGTCTGTCATCTCATAAAAAAATGAATTGACAAGTCATTCCACAAGAAGAACTTACAAAGCCAGTTCTCTGTGGTGTTGAGTCTTATGATTGAATTACTCCATATCTAATAAAGATAAAAGCTTTGAATAAAGCTGCTCCTGAGCTTGGGCATTTGTAGCTGCTGCTCATTAACTCCTAATATTAAGGTATCACAGCTTAATGAACATATGGAATTTATGAAAATTGAATCATTTACAAGAATTTTCAAAACGCCAACAAAATACCATGAATCAAAAAAGTCCCACTAAGCTAGATATTAACCATGTGTTAAGGTCCTTCAAAGGCTCTCAACTTCTGTTTCACACTGATATGTTCTGATATTAAAAGTCGGCTTAAGGCAAACATGATGTATCTGTTAGTTTAGGAGAACTTGAGCACTTTCAAGGTAGGTACTCTGAAAAAGGAACAGGTGACGCGTGTCCCTGCTTCTTACCCACGAAGGTGTTAGACTTGAAACCGATCACGTCGTGAGCCTCAGAATCTTCTGGGAGATCCTTATCTGCTGCCCTGGACAGACTTCCTGAACAGTAAGTCAGGACATAAGATACATTTCCTAGTGATTACTGCATGCAGAGAATGTTACCTTAATGAACACAGCTAAAGGTCAAGTGACCTCAATCTGTAAGGTCACAAAATTAATTTCAACAACAAAAAAAATCTTTTCCTTTTCTATTTTTCAATCCAAAAGAGTAGGAAAGTTCAAGCTGAACAAAAACTGAACAATCAACTAGATTTTTTTTTCCTTTAGTTCATAAATCCAAGCACAACTGAAATTTTTATAAATGGGTTAATTTTTTTATATACACATCAAGGGAAAATGTTTTTTAATGACTATGAAAGATACCATAAGAATAATTTAGCATGGGTAAAATTTTACTACTAATAATTGCTGATAATTATCATTATGGCATGATTTATTAGTTCTAAAATGAACATAGTAATACTAAAAAGAGTGGGATATATCGAACACACTCTTAAAAAAACTTTTTTCCAAAATGCTTAAATATGATGCTATGATTCAAAAACATCCTTAGTGTTTAGTCTTAACACCTTGTGCAATTCCTAACACTGCCCTCACGAGGCTTTCTAGAAAATGATTCAGTCAACTGACGCCCCTAGACGATCATGAGCTGTCCTCCTGAAGCTGTATCACATTACACACACACACACCCAAAAAACCCCTAAAGCTCACAGACTACCAAAATTAGACATGGAGAGAATGCAGAATTTTACATTATCTTACAGCACCAAATCACAGCAGCAAAAGGCACTGTTCATACATATGTGCCTTATCTATAGGCAATAGTACACTAAGTATCAGACTCCTGAAATCTCACTGCATCCAACTGATTCGTACATTGAAATAATGTGAAGTTCAGCGTCTGGCAATGCTTTGGACAGAGAAATGTAATGTTTGAATTTATCAATTCTCCATAGTAAAACTGGGGAGTGTGGAACAGAACAAGTCATAGCTGTTCTATTTTCCTTGTAATTTCAAAGGATCATCTCAGTCATCAGGAGATGAGCAAAACAGCATGTATAAAGTGTTTCAAAAAGAAAGGAGTTGATCAAAACGCAACTGCATTAACAAGCACATGCAGTCAAACTATGTAAATAATTATGGCCCACATTGTTGTACATCCAGCAGAAAAGATACAGTTATCACATAGCAATGTCCAACAAATTCAAGTCTTGGACTGTGAATACATTAAAAAAAATGATTTTGGATCTCAGTGGATTCTTGTCCTAATTATTGTGCTGTTCTACAATCAAAGGGCCAGAGAACCACTAACTTCAGTTTGCGGTAACCCCCTGTACTGAGAGAGAAAGAGAGGGGAAGGAAAAGAGGTCATTTCCTCTGTTCCTGCAGGATGTAAGAAGTAAACTATTAGTAACAGGCAGCCTGACAGTTTCTTAATAGTAACTAGCACAAAGACAGTGCTGTGAAAAATGGACAGAGGGTTTCCATATAAGGATATTAAGTACTTAGCCTTTTCAAACAATCACTTCAGAGTAACCGCAACAACCATCTCTGCAAGCAGATTAGTCCTTCTTTCTTCTCATCTGATATTGTACAGATCTGATTCTTTCTTCAGTGCATGCTAACTGAAAAAGCAGCTACAGAAGAAAACGGCCAAGTAAGCAGGTTCCTGCAGGCTGGAACTGGCATCAACAACACCAGCCCTGTGCAGTCACATTTCCAGACTTAAAGCAGGTAAGAGCAAAACCAAGAATATCTCAAGAAAATATCTCAGCCTGATTTCTCAGTTGTCACAAAACTCTATGAAAGTAGCATCGAACTCAAGTATCAAGGCACGAAATTAAAACATAAAAAATAGAACTTCTCAATGTGTCTCATGTATCAAAAATATGGAAGTCCAGTGGAAAAAAAATCTCACTGTTTAAAAAACTAGAAATGAACATATTAAAATACCAAGCAGTTAAATTAAGGCTATTTTTTGCAACTGACATGAGCAATTCCATGAAGCAACAGCAGGTCCAGCAGAGCTTTTCTCCACATCATGCTTCATTACAGAAGATGTCTCTACCTCTCTGATTAGAAAACCCCTCACAGGGATGCTTAATGAGAAGTGCCAACTCCACCCATACCAAAGACCAGGGTTGCTTCCATTTTCTTCTATCAGAAACAGCTGTTAGCCACTGAGTTAATCCTCTTCTACACATTACCAGTTTAATGCATCTCTGCATTGCCCTACTTGAGGAAAAAGGCACAGCCTCCACCAACCCAGAATTCAGAATGTAACAGCAAACACAGAAGGCTCAGCTACAGCACTCAGACACAACGTGTTTAAACACAACGTGTTTACCAACTGCTCTATCTTCACAGATTTTCCAATTCTTGTTTTTGATAATGTATTTGTACCATGTGTAAACATTGTTCCTTTAAGGAAAAGGAATGAATCTGGAGTTCTGATTGTAAATGTCCATTTAACTGTTCACACTTTTCTTACATAGCTAAATTGCTTAGCATTTCAATGCATAGGTCATGGAAAGAGCACAACAGAGGCAGTGATACACCTCCCATCAAACTCACGCGATCAGCTTGGCACTTCCTACACAAGCAGATTTTCACAGTATTTTCCAAGAATTGCTCTATCACAGAAAAATATCACAGAACATTCCTAGGAATATTGAATATGAAAAAGCGGGGCTGTTTTGTTTTGTTTTAAGTGAAAAATCCAAATGTATTGGCCATAATCACTCATCGGGAAACAAGCAACTCTACCTCAGGGCCATAAAGCTTAACTATAGTTGTGCAAGTATTAAAAACACAATTGTAGGAATTAAAGAAACAAGAATTATTTGATTTCATGCAAGGCAAGCACATAGTGGCAAGTTAGAGTTTTTTAAATGTTTTTATATCATGCATAAGTCACATAATACCATGTGTGCTGCATCCTGCAAACAACTGATAAGCAAAGAAGTAACGTAAAGTGCTTGTTGCATCTGCTCCCAGATCACCCCTAGGAGGTTTTGTGTAGCCGTAGACTTGGAAGTTCTTCTCCATCACCCCCCTGTCCCTTGCAGGGGGCGCGGGTTGCTGCGATGTGGAAAGCACGCGAGGAATGCCAACGGGATGAAGCGCTTCCTGCTTCCCCCCGCACCCCGCGCCTCCAGCGGAGCTACGCGGCAGAGGCGGCGGG
>NW_010577113.1:112520-125265 GCF_000705375.1 Tinamus guttatus | reverse complement strand
GCAGGGAGCCGGCCCCGGCCCCGCCTGGCCCCGCTCCCCGGGCATCGTCCCGGGAGCGCCGCGGGGCCCTCGTCATCCACCCGCACCCTGGAGCCTCTCGGGGCGCTGCCCTGGCTGGTGGCACCGTGCAGGGGACCTGCCCTCGCTCCCAAAATGCTGCGTCTGGCTGATCTCCGCCGTGGCCACCACTCATTGAGGTTTTTTTCATTTGCTTCTTTTTGGGCAACTGTTTCTGTTTTAAAGTGTGACGCTAACCTCGGTCCTTAATCCTGCCGGCAAATGACTATTTGGACCGAGGCATTTGAGCCCCTTCAGTGGTTGCAGTGCCTCGGTGAGCTGCGCTTGTGCCTTTGAGCCTCTCAGATGCAGTTGTGGAGTTGCTGCCGTTTAGTGGAATACAAACAGATTATCCTAGGCTGCCCCTTCCCTCCTTCATCAGCTTCTCTTCTAGGTTTACTTGAACACGAAAGCATTGCAGGTTGCCAGAATTATGGAGGAGTAGAATCAGAGACATGGGAGATCCCTGCACGCCCTGGCTCCCACAGGGCACGTCTCTTGTGTTCTCCCATCTGCACTGCAGGAGGCTGAAAGTGTCAATATCGCCCGGATATTGATGGTGGGGTATGGACGGCTTCTTGCCAAGCCCCTCTGACCGCCAGCCCTGGAACGTGTGGTTGGTGGGTGAGCAGCTGCTCCCCAGTGTAATTCTGCTACGTGCACTTCACTTCCCAACCAGGAAGAGAAAGTCAGCGTGAAAAGACGTTCTCCAGGCGTTTTGTCTGAGACTGTATACAGCCTAGTCAAGAGATGCAAAGCCCCACGGGCTCTCAAAGCCCTCTCAGCCCCACCGTCTTGCCCTGGTAACACGGTGCGGAGTGAAAAGAAGATCCTCCAGACTGCATAACTCTGAGTTTCTGAGCTCGACCACAGATGAACTTCACCACGGCCTGGAACATGGACATACACCTTCCTTTGCTCCAAAAGAAAAAAGGAGAGATTAAAGGAGACTGTCTCATGCAAATCATCAAGAGAAAAAGAAGATCCTACTTGTACCTTTAAATCAACATGGAATTCTGCTACAGACCATGGTAGGATCCGTATCGCCATGAGCAGCTTCCTGCCAGCAAGGAAACCAGCTATTTACAGAGCACGAGCGCAGCTCCAGGTGTGACCCCACGGCCTCGGGGGACCCTCGCAGGCACACAGCAAGGCAGGGCACATCTAACCTGCGTTTTAACTCTTAGGAGTTTCTCATAATGCTGAGATGCAAGGACTAACCATAACTGCAGTTCTGGGATAGGTTTACAGCTACTCTGCTCTTGCTTTGCTTAGCAAACTGAACAAGAAACGGGGGCATCAACATGTATGCAGATCCGCATGAAAGATTAAAGCCTTGCCCTACTAAACATTGCCCCTATGTTGCAGGGTCTGAGCCCACCAGACAATACAGATACAGAGCAGTATGATTAGGACTATTTTTTTTTTCTATAAAGAGGTGCAGTTCTTGTATTGGCTGCATTTTAGTAAAAGTTGTAATACTGTTGTTATGATGTTACATGTGGTTTTGGTACAAGAGTGAAATATTTTGTATTTCATCATTGCAACTTTTTAAAAACAATATAGCTTTGTAAACTGTAAATGTATTTAAATGCATCTATTTTACAAGGAATCTACCAAAGTTGACTTATTGTGTGATTAAGTGCCTTTATTTGTTCCGTGGTCATTTTATTTTAAATGAAAATGTTCAACTGTCACCCAGTCCAAAGCTATGGACACTCTGCTCATCACTCAGCCCTCTTGGCTCTAGGAAGAGAGCACATGGGAATTAGTCCTGAATCAAATCAGAGCTGCTGTCTTCAGGTGAGGGAGGGAAACCCCCATCTTACAAGGGAAATTTATTTAACAAGCCAAACTTTGTGATTTTTAGCTTTGTAACAGCAGGGCTGGGTCCACCTATAACCAAAATCTGTAAAAACTACCCAGGACTAGCTGTGAATGTAGTAGCAAACACAGCGTCACCTACCAAAAACATCACTCGCCGCCGACGCGATGCAGCTCCACTGCGGTCACGGGGCAGCGCCCAACAACACGAGCAGGAAGCGGGTCCCTTTTAAAAAATATTTTTGTATTTAATCTCCATCTTTCAGTACACTTATTTATGTGCTTTAAAAAAATAACCTGAGAGAACATTGTTTCTGATGCCACTGGCTTCTTCGGGTTAAAAATCTAAGTCGGTTTTGCTTTGTTTTGATTTCCCAGAACAAAGACTTAGTATTGAATTTTAAGAACTGGAAGTGCTGGAAGGATCAGGCCTGAACCTCACCCCAGCAAAAAAACAGAAGTCTGCAGTACTGGTTTACTATTTTTATTTTGTATTTATGATTTCATGTAAAAATAAAGATATCTAAGCCCATCCGCACGCTGGGTCACTGGTTTTTGGGATGGGCAGGGGGTGCTTGGGCTCACGAAGAGGGACGGGCTGTGGCATGGGTGTGACATGGGTGCCACGGGGCACCGCGGGGCCCTGCGCCGGGAGAGCCGGCGGCCTCTCCGGACGAGGGGCTTTTCCCTGCGGAGCAGCCAGGAGGGCAGCAGAGCTGCAGCCTCTGGCACAGGGCAAGGAGCCAGGGCTGGTCGTGCCATGGGAGTGCGTTAGGCAGCAGATTGAGAGTCCCCAACTGTTTTGCGAACAGCTCTAAGCATGAGGCTCTTAAAGCCTTCAATTCCTACACGTTTAAACTAAAAGGAAAATATCCCACTGCAGCTTGGATGAGCCCCGGCCTGACCCGATACCCCTAATCCTTTCCACCACCCTGAGTTTTAAAAACGTGCATTCAAGCTGGAAGAAAAAAAAGTTTTTACACTTGCATAAGAACCTGTGAAAAAACAGTTGTTGAAGGAAACCGTAGAGTCTAATTACTAGTGGAGAAATTCCCCTCAATTATAACGGCTGACAGGAAGGGCTTTCAATATTTTGCAATTTTTTTTTGTGCCTCCCCACCGCCTTTTTTCCCCTCCTGGACAAACTATTGCTTTAAAAATGAAGAAAAAACATCTTCAAAGACTTCATTTTGCAGCATTCTTGCCAGCTCGGTTGAGATTAACAAAAGCTCCTTGCCACCCTCCCATTGCTATGCACATGCTGAGCTGGAAAAAGGGTGTCTGCTGGCTTGGCCTTTGTCCTGCTAAACGAACCATTTCATAGTTATGAATTTGAAAGTAAGCTGCAGTTCATACCCCGCAAATCTAGTTAGATCCTGTCTGTGCAGAGAAGGGAAATGCACCAGGCAGAGGGAAAGGGAAACTCAATCAGTCACGTTTACTGCAGGATGTTTAAGGAAATATTTCCTTTTCCTGCTCAAAGATATATTTACTGGGCATCTGCTCGTAGGAGCATACTAAAACATGTTGCTTGTGGAGTCAGAAAACAGTGTAACTCCAGATTTTTCTTATAAATCTATTCCCTGACCCAATATTATGGCAGGTATTACCTTTCCTTCCCTACCTTTCGAATGGAAAATGCAGGGAAATATTATCTTAAATCTAAATTCCTCAAACTAACTCTGTTAATATATCTGTAATGATAAATGAGTATCCTGCCTATTAGGAGCCACGTGGTACATAGAGTGCCATATTCATGCATATATAGCAATATATTCATACAATATTCAGCATTGATGATGCTCACAATGCATCCTTTTGTTTTGCATGCTAAGAAAGAAAATCAGTACTTACAACTCCTCTGTTTGAAGATTTGGCAGAAATATTTGCTATACCTTACCAAGTAGACTTAAAAAAGCAAATTAAATGAATCGGGAGGCAGCAGATGAATTCTGTCTTCAGGTCGAGAACTGCATTGCTTTACCCTGCAGGCTGATTGTGGTAGGACAAATTGTTTCAAAAACAGCACCTTAAGGGGACCTAGTGTCTGTATTTGAGAATTAATGTGGTTCCATTATACTTTTTTTTTTTTTTTTTTTTTTTAAATCAGACATTTGTGTGTGTTTTTTGGTGTGTGTGATTCAGCGCCAGTCTGTTCCTTACTGCTTCTCTGCTGGAGGGGTCCGTCTGTCTGGAAAAAAAACCCTCGTCTTCCTGCCACAACCTTCAATTATAAGAAAAGGACAATTTCCACCACTACGTCACTGATAAAGCCTCCCATGGCAACAGTGAAGACTTCAGAGTTGCTTGGATACACCAGCCTTGCTTCACCTTCTCTTTTTCCTAAACACGCATTGAAACATTATGCCATGAATCAATTTAACCGGGTCCTTTGTGTGCGGCATTTCAGGATTTTGCTCACAACGCTGTTTCCCCTCCTCCAAAGATCACCACGTTGCTTCAGACCGAATTCTAGCAAGGAAATGGGGTGAGTAGTACAATATAACATAGAAGCACACGTGTCATGTCGACGGCATCTACCCCGGTCCGCACGCCAACCTCCTCACCACGCTCGACTCCAGCTGCCCCTCAGCCACCCTCGTATTGCCCAGGGGAAGAGCTTTGTCCCACTGGAACTGGCACCTGCTGTCGGGGCTGCCAATCACCTCAAAACATTTGGGACCTAGAAAGTGTGGCAAGGCTGCAAAGGAACCGTCCCCACCGAGTATCCCTGTTATGGGGCTGGTTATTCGACAGGGTAGCCCCCCACTGACATCCTTTCTCCCTCATCCGCTGTGTACACGGGTGTCATGCAGGCCCTTACACCTCTCTAAAATGAACAATGTTGTACACCCGCCTTCTGAGAGATACCTGAACCGGATACGTCTTAGAGTTACCCTCACCCATTCCAGGTAAATACCAAGCCCAGGTTAACATGGGATCCCATCCTCCAAACTTTGCCATTTATAACATGAACAAAATGGGGGGAAAATGTACAGTGAAAGGCTGGCTTAAAAGTTCTCTAGGAAAATGTGTATGTGATACATGCCAAGGAGCGTGGAGGTCAAGCAACCTAAATGTAATTAGCCGATACATTTACGGGACCACTGGCTTTAGCTACTTGTTTTGAGAGCAAGCTCATACAGCCTTTTACACTTACACATAACTCATTAACACAAACAACAATTTACAATCAGAATAGTTCAAAAGAAGGTTAAATCTTAAGTGAATTCAGAGCTGGGCAGAAAAGAATGCACTGAAGCACTGAGGAAAGAAAAGCAAGCACTCCTTGACAAGAGCATATGTGAAATCTCAAAATAGCATGATTCTGCTTCAATATAGCTTCACATACGAAGGGAAGGAACGGACAAAAAAAAAAAAACCCACAGCAAACAACTCTTATCAGCTCTAACAAGTGCCTAGCACAGCAAAATTCTTGCTCTATGTATATTTTTAGATTACTCTTCCAGTTACAATGTTCTTACTGTGTATCTTTTGTTAGAATTAGGATATCTGTTGCAGCAGCCTGGATAACCTTTAGCCTCAGCTACAAAACCTTTCACAGCTTCCAATTATAACAGCTATCTTTCATTCTATAATACAAACAAACCCAAGTGTTATCTCAACACAGAAGACTCACATGAATACTCAATGACTGCTGAAAGATTTCACCATTTTTTTTCTCTATAATTTCCTGCTATTATTTCACTGGAGATGACTGCCAAGATTCAAGCAACGAAATATATGTCACTGTGTTTACTTCTGGAAGTGTTTACATCTGTTTCGATTTTTGTTATACTGATGACATTTCAACATGTTGATATACAAGACTGAACTTTTTAAATTTAACATCTCTGAATTTGTTTTTGATCTTGGGCCTCCAAATTATTGTTCACGTCTCCAATTTTAGAAAATTCTTAATGCCCACAGCTCATATATAGCATGTGCCATGGAAGAGGAACCGGTATGGTTCAAAAACATTTCCTGTAAGTCAATATCATATCGAGACTATAGGAGTAGTGTTGTTGCCTGGTAAGATAGAAGATAGACATCGTGTCTGCTTGAGGTATTAATGATCACGACTATTCAAGACATCCCTATCGCCCTTGCAGTGTCCCCCACAAGAGGAAAGACACTCTTTGCAGCATCGTGCCCACTTCCTCCAGCTCTGACTGCATTCTGTATAACCTGCACTTCAAGCTCAGTCCAGCAATCTTCACTTTATACCTGGATATATAGCATGAAAGGAGCTATATGGAAAGGAGTTACTGCCATCTGCCTCAAAAGCTGTTGGATATAAGTGGGAAGAACGACTTTGTCACTAACCTTCCTCACAAGATCATGCAGAAATGCCCCTTTAGTAGTTTGAATGCTAGGTTTGAGCTTCGCTGTCCACAAATCCATAGCCAAGGCAGAATGGAGAAGGTAAAATTATCCCCCTCTGTAGAGTTCCTGAAGTACAAGCAATATCACAACATGGAATTGAGGACATCAGTCTTAGTACTTGTTTCTACACAGAACTCTGTATTATAAAAGAATTCTCTTCCTGAACCAAAACGTCTTAGACCTACCCTGATCAATAGGGACTCTCTGACACCAAGTATTGTCCCTCTTGGAAGGAAAGGATGAGCTGGGAATATCAGACACGTGCAGACCTGGCACCTCAACAGCCCTGCAAACAGCTAGAATCACAAGGGTGAAAAAATATAAGGAGGGCTCCAGACAGAACAGAGCTACTACCGCCTCAGAGGAGACAGATCAGTGAGCAAAGAACCTATAAAGGATGAAATGCAGTGGTACAAAAATCCTGAAGGGCTGTAGTTTACAGATCAGTTAGAAGGTGAGAACCAAACACGAGGCTGATGGAGCATGATGCAACTCCACAGCACCTTCGGCAAGGGAGCTGCAGGGAGGTCCTCTCCACCCAGCAGCAGTGGAATGATCCAGTCCCCTCCCTAGCACAGGGACACATGATGAGGAGGGTTGGGACTGGCTGGTGGACAGCCTCAGAAACAACCCAGAAAAAAAAAAAAAAGAAAAAAAGAAAAAAGAAAACAATGATATTTCTTGCCTGGACACTTTCTTATCGCTGCATATGACTCTATTAGCAGGCAGGACACAGGGAGATTTAAGCTGCTGCAGAGCAGCAGTCTGACTTTGCAAGTAGGTTAGATCAGATGGAAGGGTCTTAACTGAGACAAAAACTGAGAAAGAAAAGATACAGTGAAAGCATCTATAAGGAGCAAAGGCAAGTCAGACACCACCTACCTGGAGGCACCAAGCGGAGCAAATACTTTGCCTGAGATGTCAGAGAGAATAAAGACGTAGACAGACAAATGGTTAAGCGAAACGAGAGCCTGGAAATGGAAGTGAGCACATCCAGGGCAGATGCAAAAATTAAAGAACTCAGCTAACTGAAAAATATTATTTGCATCAAAAAGTCCAGAATGCCCAAAGTTGAAGGTAAAAGAGTGAATTTCTCACTTAACTAGTTAACTAGAAAATAGTAGACACAATATCTGTATACGTAAGATGACAAGTGATTTGGACAACTACAGGGTTCAGCAACTTACAAAAACGGACACTGGATAAAATCAAGCACCAGTTACTTAATATAAATTGAATCTGACTCCCTTGATATAGCCCATCTAATAGCTAACATAGCTAACATCACAGTAATATCTTCTTAAGTCTTTTACTCCATTTGAATCAGAGGAACTTTAACATCCGCTCTGCTGAAGAGGAAGGTGAAGCAAGGAAGAAATAAAAACAGCTTGAGACCTAAAGAAAAAAAAAAACACAAAAATGTGCTGAATAACCAAAAAAAAGAGGGATCATCACATTTTTTTCCTATGGGCTGGGCTGTAATCAGGGAGGAGAAGACATAGCAATGTGGAGGTAGCTTCTGCCAAGTCAGTGCAGTACCCTTGGTGCCATGTACTGCTCTGTGGTCTTTGAAAGATTCAGACAACATACACTTTTTTTTTAAAAAAAAGCAAAAAAAACACACTTATTGGTTATTTGGAGATAGTGAAACCGATGAGTGAGCAGATATATACACACACACAAGGTTAGTCAGAATGGGGCTTTGGCCAAGAACACGAACAATATCTACATTTACTGACAAAAAGTCTCCATAAAGAAACATAGAGTTAAGGGTTTAGCAGATAGTGTGAGACAAGAGACAAGTGATGAAGGCAAACAGCGCTGGCATCAGCTTCTGACCATTCCAACATGAACCATTGCTTCCAAACAGATGTTGGCTCCTCTCATCCAGCCATGTACAGAAGAGCTGGGGATTTTCAGGCTGCGGAGATGGTGTGCGCAGCTTGTGTTACATTTCATTCCCCCTTCTGTTGCAGAGACAGTTCAGAGGGACACAGTCACATATCCCATTCCCTTTCCTTCATTATTCACAGCACAACCTTTCACTTAGCATTTCTAATAGTGTCATGTAGTGCTGTTGTTTCAGGAAATGCCTGGACGCATTCACAGCTAAATCAAGCCGGTGTCGTGCTGGCAATTCAAGGAACACCTCATCGGGGCGGGGGAAAAAAAAAAAAAAAGGCAATTGCTGCTGAGCTATTGTTTTCCATTTCATTTCACACACTCAAAAGAGTCTGGTGACCACCCAGTGGGTACCCTGAAATACAGATTCCAAGACGTCTTCCTAAACTGGAAAGGCAAACCGGATTTACTGCTCACCCTGGGTTGTTACTTAGAAAATAAAGAATTAACAGGAAAAGAGAGACTATTTTTGTCCTTCACCCTGTCATTTTCAGTCCTTTTCAGGTTCCCTTCTCAGCTTTGTATGCAGCAGTTGCAAGGCTTCCCTTCCACAGAGCAGGAAGGTTCAGGGAGTTTGCTGAGGGCATATCCTACAACAGGAGTCAGCAGGACTGAGTCAGAACCCAGTAGCTTTAGCAAGGAAAAAAATCTCTTACAGCGAATATTTTCATTTAGTTTTTGCTCTATCTACTCTATCCTTAACAGTGATATCAGTTAATCCACTCACATGGCTGCACTGCAAATGGAACCGGCTGAAACAACAATCCTCTTCCCCTCCTTCATGTTCATGAAGCAGCACACGCTGGATTTGCAAGGCAGGTAACGGTACAGCTGCTCCAGTGCATGCGCTAAGGGTGGTTTTGTGGGTGTGAAATAACAAACCACAGACAAATAACAGGATAAAAAACCACACACACAAACCCTGATCTCGAAGGTGAGTCAGACCTCTAAATGCAAGAATATGAGGCAGTTCAGCTTAGCGTTTGAGACAGATAATGTATAGGTAGCCAAACCTCACAAGAGAACAGAGCAGGCAGGCAAAGAGGAAAACTGCAGGCTAGGCTTGGGTTTTTTTTCTTCCTTAGACTGTTATATGAAGACTATTTCCTCTATCACAGGAAAAATGAAAGCCCTCGGAACAGACTTCTCTGGGAGTTTCCAGAACTGCCTTATGATATGTGCATAGAGGCCTTTACGTATCCATGCCTGATTTTTAAAATGTCAGTTTTACACAATCCAGAAAGCATAAGCTCGCAGAGTGCCAATAGCTCTGAAGGCTAAAGGATTTCACTGACAGTAAGTACAAATAAAGAACCACCCACTGGATTTTATTTTATAAAGCAGAAAATGTTTTCTACCCAGAAGACTTTGAAGAGTGAGAAAATAAAGCTAGAAAAAAAAAAGATGAATGCTGCCTTTAAAGTTTTAACTTCCTGAGCAGGATATCAATATCAGCATTAAGTGCTGGACTGATCCAGTACTAGTTATCCGAATCCTCACTTCGAGATAAGGTTAAACCTGAATATTGATTTAATCTAACAAGCAGTAATGTTTAATGGCACAGTCAAATGCAGGACAGTATAAACGTACTTAATAACCATGAGATGGTGCTAGAAGGCATCATGTTTTAAGATGGTGGAATATGTCACATTCAAATTTAATGCCATGAAACACCAGAGTTCTCACCTGAGGTATCAAGCTGCAGAATTATATTACAGCACAAGTTCTGCAACTGCTAAGGTTAAGATCCTGTTTCGTTTAAATGATCAACTCTTTAAACTGCTCCGAGATCTACATGATGCCCTGAACGGCCTGGAGGATGACTTGGCATCATAAAACTGTGGGAAAATGCTTTTCCAAATTTGAGATCATGTAAATAAAAGCTGTCAAGATCTGCTCTATCCCCACAGTAAGTAAGGATTAGCCAGAGAAGTTGGAAATGGCTCTTTTGCATTTCTTTGAATTGGATCACTGGAAAACCACTGGAGCAAACAGTGGAGACAACCTCTTATAAAAAAGGCAAGGCAGCTAGTCTTTGGGTTGGAGCTGGAGAAGAGGAAGCTACAGCACCTGTAGCTTGACTGAGGGGTGAGGTAAAATGCACATCAGGGCTGAGCTGAAATCTGTAGAAGAAAATATTGATGCTCTGAGGGGTGGAGAGAGGCTATTCGGACATGCTGACAGCAGTGACCGTTCACTGCATGAGGGAACACTAGTCTGGAAATTTAGCTGATGCAAAGAAGACACAATGAATATGCACAAGTAACTCTCCAGAAGAGCCATCTACCAAGGCCAATTCCAGCTCATGGCAAAATTTTCTGAGGCCAATGTGATGACCTGTCATAAAAACATGCTGGCTTTTTTTCTGTGGGGGGAAGATGCCTGCCACCCTGCACTGGAATTCTGGGAGGCGTGTGCCTGTGTAGAGCAGAGCAAGAAGCTTCTTACTGCACATTTTGTTAGAAATTCACTACTTAAAAATCTAAAAAATTGGAACTGTGGATTGTTCACAAGAAGGGCCTGAAAGACCCTTGCTGTAGGCCATGCAAGGGGCAGATAAAGCTGCAGTCATACTGCTATGCCTGTCTTGCAGGCATAACCCATACACATCCCCAATGAGAGATCATCAATAATATACTTTTTAAAGGAAGAATATTTACCATCAAAGCCATTCAAGTTAGCCTACCTATTTCTAACAAATGCAAAGGTAGGAACAGAAAAACAGTATCTCAAAAATATTAAGTTACTTAATACCATCTTTGGAAGCAGAAAAATAAAAAATGTCCACAGAGCAGGAAAAGATCTTAAGTCACTAGCTTCTAATAATAACAAAAAAAAAAAAAAAAAAAAAAAAAAAAAAAAACTCAGTGTTGATAAATTTATTTAGGCACCAGTTCAAAAATACAGACCAGGTCTCTTAAAGATATGACTAGAGCAAGGTCTTTGTTTGCTTCTTTAAAAGTAAAGAAAGTCCTGTTTATTTCCCACTTTCCTGAAGTGCTTTATTGTGGCAGCCTCACTCCAGCTAAAGGCAGATTTTCCCAGGCACAAAAGGGAGCTGTGCCCCTCTCCCCACCTCTGTTTATTCTAGCCTGTAGCAACTTGAAAATGGCCCTATTTGGAGCCAAAACTCATTGTTCACTCCAGTTCTGCATGGGCATGTGTACTGTGAAAATATTTAGGAAAGCAACAATCTTTTAAAAAGAGCTATGTCTTCAAACTCACGGGCAAATTGCTAACAGCAAAATGGTTGTCATAGAATAAGAACTCAAACAAGTGTGTATTGTACAATCCTATTATTTCAGTCCTGATTTACTAAGGTGATCCCAATAGTATTTAAAGAAAATTACATTTCACATGCCCATTCCTTATAGAGATCCAACCATCCAGATTTCAGCTCAGATGGGAGATAATTATTGAAGAAATCCTTATTTCAGGAGCCCCTCAGTGACTTTTTTCAGCAAATAAACAAATACCAAGGGCTGACCATTCTTGTGAATTTTTCCAATTCAGTGACAGGTCTCTGATTTTCCACTAGCATGCTGCAAATGAAGAATTAAATGAAAGTAAATTCCTCTGAGCTAAACAGTGGAAAGAGACATCAGCACCATGGGGACTGAAAAAACAGACAAACTCCATCAGTGAGGAGAGGTGGCCCAAGCAATTGCTTTACTCAGTCAGACAGACAGCACCTCCTTTAGTTAATAGGATATCACCTTTGTGCAAGTGCAAAAAAGGCATCTCCTCAGTTAACACTTGCTATAACAAAAAAAGCAAAAGGCTCAGAATATGCAGCATTTATATAAAGCAGGTAACAGTTAGCAACTAGGAATACTCAGAGAAATTGTCCACAGTTCTTGAAAAAAAGCTCCAAAGTTTTGACTTCAGAGAGCAATGCTCTTAACCTATGGAGTACAACCCCCCCGCCACTGCAACCCTGGCCTTGTAATAAACATAAAATAGACACATATCCAGCAGTGGAAGGAGTTATGTTGTGAGTTGGCTCACATATACTTGCATGCAGCTAATCTTTAGTTCACGCGGCTATGATTAGGCTTGCCACTGAATTCCTATATGGAAGCTCTCTGCAGGGAGCTTCAACGTGATTACGATTTAAGGATGTTTTCTGGGCTTTCAGTTTATTAAGAATAGCCTGCAGCAGCAACTCAGCCACATGCTTGGTTGCAATACCTAATTGCTGGACAACTTCTTTATCATCTCTTTTTATCGGAATCTTGACATACTGCCCACATGCATGTGACACTGAGTAACTGGAGGAATTGGTGCTGCAGCAGCTATCCAGCAGATGCTACTGCCTTTGAGGAGTGGTAGCTCCTCCTGGAGGGGGCAGAAGAAATAGAAGTTTATTTCTCAAGCAACCGAGTAACCGAGAAAGTTTTTGTATTTGCTGTCAGTCCAAGCATCTTCATGCTTGGATGTTGTATCAGTCTGAGTTGCGCACTGATAAGCAAGAAACATCTGTGCCCAGAATGAATGTGTTGGATTTTTGCCCTTCTCTTGCCAGTCTGTCAACTTCTGACTGACAAATAACAAACACAAGTAATTGAAGAGAACA
>NW_010577113.1:95378-112509 GCF_000705375.1 Tinamus guttatus | reverse complement strand
GAATGTTTTTTAACATTTCCTGCTAATAAATTGTTTACAACCCCAACACTCATACACAGAGGTGGCACTGTGTTTAGAGCTCCACCCTGGGCAGCACTTTTTCCTTAGTCCTTGAATCTGATCCAAGGGGAACTTTCAGTACCACCTTGGAGCCAACAATGGTACATAAGAGCCAAGAACTTCAGTTTTTCCGTTTAATAAAACAATCATTTTGCTGTTTTCTTTCCCTTAAACAAACCACTTAGCCACAGGCGACTTTCAAAGGAATTTTGTCAAGAATTGCCAGTCTACTATCTTACCCAAATCAGCATATGGAATAAAGGTTTCTTCGAGATCTCTTTGCAAAGGCTTGTGGGACAAGTTTGCATTAGAGGTGATTACAGTTTCACTTTGAAATGACTGTCCCATTTTCTAAAATTTAACAGGGATTCCTTCCTACAAATGAATCAAAACCATTAATAAGGCTGATAACGGCTGAGCAGTGGGAAGAAGTAGCAGATACTGTGGCTAGAATAAGGATGGACAGACACCTCCTTAGATCAAGGCAAAATTGTTTAAAAGCTACTATTATCAAGATGTTCAGTCCAAGAACACTACCATTTATGTGCAGTAAAGTCTTACAGAAACAAACAAAAAGAATGAATATTTGCAGGAGTTTACTCAGAAACTTCAAATACTGTAGAGGCTTTTACATTCATTCACAGAAATGCAGAAAATAAACTCAAAAAAGCATCCTGAATTTCCTTAGCCAGCCTATTTAACTTTATTTTACCGCTAAGCTCTTTCACTCTTCTGCCACACAGTATTAGCTAATGACTAAAATTTACTGTTTCCATCTACACATACATAACTCAGTGACACAGAGGCTGAAATTGCTTTTCATCATTTTTAATTTTTCAGTACAGCTGACTAACTACATTCTTGCTTTGACCTTGAAAAACAACCAGCAATAAGTAGATGATATTCTGCATGGATGAGTGTAAAATGATGAAGAAAGGGAGAAAAAAACAAAGCCAAAACAAACAAAAAATAATTGAATGCTTACCTGTCAGGAGTGAGATGCCCTTGTTACAGCAGCCAGGTCCATTAAATCATCATCACATCAGGGCAGAGCAGCAATCAAGAGGGCAACGTGAACGACAAAAATCATTGAACAGAGAACAGCTAACACTATTAAACTGTGACAGGTACCTGTAAACGCACCTGCATCTTGAATTCTGTCTACAGTCTTGACTACCCCTATCTGAAAAGTTCAAAGAACAGCAACAGCAGAAATCAAGGTAAGGAAAAAACTTTTGTAAGGCAAAAACAAGGTTGGGATTTTTCAGACTTAAGAGAGGACTATGGGGAATATGAAAAGGTTTATGAAAATACAAGTGCATAGCGGTCATGGGTGTGCACCATACAACATATGGCTAGGATTCTGATCTGCTCACTAAAAATATAGCACAGGCCAGGATTTTACAAGGATTCAAGAGGTTATCCAGATTCACAGACATCTATTGATAGCTGCTAAATACACAGAAACCATGTGTGGTTCAGGATGTCCTTGAGTGCAAGAGCTGGAGAATACTTGAGCTTGTACATGGAGGGAAGCATCATATGGTGTGTCTACACCCTGCCCTGGCACCTGCTTTGACATGATAGAGGACAAGATACTGAGAGCTGTTGGTCTGCTACAAGATGGCTGGTTTGAGATTTCAAGTGGTACAGACTAAGTATTTTATTCATATAAGAAAGTTGCAACTTTTTTTGAGTGTTAAGTCATAAAGGAAGTTAAGAAATCATTCTTACCACTACGCAATCTTTATGCGCAAAAGTATATTAATTCATTGTGATTCTTCTGGGAAAATGGAGTTACTTTAATTCCAATCCAATGAGGTCCTCCCCGTGCAATTTCAATTATGCATCACCCTAGAAAGAATATTGCCATGAGTCACCCTGCAGGAATGGTATAGTTTAGTCAGTTTACTCTCCCATTTCAGTATTTAAGAATTTTTATTATCTTCGGTCTTAAAAATAATAATATTTTGTTTCCTATTGTTATTTTTCTCTAACAGATAGGTGGCAAAAATTGTTTAAAGAGATGATTTATGAGACTTATTGCAGCAAACACAGATGGAGGAAAAAGATTTACTGCAGCTCAAATATAATCCTTAGGGAATGTTTCTATCTGCATTCAGACATGGCTAGATGGAATGTTACCATACATCTGAAAGGGTAAGCTGATTTCTTAGTGCTCTGTTTATTTTGCAATTACTTTTTAGGACCATTTTTTTCTGTTTGGACACAGAGGCATAATAATCTCTCTCTGAAGAGTTCTTAGCATAGATTCTCCTTCTAACACTTAACTGTAGTAGATTAAGTAAAAAAACAAAAACAAAACAAACAAACAAAAAAAACACCACATGCACCCAAACAAACAAACAAACAACAACAAAAAACCACACTAACATGAGCCTTAATATTTTTAACTGGCCTATGCAACAGATGGCTTCAGTCAGCAGTTCAAGGCACCAATTTATTCTCCCTGAACAGACATGCTGTACAAGAACACCACAAGCCTGAATCTTCCTGTACAATGATTCTCAAGTAATATTAATGCATCCATCTACAAACTCAGCAGCATAGTATCTAACATTCATTTCATTCTATTTAGCATATTCTAAAACATTGCTAGTAACTAAAACTTTTGCATGTCAGAGGCATGTTTATGCTTCCATACAGATTTAGAAAATCTTTTTCGTTTGTATTTAGCATTCCGAATTGTCCTCAGGCCACATTTGGATGACCTTGCACATTGTGGGTCTTTCCAGTTCAACAGTTGACCAGTTCTAAAATTTGTAAAAACATTCCTGGCATATCATCTAGGGAAAAATATTGGTGCTTTCTTTAAGATTTCAGAAGGCAGACAAGGGAAGCTTATTCTCTATGCAACATATCCACAGCTTCAAATGCTTACACATTTGCGTGGAGATCAAAGAACCCGCCAGTAATGCAATTATCCACATATTGCAGCACAAAAATTAACTCTCAGTTCTCCTCCCTCCAGTACAATGCAATGTGTTGATACCAAAGGGGTGCACATCTGTGTGTCATTTTTCAAAACATGGCAGTTACTAAAAACCAAACAAAAACACACACACACACACACACCAAGCTTCCTTCTTCATCGCTGGGCAAGATCTCTGCTTATCACAATAGCAGGAAAAAATGGCAGGAGTAGAAAGAGAACACACCCTGGTACAGGAAGGGATCGAAATACGTAACCTCCAGGAGAGGGATGGAGGACACAGTAGCAAACAAGAGATGTCGTAAGGATCAAGAAATGGGTTCACACAGGGCTTCTAATGATAGAGTGAAGAAAAACGTAAAACAGGAAAAAACAACATTCCTATCATGAAGATAATGGCAAAACCTTTTCCAAGATACCCACCTGTTGCAAAGCGATAGGATGTTTATAATACATAGTATTAAATTTAACAAAAGACAGAGCTAGCAATTAAATAGCTGGAGCTGTTATATGTCCCCCAGCATTTTCTCCTATCTAAATATTTTCTACAGGCAGAAAATAAGGAATTTCACTGTTTGTTTAGAATTTCCTGATAAATGGTCACTGAACCACGAGTCAGAGATTCAGGACATGCAAGACCTTCCATGCATTCACTAAGCAAGCAGACTGAACAAGGGAAGATGCAGTTGTATCCAGCACCCATTATTCCTTCTGCATGTATGCAGGAGGTTTCGCACACTGAGGCGACCCTGCATTCACTACATACCTGCCCATGATTTTCCCTGGTATCTACACGTAGAACTGCAAAGCCTTAAATATAGGATAGGCTGAATCAAAGTTACAGTCATTTAGTGCTGTGGAAACTGCACTGATATTTTTGTTATAAATAAGATAAATTTGGGAAATTCACTTAGAACGCTCAGCTGTTTGCATCTGAAAGAGAAAGGCAAAATATTTATAAATGCATTTAAGTGGCACATAGACTCCCAGCTTTCGCACTGCAATCAGAGCTCTGAACACTGGTAACTGTAGCCAAAAGCAAGTCAACCTGGGGGTTTCCATTTCCAGAAGTTTAAAGCAAGGATATCTACCTCAGAACTCAGACATGCAATAAAATTATTGTATGCTGCACACAGCAAAACTCAAAGTACTTTTGCAAAAGTGGGTCTTATCTATTGTGAATGTTACCTAATAAACATGGAAAAAACAACAAAATGGCATTTTATGTTAATTTAAGAAATTTTGACTACTGCAGTGATACCAGAATTATATTTCTCAGATGAAATGACAGCATAAAAAATGAATAAAAAATATATAGTTTAATGAATTTTGTTGGCTACATCTAATTCACAAGTGATATTAACTTAATCTGTATTAAAAATCTGTACAGAGTGAAGCAACAACAGTATAAAACCTTTACATATGCATTATGATACACAAAAATATTGAAGTCATACAGAATTCAAGCAAATACCAAAAGAATAAAAAGAATTCCAAATATACATATATACATGCCCACCCAATGTACAGCAGGGTAAGTCTAACAAGCAGTACTATTTCATATGACCAAAACAAAATGAATCTCGCTAGGTAACAAAGTCAATCTAGCATGTCAATATTTATAATTGCATGTGGTCTAGAGTATTATAACAGTATTTTAGATTGTTTCTAGAAAAATTATTCCCAAAACGAAACTACTAATGACAATACAGTATGACAATTTCTGACTGAGGATACTTTGCCGACAATGGAATGCTCCCTACTTGAAGATATTATTAAGATGGCCAAATCATTTCATAGTATTTTAGGACTTTTTCATTCTATATTTGGAAACGACTCAGTACCCACATTTTAAAAGTTCTAAAAATCTCAAAACTTTCCTCATAAAACAACTATTTCAATTAAACTATAAGATCTCAACCTAGTAATGCTTAAAGAATTCCAACACTATAGAATTTCAAGAATTTTTCTAAAAGCACCTTAAAAATAAAAATAGAATTCAATAGTATTTTTAAAATAACATTTGAAAGGTAATATTACTTAATATAGGACCTTCTTCAAAACCTTTTTTTTAGTTATCCAACATCTAGACATCACAAGAGCACATCTGCTAGAAAAGCATGTTTGACAAACCAATCCAGCTTGTAAACAAGCCCAGTTAACACCCTTTGCTATTATGAGGACGGAGTCTATAAGAAGTAGCAGTGTTCAGTACATGCATGTTAAGGTTAAAATCCTTTTGCCTTCCCAAGGGACAAAGCCAACAGCCCAAGTCTGTAGTAGTAATCAAGAATAAAACAAGATGCTCCATCACAGCTGCAGTGCCAAGAACCTCAGAGTATTCAGGATATTTTCAGGGTATCTGATCCTCGGCTTCCAGCACAAGGCACCAAATAGCATCACTGCATAACAAGGGTGGAAGACAAGCTGAAACAATCAGTAGCCAAGAATGTACAGAATTAAACTGATGCAGACATCTCAAAAAGTACAGAGGCTCAAGCAAACAACTACAACTATTGACCTACTGACTCAAACTTCTGAGATAGAAGAGAAGAAATTGATAATCATTGAAAGAAGGCAAGTCATTTTGTCAGTTAGGTAGGACTCTACGTTCACAGACTCTGTCAAAGCTTTCAGCTTACTCTCCGTTTTTACATCTACACTATAGAGATACTACTGTGAGGTAACTTCACATGTGAATATGAAAAATCAAATTTTTATCTAAGTACAAAAGAACCATAAAGTACCTTGTATACTTTCAGAGAAGCAATCTTACAGGTTGTCTGCACAGATATTACAAAACAGTTTAGTGTTTAGCTAGACTGGCTTCTCCTCTGGAAGAAATCAAGTTATCCCTTCCTCCCACCCCAATCAGAAAAATATATGCACACACAATCCCTCAGCTACAATATTTCACACTGAGAAGCAGCGAATGTCTGAAGCCAGGTGAAACAATTTACATACCCACCAGTTATACAGTATACATTAACATATTCTTTTCGAACAGCTTTATACGACTTTAAATCCTGTTTTGCAGCTGTGTCTTTATACCAGATAAAAAATTACACATTTAACAGACTACATAGCATTTACACTGGGAATAAAAATGCAAACTCTGCATTAACTTCAAAGCCAAGAAAGACACTGCTATGGCAAAAGAAATATTCAAATTCTAACAAATCATCATAATTAAAAGAACAAATAAATCAAATCATCAGCTACAATTAGCTACTGTTTCCATTTCTGCCACAAGACAAACAGCTGCTTCTTTCATGGTTGAAATAAAGAAAAAAAAAAATCAGCAAAAGTGTTTAAAAAGAGACAAAGAAAGCCAATAAATTAATATTTTTAGGGAGTAGCAGGAAAAAGAGATGCTATTCCTGCGCCACGTGCTTTAGGTGTCCCTGCGTATGCAGGGGGGTTGGACTAGATGATCTCTAGAGGTCCCTTCCAACCCTAAGCATTCTATGATTCTATTCATATATAGATCATCTCTTTCTTTGTGAGAAACTTTTGCCTTCAATTAACACATTTGCTGGACTTCCCTGTATGTTTTTATCATGTTCTACAAATGCTGTATTAATTACATTGTCTTACCATTAGGAGAGAAGAGAAATTAGGGCATCTAGAAATTTGCTCCGGTCTTCTGTTTTCAGCTCAATTACTAAAACATGAAATTATATAAAAGTTACATAAAATTATATAATAGTTCCAGGTATACTCATTCACATTCCTAACTAACTTCAGTAAAGAATTAGAGAAACTATTTACTTGAATCAAATATGAAGTGCATTGTGTATTTCACACAATTTCTAAGATTTCTTAGATCAGCAGGTTTCTTAGATCTCAGCAAACTCAAGTTCTAAGTGCTCACTACATTTTAAACTAGGAACTTTTCCTTTTATGCTCAACATGCACACATAATAGAATCATCTAAAGTTGAACTGTCTCCTTTTGAGCAACAAGATTTTCCCGCCTTCATATGGGTGCACAGGTACCTCTTTCTTTCAAATGAGAATAAAGAATGCATCTCATATCCAAAACGAGTGCATTTCAAATATGGCAAATATCGATGCTGCTAAATCTACAAAGTGTCATGGATAACAGATTTCAATTGAAATGCGCTCATCAAAATCTTTATGCCAATGTTTTTATGTTCATGTGAACATGTTCATGTTAGATGTTCACATCTAAAACATACTCAAATCCATACACCACGCACAGTCATGCTTTATAGAGGCTGTGTAACACTGACACCTAAAGGACTACCTGGAGTATGAAATAAGTGATCCTAAAGATAGAATTACTCACTTGACATGTCAAAATGGTTGTGTAATGTCCTAGAATTGGTACTCTCTGCAGCTTTCTCAAATGCTCTCCCAAAAAAGCTACAGGATGAACAGAAACACACTTTAAGCACATACTAGAAGGTATAGTTCATTAAATCAAGAGATTAGATATTTTTCAAATATATAATCTGAGAAAAGATTTTTTCCTTCCCAACATACATCATGCTCTGACTGTATACAGGTCACCTATCTAAAGAACTTCATGCAAGAGTAAATAAGGTTATACTTCCTAATTTAAATTGAACTGAACATTCAATTCTACAATGCTTTTGCTATAACTACCTTTTATTTTTTTTCTGGTAAAATGTGATCAAACACATTGCAGACTCTGAGAAAAGTAAGGATTTCAGTCCCTGACTTTACTTTTATAAAGGACAAATATCATAATGAATATTGCAGAAAAAAGATACATTGTTCTAGGACAAGATTACAAAACTTGAATCCTTGCTGAGATCTGAAAATACATTTCAGATACTTTTTGTCTGCCATATATTCAACATAACTTACAGGCTTTAAGAAAGTTAAGAACACATATTGAACTATATCCCTCTTTTAAGAGAGAGGGAAAAATAAGGAAGAGGAAGTTGAGAACCATCTGTCAAAGTATCTCATGCAGACCATATGGAAAACAGATGTTTTTAATGATACAGTTCAAGTCAACATATTTACTAATAAGTACGCGCAGGTAAGATTATTTCTTCCCTAGACAGGAAAACGTAAAGATAAC
Organism: Tinamus guttatus; assembly: GCF_000705375.1. The sequence continues at coordinate 104,420 of NW_010577113.1, read as the reverse complement.
CTGTAGGAAGAACACTTAAACAGCACCCTTACTTCTTTTTGTCAGAGCTTTCTGTCTCTGGAGGAATCCCCACCATGATCACAGTTCCTTGTTCAACATCCATTGGTGCAGCCATTACCAGAGGCAGCAATTTACAGCGCTTGTTTTTTGTCTGGAAGTCAGAAAGGATTCATCAGATGAAACTCAAGTAACAAATTAGTTTCAGGTCAATATGTAACCTGGTATTACAAATATTTACATAAGGAAACACCTATATTTGAGACCAACAGAAAGCAGTTTCTTTACATAATCTCTTAATTCCCTTTTAATTTGAATTAAGCCACTTTAATAAATTTCAATTCCTCACCAATTTCCATTCCATTTTAACACAGAAATGATAGAGGCAAGATATAATTTATAAATAAAGAGAAAAATGATTTGAAATGTCAGTATGCATGAGTATCTACTAACATGGACTTAGCACCAGGCTTGGACTAATCATTTTACCATGAAACACAACAGATAAAACTCACAAAAGCAAGAGTCCTCCCTACCCATCATTTTCCCCTGTCATATTGTCTTGTCGCAGTAAGATGTAACCTTAAACAACCTTCCCTTTTGTTTACTAAAACATTTTAAAAATATATTCATAACTGGTATTCTTGGATTGAATTAAATCACGTTTTTAAAAAAGTCTTCAGGTAGATGTCTTGTGGCAAATTTTAAAATGTTGTTCTGCTCCTAAAGGCAGGCTGGTCATTCACACTGCCCTCTAGCTTTCAAAATGAGGACTGATACATGTATCTAGTGAGGATGGACCACAAGTTTCTTGTGCAAGTATGCACTGTGAAAAAAGATCTTAATTTATTAATATGTTATAATGTAACTGAAATTAAATTGCATTTGTCAAGATTAGAGTTTTTGTTATTTAACTAAATAGATAAGTCTTTAGATAACAGTAACCAATCCTGCAATATTCCAATGTTCTATGTCAGGTTAACTCTTGTGAATACCTATTTTGTGATACGTTTCCTCAAATCTTACAAAATTACATGAAGATTCTAGATTGTTAGCCTCTAGGTAATGAAAACGTTCTAGTGCTTGGAAGTTTCCCTGGCAGATATCTTCCCTAAAGCCATATTCACCACTTTCCAACCACTTAACTGTAAAAAATTAAGATCTTCATATACTGTTTTTAATAATCAATTCCAAGTATCCATCAAAGCTACACAGCCCAAAAGTTAGCTAGTTAAGAATTTCTGGTTTACTTACAGAACAAACAAAGGACTTGAGTAAGTATTTACTGAGCAGGCACAGAGACACTGGTTTGGAAAACAGTTTCACATCAGGTGTGCCCTGAGAAAAGAAGAATTATTTCAGCTACAATTTAATTCTTCTGTTTACTTGTTTATTCTTAAGGAGGCACATTAAAAATTTTGTGTCACTCAGAAAACTAACAAGAACCATTACAACAAAGAATTTTAGAACATTTTATCTCACCAGACTCAAACTTCTCCCTTTAACAGAACTGATTCTTCCTTCGAGAAATTCAAAGTGTCAACATTGACCCATCAGAGAACACAGTACAAAAGAAAAAAAAAAATCTTTCTGAATTCCTGATGGAGTCAATCAGCTAGATAAACAGTGTTATGGAATAGTTAGTAAAATATAAGAAAGCCAAAAATTAGGACTCTGACCTCCATGAGAGAACAATACAGAAAAGGCCCTTGAGAAATTACAAGGTTGGTACAAATACAGCTGGCGACTGTCTGCTGAATGGCCCGCAGCTGCTTTTTGGCTAAGTCCAGCCCTTGATGCAGTTTGTCCAGGTTACTCCTACCAAAGGACAGAAGAAAGAATTTTACATAGACCTTTACACACACACAGTCAAACATCTCTAAACATTATTCACAGGGTTATATTCTTTCAGTGGTTTATATTTTATATATGCAATCCATATTCTGGAAATAAAATTGCAAAATAATGAAGGGATATTTTCAGTACCTGGAGAGACTGTCCAAAGCTTTAATAAAGTTATCCGTTTCAGGACCCTCTTTCTCTATATTCTCCATGAGAGAAGTTGTTGCATAAACTATATCACTTGCTAAGAACTTGTTCTTAAAGCCAAAGTGAATGCTGAAGGTCTGAACTCTTAAATCCTTCATTCTGCAAAATGAGATAAAACCAGTGAAGATAAATTATTAATACTTACTACCCAATACATTAATCAAGACACAACAGACTCTTCATCCACAATTTTTTTAATTTAATTAATATTTTCAGATAAAACATTTGTTTCTAAATCAATTTACCCAAACTTATTGGCAGATTCCTCAATCATTTCACGAAGATTTTCTTTTAAAGAAATGTCCATGGAATTAAACTTCTGTTTCACCTGCTTCAAAGGCAAACTAAAAATAAAAGGAAAAAAAAAAAAAAGGTCACAGATGGATATGCTGAGAGGGACTTAAATATTTTGCCTGCCTCTCAAACTGCATTCCAATTGTCAGATGATTTAGCAAGTTAAACCTGACTAAGCTTTTTTGGGTATTTTTTTTTAATTTTTGAAAAGAGGATGTGAAAAGAGAAGGAATAGGTTACTTATTTTTCTATTCAACAGAGGCATAAACTTTAGGTAACTCCTCCATACAGTAACCCACAAGTTCTGCTTCTCAACTTAGATTCCACAACCTACTCAAATTCCCATGATCATACTAAAAAAATGAGTTGAGTGCTTGTTCGCTTAAAAGGTCTTTACTGTGTTCTGAATATTTTTCCATAATTTGATGACAAAATGATTCTTTAATTGAGAACAGTTTTTTTTTTTTAAATATATATAACTCACCCCATGTCAGCCAAAAACTCCTGGAGCCTCTTCTGCCCTTGCACAGACCAAAGTTTGAGGCAAGCAGAGGTATAAGAAGTATTACAGAGACTTTCATACAGAGACCAGTGCTGGTAAAGTGCCAGACGCAGGCTGAACGTTAATAGGAATTACAGAAAATAAATACAGATATTCTTTGATGTTACAAATGGGAACAAAACTCATTATCTACTAGGTAAGTCTTAATTGCCCTTACACACTCCATTTCTATACTCCAGAATGATGTAGTTGGAAGCTGTAGGGGCACATAACACAACACAAACAACACTGACTCATCTAATGCTGCAAGGTCAAGCTGGTCTGAAGTTACAGGGAAGGATACTCGTACTCAAATGCTATTCGCATGCAGTCAATCGACAGGGAGTTTTCTTCATCCTCATTGCGGTGATTATGGCGAGATACGTGACGCTGTAGTATTCCAATATCAGTCACATACTTCATCCTTAAACAAAAACAACTTCATCACTTCCATTTCTTCCCATGAAGGGGGAACAAGCCCAAGTGTACAGAATGTACAGATTTTTCCTTTGATAATACTATATCAAAGGGATATTTTAATAAAATACAATTAAACACGATTTCTTACAGAATCAGATTTTTTATATATATATTTTTGCAGAAAAAAAAGTTAATTTAAAAAAACTAAATAGTGAAAGAGGAAATACAGTGTTTCTGACAAATATTTCAAATGCACCTTTTGTAATGTATGAAATTACATTTATTAAGAAACTAAATGACAATAAAAGGTAATTAATTACCAATGGATTATCTAGCTCATTTCCTGATATCTATTAGTATTAGTTACTCCTAAAAAAGAGAAAAGAAAAAAATTCTTACTGAGTGATTTTATCCTGGACCCATTGATCTGTTAAGCCAACAATAGCCCACCTAAAGAAAAAAAGTTAAATATACAAAAGCATAGAATGCTTAACTTAACCCTGTAACATAGGTAAAGGAACAAGGCAGAAATACAATTTACAATCTGCATTACAGGAGAGCTTAATAACTAAGTTATATATTCTAATTTCCCCTCTCTAGCAGATACACACATATAGTACAGTTCTCCCTTTCTCCACTCACAATCTATTGGTTTCTTATAGTTAATTATGTAAACTTGAATGTATCTTACTCTAATATGTAGGAAGATGTATATTGACACAGACAAACTAGAAGGTCAAATTGAAACCAAATAATTTTGGGAAATGTGGTCATTTTTTACTATGGAATTAAGCTTCTCGTTTCTAGGAATAACAATCACAGACACATACCACAACATGTCATTCAAGTCTTTAGACATTATCCATGCCAGATCAAACATCACCATTGCAGACTATAGGAGGGAAAAGAAGAAAGAGTAAACAGTCTCACATCATAAAACAAACAGAAAACATTTCATTTTGCCAAGTGCTAGCATGCTAAGCTTTAGAAATCACACTTAAGTCTGTCAATCTGCCAATGGTCTGCTTTCTAAGATACTACATAGAGAACAGTATTCTACACAGCTTCAGTTTTATATGCAAAGCAGCATTCAAAGTATAAAAATAATTAGAAAGCCAAATAAAAGAAGGAGCAGCTTGGCATTCCCTAAGCATTATGTTTGAAATATGTACACAGAAAGAAAACAGAGAAAGACAAAAAAAAAAAAGTTTCCAGTACCTTAAAGAATTCTTGGAAAAGTATCTCATGTATAATCAAAGTACTTCTATCAACAACTAAAGCAGACACTAACACCATTTTTCCCCTATATCAGCATTAAAGATTACCAAACAACAAAAGTATTAATAGTTATGGTTTATCTATTTTCCATTGAACACATTATTTTACCCACTGTCAGGTAGTTGACTGCTGCCCCTCAATCTGCAAGTACTGATTTTACAACATACAGAATTCTCCAGAGTTAAAACGAGATGTACATGAACAGAATATATTAAATGTATTTAAATCAAAGTAATTGATATGTTTTAAAAATAGCTTATCACAGAGGATAGTAATATTATAATGCATAGTACTGTAAGATAATTAGAACATTGGCTATTACCCAATTACCTCTACTTTGGTATCTAGTTTTTTTAATAGCAAATGAGTTCATACTTACTGAGGTCCCATGATATTCATATTGCTCATAATCAAAAAGAATTTCTCGTCTAAAAGGAAAAGAAACACATTTGACTAAAGTGGTGAGCTGATCAGTGTTTCTAATTCAAAATATAAAGTTTTATTTCCTGCTTCTCGGTTTAATTTCCTATTAACAACAAGAAAAAAAAAGTAAACTTGGGCTAGAAAGTTTATTTCTGCAAGGGAATCGGATTTTAGTAACAATGTGAAAGCTATACTGAAATACGGATACAAAACATAAAATCTTCGATTCCTCAAAGACCATTTCCTCATCTGATCCACTCCTGCTCATACCCATTGACAATACGGTATTGCAAAGGAAGAAAACACAAGAACTTTACCCTAAAACAGACAAGACAATAACACCACATCTGCTTAACAGTCAAGCATTGCAAATACTGCTACTCAAATTTATAAGTATTTACAACTAAGCCCCATTTAGAAGATATTTACAGTAGGTATTCAAACAATCTCTCCTTCTACTTTAAGAAACTTGGAACTAAAGCACATTGCTATTTGAACAGTATACCATGTTTTTATTTTCCACAAGATTTCCCTCAAAGAGATATCTGCAACACACACAAAATATGTAAACATACCTGCGTGCCTCCCATTCTCGCTTCTGTCGTCTTCTCATTGTTCTCTCTATTATATCCTGCAAATTGATTTAGATAATACAAAAAAAAATGGCATGTATTATCGTCATCTATCTCAACACAATACACTTTTGCTAGTGCATTCCTAAAAATATGGCCAAAATATACTGAATTATTTGTGAGCTTCTATCCTCAAGCAATAATTTAAACGAGAAAATAGAAAAAGGAGAGGGGAGAGAGGGAAGGAGGGAGGGGAGTTATGTAAATGAAGGTCTTCACTAGGTTGAAAAACCCAGAGAACAAAAGCAGAAATAATATCTTCAATTCACTGATTATAAAAAGAGACAGTATATACATATATATATATATATACACACACACAATAAAATTTTAAGGAAGAAAATATTCACGAGAAGTGCAAATAAATATTTTCTGCATGTGAAACTACTAAACACTGGTCATAACTTTGTTAATTTGTTATCTTACACTTAAGTTTGTGATCTAATGGAACATCCATTTTAAAATCCAAGCATTGTTATTTATCTTGGCACAAAGTATGAGTATATATTCATTTATTCTCCTTCTAACAACAAAACTGCAGAAACAAGAGACACACCTCCTCAAATCGTCTACGCTTCTCTGAAGGTTCTGACCCATCACTTTCATTCTCAGAGTCGTCGTCTTCATCCTCTTCATCTCTGAAGATATCGTCATAAGCAGGAACATCAAGATCATCATCCTGTTTAACTAACAGCTTAATCTAACAAGAAAAAGCATATTTAAAATAAATTAGCTTGGTTAGTAATGAAAAGGCATTTCAAGTTATAACTGTGGAGCACCTCAGACCCTTTTAGTTATTATTTATTTTTAATTATTTTGGCTGTGACATGTTCTTAAGACAACACAAATACAATTCTTTATTATAGGAATCATAATTATTTATAAGGATCATAATTATTTATGACAGAGTAAGAGTAAGAACTTACTCTTTTGCAGCAGGCAGATTCCAAGTATAGCATTAGTGAAAGAATTATCATTTTCCATGCTTGTTAAATGCATGTTGACATAATTCCTATTGAATAGCTTAAATTCTAAACATTGCTAGATGTTGAGAGATAATAAATGTTACATTATGAAGGAAATAATCTTGTTTGACTTGTGATAATTTTTCACTGTGACAGTAAATCCTATACTATACTACAACAATTGCTAACAGTTTATTACAGAATATATATATATATTTAAATCATTAAATACATTTCTACTGCAAGCATCATTCATACTACTTCCCTATAAACTGTTGGACTTTTAAGCAGCTTTGCAAGACAAAAAAAAAATGTGCCATTTACCATCATTGAACATTTTACAGATTCATTACCCATGTTTTTTTAAAAAGCTTAGTTTACCTGTGTCTCATTGTAAACATTCACTACATTGATAGGTCTGTGGCTGTCACATACAAAAAAAAGCACATCATCTTCAGGCTGCAAGATCTCCAGCAGGTCAACATTGGCACCACAATTAATAAGAACAAAATACTTGAACTGCAGAGAGTGCAAAAAGAAAAGGGGAGAAGGGAAGGAAGGGAAAGTAAAATTAGCAGGAACATGGAAGACTGAAAACACCTTACAAAACCTCCAAAGCACTTGCCACTCAAAATTTGTATTTGCTTCCCAACATTAGATGTCTTACAGGAGGTGAAAAAAGAAAAAAAAAAGATTTCAGATTTCATGCAAATTAACCCAATTCCAGGATGTTGGGCATCCAATAGTACCATCTTTGCTATTGGCAAATTTAAATTAGTTGACTGTTTTGAGGTAACTAATACCAGCATTAGTTTAAATGGGAGTTCAAAAGGAGCAAGTGCATTTATGCATCACAGTATGCCTCACGTAGACAGTTTTCAGTATGATTTTTACCTGATCTTTATGCTCAAGAAAGGCAGTTTCAAGTTCTTGCCATCCAGACACTGGGACTAGTGTATACTGTACATGATCACATTGAAACAAAGCCTGAAAAGGAACAAAGAGATGTTAAGGTAGCAGGTGGATGCGCTCTACTACAATGCTATACACGCTCTATTACAATACTATACTATCCTATAATCCTATTTAATAGAGATCTTTACCTGGAAGACATCCCACATGCCAAGTCTACATGAACTTTATAAATAAAAGTTATACAAGCTTTAATACTCAGTGCCATGACTCACAGAGCAAATGCTGCAATCTATAAAATTATTTTAAAGGTTCCAACTCATTTCCTCTTTCCCCAGTTCAGACATAACAAAAGGATCCAAGAACATCATTTCTTTCACAAGTGGCCTACAACAGTAGTGAACAAACACTTACTTGGAGTATTTTACAAGCACATAACGCATCAACATCTGAGGCAACAAGAAGAAGAACACGCTGCAAAAATAACAACAGCTTTAATATATTGGTGCAGGTGACAATTCTAACACACTGCTACATACACCACTTCCAGTTGTTCCTAAACACACTAGTTTCCTTATGCAAGATTTCAGGTCTTATGCAAAAATGCAAGGAAAGACAGAAAAGAGAGAATTTGGCCAAAAAAATCTTATAAGCATAAAATGTAACTGCTTTGGAAGGGGCACTGCAAATAAAATAACTTCCTCTGGATCACTGCAGATATTGGAACAATGTTTACAGCTCCATCTTACAGGCAGCAAACCTTATTGATAACACAACGCTGAAGTCACATCCCAAACACCAGCTGCTTTTTTGAGACCTTGCCCACAGCTGGAGAATTTGGGGGAAACACATTGACACACTCATATATCATTTACTATACAGTATGTATCACATGCCATATAGTATATACATATACACACACTACTTACAGAGTTTCACAGGTGGAAATACTTAAAGACTGCCCCCCAAAAAGCCTGTGGTCAAACAAAAGCTTTACTACTTCTCTACACAGACCTGCTCTGAATAAAGCTGATCAGAGAGCAGGAGGAAAAAAAACAAGAGTACTCGACCAACAGCAATCCAAAGTTTGGAAGAAAAGCCTCAAAGGAGACACTGAGCAAAACACAATATGCGGGCAAATATGACAATAATTAAAGGGATAAAAAGAAATAGTTTCAGGGGTGCCTTGGTTAAAACTGAGATTTTTAAGGCCCGATAAGTACAAAAGGCAGGTTTTGCCTAAACACCAGGGGAGGCCTAGGCAGGGCTGCAGCTCTGCCGCGGATTTCTCCGCCACGAAGGCGCTCGGGGCTCCACACAACCGTCCCCCACGGCGGCCCAGGGATCCGCGGGGACCTACGGACCCCTCCGCGGGAGCGGGGAGACCGCGCTGAGAGGGCCCTGGGGGCTTCCTGAGGGAAAGGGGGCGCCCGTGGGGAGGCAGGGCCGCACGGCCTCGGCCCGCACCTGGCTCACGATCACGTCGTAGAAGTCGCGGCGGCAGTCGGAGAGGAACATGGCGGCGGCAGCG
>NW_010577113.1:64469-82315 GCF_000705375.1 Tinamus guttatus | reverse complement strand
GTGGCCGCGGGTTAAAGGCCCCGGGTGGATACGGTCTGGCCCGGCCTGCGGCGCCGCCGGTGCCCGCAGCCCTTGGGAACGGCTGTTCTGACACTAGCTGGAACTTGTGGAGTTTGCACAGTGCCTTGGCTGCCCCCTCTAATGGTGCCATGGGGGTCGGTGAGCTGAAACACCTCAGAGTTAGTGTGTTTAGATCCAGCAATCCACAGTGTTCTGGTTCAGGGAGTGCAGTATCAATGTTATGGATTTGCTCTGCTTCCTTCTCTCTCTGAGGAGGAGTTTGTGTCATCCTGGTGTAGCAGTAAGAAGTGGTCCTGCATATGAAGAGCTCTTATTTGGGTGCTAGAGTTTTGTCCTCTAATTCACATATGTAGCAGTATGTTGACTGCAAATCCTGTGCACTGATATAAATGCCTTAGTTGGACCTGCCTAGTTTTCATTTAGAACAGAGCCCAGACTGTGCAATTTGGGGAACTTTGCTCTGAGTTGAAAAGCAGAGGTGCAGCTTTACAGCTAGCTCTCAGTGGGCCTTGTTATCTTTGTAATGGTGTCCCTGGCTCGAGAACTGGAGCTACTCGAGCCTAAAACTGCAGTTCATGTGTTTCTGTATAACCCTAACGCGGCTGCATGGTCAGCAGATGAACAAAGATCCCTAATGAAGGGTCATCCTGAACGGAGAGAAATGTGAAAGTAGTTTACTTTGGGATATGTTTTACAGTTTTACTCAGTTAATCTGAAAGAGAAGCATTTAAAATTTGCATCTTTGGCTGCGGAAGGGTAAACTGTCCTGTGCCTCTCTGGATCTTGGGATTAATGGAAGCCTATTTGCAAAAAGCTGGATAAAGACTTTTGACCGAAATATATAGAGATCACATAGGTATGACAGTTCTGTAACTACTTTCCCTGTTTCTGTAAGTGATGCTTCAGTATTTGAAATCTGTAGCAGCTTCAGAGTATTTCTAACCGTTTTTGATACCAGTTTATGGACTGGTAGCTAGCATCCACTGCTAAGCAATTCACAGCTGCGTTCTCTTTATAGACCGCTGTGATGCTTTGCTGGTGGTTAATGCACTAGACAGGGCCTTGGTAGTTCTGAATTTTATTCCCTTTTCTGCCACTGTCTTGCTAGGATGAGCTTGGGGAAGTCACTTTGTCTTATTTTTGCCACCTTCAGGGGATCACTGACTTTCTCTGTAAAATGCTTTAAGATCTACTAACATACAGGACAGTGCAAGACTCACGTGTTCTTATCCTTGGGGCAAGGGGACAGGATGAAACTGGTGAGGTTGGTTGGCCCTTGTTAACACATCAAGGTTCTGCATCCTGCAGGCATCGCTGAATGCAAAGCCTCCCGTCGTTTTAATGCACTTACGTATTTGCACTGACACTTATCTAGAATCAGGGCAAAGATTATTCAAACTGTATGTGCTAGAGACTCGCTGTGATCGTTTTTTCCTTTCACTTTTCCCTGTCAGAAGAGGCGGCTTCATTGTAGCTCGTGTATGAGCGGGGATCCCGAAAGCAGGACTGGCTGTGCTGCACACCGATTCACAGTGCTGCCATTCCTGCCTTTCCCTTTCCCCTCAGTTTTGGGATTGTCGTTTTCTTGAATGGGCTAGAATGAGTGTGGTGATTCTTGCAGGCCTACATAGAAATCAGAAGTCAGTGCCAGATTATCACATGGGAATTCTGGTCGGTGCGAGCGGGACCTGTGCGTGGCTTGGCGGAGATGCTGTGCATTTGCTATAAAAGCACTTTAACACACTTTGGTTCTGCAGCTTTTTGTCTCAGAGTTATTAATGTTGTCTTATCTGAGTACTTACTGGAAATGTTTCTTCAAATGCATTTTCAGTAAGCCTTTCACACTGTTGAAGGGGGGTTACTAGGTTTCACAGAAAATTCCTGTTGTTGACTTGTTGACTTGTTGTCTGTGACATTTCTTTTGCTCAGAGCAGGTTCAGCGTATTGAAAACTGCAATTTCATATGTGAGGATAAAAGGAAACCTGTAAAATACAATGGAGTGATTCTCCTTCCCAGTTTCTTTCACTCAGCATCTATGTAAGGATGCATCACACATCCGCCAGCTGAATTTACGTATTTTATTCATCATTCTGTGAGGGCCCCTGTCCTTCAATGTGGGTGCTGAACCCTCCAGAAGGTCCCTTGTGATTCAGAGAAGCTCTTGCAAACCCCAAGGTGCAGTTTGTGTATAACAATTCACAGCATTGGGGCCTGCTTTTGTTTAAATGTAGGGCATAGAGTTTATTACCTCTTCAAGGTATAATGGCGGAATGTAAATATTTGAATTGATTTATGAGTCAGATGTTATGTACTAGATGGGCTGGAAGCAAAATAAATAGAAACTCATTCATATTGTGGTAGAAAGTCACTGAAAATTGGCTCTGTAGTTCATTGGTTGTTGCCTTAAGGTTAAATAACAAACAAAATTGACATAATATTTGAAGATAACATTTAAAACTTAGAAGGGGGGGGCTTTCCTTGAATTTAAGCCATCTTGTCAAGCTTTTTTTCTAAGCTTGTTTCACTATTCATATTTCATTAAATATATATATTTGGGTTCTTTAAGCAAAAAAATCTGAGGTGAACTCTATTAATCTCAGTATATGATAAGGTGGTCTCTGGTTTGGTCCCTGGTTTGCTTTCTGTGTGTAGTGTGATGCTGGGAACTTTGATCATTTAAACTCCCCCTCCCGTTTTTTTTTTCTTTAAAGAGAATATTATGAGAGGAGGAGTGTTTTATGAGTGACTTAAATTGTAGTGTCAGTGTTCAAGTTGGTTACCTTTCCTTCAGTTATTTGTGGGAAACTTAAAATTTCTCCATTGGCCTGAGTATCCAAAGAATAGGAAAGCACTTATTCAACTTTAAAAGAGGGTTCTTGTGCCCTTTGGCTCATTTCAGCAGGGTTGAGCAGTGTAGTCGGATAAAGGAAGAAACAGACCTAGAGGAGGAAGTGGTTACTATCAAATAATGGCTCCTTTCCTCTATTTTGAGAAAATGACAGAAGTGAGGAAAAAATCCTGTGTCTGTGATCAGTTTGTAAACCAGAAGTACTGTGTAGCAAACTCTTAATAGCTTTAACCTGTGACAGTTGTCTGCCACTGTAAACGATGTTACCCTGATAACTGTACCAGGCAAGAAGAATCACTCCCCAAAATGACTTTGTCGTGCTGGATTTCTGTCCTTAGCCAGCTCATCTATGTTCTCTCTCTCTCTAATCATTTTACATCTCCAGCTCTATATAAGTATTGTTTACTTTGGCAACTAAAAAACAACAACAACAATAAAACTTCAACAATCATTAGATTATTCTGTGTTTTAAGGCATGCAGAAAACACTGAAGTGTTTTGAGCAAACAGTGATTAAGAACCATCAAGAATTTCCTTTTAGATTTTAAAAGAATTAATATACACTCACAAGTATGCACTTCTTTATTAGAAATTCCTTTTTCTAAATCTAAATGTCTAATTTAATCAAGACAAGCTCTGATTCTCAATTGCCAAAAACCTGGGAACACATGCAGCTCTTGGAACAGGACAGTGTGTCCTTATCAGGGGACAGGGCAGATTTGCCTTATCGGGCGGTGTGTATCGGTACTCGCACCTCTTACCACTAGCTTGGAGACTTTGAAGTGCCTCTGGGCAGTCCACGTGGTTTTGGCCTATCTCTCCTCGTGTGTGTGACACTAACAGAGCTGATTTGAAACTTCATGTGGCGTTTGTGCTAAATGGGAGCTGAATTTGTTTGCAACTTTGATACGCTGCTTTCTGATAAATAGTAAAGGTCTAACTCCCTCTGAAAATGAGCGACTTTCAAGCTCAATCATTTTTAGTGGGGATTGGCTTGCATGTCCAAAAAAAAAAAAAAAGGGACTCTGCAAAGGGGCTGCCTTGCCTAACTCTAGAAGTGCTGTATGAGTCCTTTCGGAACGCTCTGAACACTTTAATTTGCTCTACTTTAAATACATAAAGTTACAGGATCTCCTGCCTTTAACTTTTATCACACTGCTTTTTCTGCTTTTTTACAAATACAAAATACCACCTGTACTGTTTTGTTGTCAAAAACCAGCCTGTTGTTACTAAGTGACTGTCTTTCATAGCATAAGCAAAAGTGCTATTTTGTGTTTGCCTGAGGTGAGTTGCTGCTTTTCCACGGTGTGCTGATGAGCAGGGAGTTTGGAAGGGACCATGAGTGCGCTCAGGTAGCACATCCCCAACGGTGGCTGCATGCAGACCTTCTACCCCTGAAACGCTTCACCTCGTTGCTCCGTTCTGTGCAGGTGGCCAAGTCCTTGACCTCTGTGCGTATGAGCAAGTGCCACTTGCCCATGCGGTGCCACCTGGTTTCCCTTGGGCATCATGTGCACGAGCTGTGTTCTCTTTTGCCTTTCATATGAAACTCCACCACTTGCATGGAAATACAGAGCAGACCTGAGAGTGTTTAGGGCTATATTTGGAGCTCCTCCACTGACTGTTACGGAGAAGATCTCCTTTTTAAGTAATGAATGAGTTGATAGTGTTTATCCATTTTAAAGATAATAAAACAGACAAACCTTGTGCCAGCAGAGCAGGGAACAAATGCAAAAAAAAAAAAAAAAAAAAAAAAAAAAAAAAGCTTGTAGATCTAGTAGGGAGCTTTTTTTTTTTTTAGACTGCTGCTGTGCTTGGCTCTGCTCTTAAGCAGCAGGTAAGTTGTATGTGGCTAGAGGCAGCAGCGGGACCCGGACAGCCCATGGTCTTGTGTGAGCTGGTCACCTCATCTCAAGATGCGCTTCCGTGTTCCTCCACTGATGACATTTGTGGTTGAAGTAAAGCGCAAGAACAGCTGTGTAGTGCATGATTGATCATATTACCCACAGACCTTAGAGCAGCTTCTAAAGAAATTAGAAATAAAATCCAGATTGGCCTGGAAGTAGTATTTCATCCAAGTTAGAAATATTTTGTTGTCTATCTTGGCACTTTGTAGTTACCGTTTGTGTTTTGAATGCAGCAAGATGTTCACTAGAATAAGGTGTAACAAATGGAGAGTTTTTTTGAGACTGGGTGTAGTTTGACAGATTTCCTGTATTTGGAAAATGGAAGACTAATCTGTAGAAGCTCCACGTCTCTACCTGGGCATAATAAAATAATGTTTCCATTGGGGGAAAGCATAGCTGTCAGAGTACGGGTTAACCTTACTTCAATTTGCTAAATTTCTTCAACCCCATTTGTGCAGCTGCACAAAAACTTTCTTCAGGAAGAGGAAGCTTCTCTTGGCGAATTGTGCTCTTGGGATAAGGCAGAAATTGGAAGTACTAGGATAGCTTTAAGACATAGCAAAGAAAAACATAATTGCATCTTATGAGCTCCTCTGATCTTATAAAAGACAGTCTAATATTTTAGTAAAGCCTATAGTCTTTTGGCTTTAGTAATGTCACATATTGTAGGTACTAAGTCTCCAACTTCTAGCTTCAAATGTGGATTTCTTTAGTTTATTACTTACAAATTGAAACAAATGAGCATGTACGCTCATAAAGGTAATTCAGAAGGGAATAACATTATTTTGTAATTTTGTGACACACACATAGTTATTTCAGTTATTCAGAATGTACATTGTATCTATTTTGCCCAAATAATGAGAAGCCAAATAAAAACTGTCTACCAAATACAAAATTGTAATATTCATAAGTATAATTTTAAGATGTGAAAATTACAGTGCCCCCTGCTTACCGATGTTCTTCTGCTAGCAGTTCCTGTCCCTTCTGATTTGGTGGGCAATCATTCTCCAGCTTTGTGAGTGATACCTAATCTGCTATAAGCAAAATGAACCAGGCTCGTTCAAGTCAAAGTCTTTGATAAGTGGAGGGAGCACTTGCCTGATCCCCAGTCCCTCGTCTGGGATTGTTGGCACAGATGGAAAAGTGGCCTTTCCCACCACAAGTTCTATAGAATGGCCTGTTTTCATAAGTGTTAGGGTGGTTGTTTTTTTTTGTTTTGTTTTTGTTTTTTGTTTTTTTTTTTTAGCTAGTCTAAACGATCTACAGACATTATTTAAGGGAACTTCTTTATCTTGGGAAGGGTAAAATAAATGTTTATTTTCTGTCATTGCTTCTCAAAATATTCAGCTTCTCCCTGTGTGTTACAATGAAGGTAGTAGAATAAAGGATAGATGCAGGCTCAACAACACAAAGAAGTCGTAGCTAAACACCAGCTTGTGTGTTTTATGTGGTTTAAAGGACATGGAAGGAATGCGGATCGAGTGCCATCTTTCTGTACTTACGGTCTCTGCTTGGTTGTTGTTAAAATTTTAAGGGAAATCACATGTCAGGGATGCAATAAGAATCCAAATAAAATAAAGGTTAAAACAAATCAACATAGAAGTTGCTCAAACAGAATGCATATCCCTCAGCAAGTAAGAAATACTGATGTTTATTGTGGAGCTTCTCCCTGTGTGTTACAATGAAGGTAGTACAATAAAGGATAGATGCAGGCTCAACACAAAGAAGTCGTAGCTAAACACCAGCTTGTGTGTTTTATGTGGTTTAAAGGACATGGAAGGAATGCGGATTGAGTGCCATCTTTCTGTACTTACGGTCTCTGCTTGGTTGTTGTTAAAATTTTAAGGGAAATCACATGTCAGGGATGCAATAAGAATCCAAATAAAATAAAGGTTAAAACAAATCAACATAGAAGTTGCTCAAACAGAATGCATATCCCTCAGCAAGTAAGAAATACTGATGTTTATTGTGGTTTTTTTTTTTTTTTATTAATTTAATGTCAGGGAATTCAGATGCCATAGTGACAGCATAAAATGTATGGTTGGATAAACTGGATAAGTTCTCCAAGTTTTTAGCTATTGCATCTTAACACACCATGACAAATCAATGCAAGTATAAATATACATGGAAAAATTATCAAATAACCTTGGCAAGTGAGTTGTGGTTCCTTTGGCCACTAAGACAAACTGCCATCTTTCATACTGGCAGCCTTGCCATCTTGCTTGCAGAAGCAGTCCTGTTTGTAAAGAGCTCAGGCTGCTGCCAGAAATCATTTGAATGTAGAATCATATGTGTTTTCCTTAGTTTTTGCTGCTTGAAAATATGGTTTATTTCAAGCTATCCTTAGCATTAGCTTTTGCAGAGTTGGTGTAATGCAGAAAGTTTCTCCTGTGCGTTCCCCTCCACCTGTTCCAGCAAAGGATGGAACAACTGTGCGCGTGAAGGGGCGAGTGCGCGATCTAATGGTCAGAGCAGAACAGGCTCTGAGGTTTCAAAAGATGCTCACTCACTGTGCTAGTTATTTGTTGGATGGCTTAAGGTATTATAAAATGATGGCTTTTCTTCTGGAAAGTGTAGCCCATTGAGAACTGAAAGACTTAAACTTAGTCTTCCTTTGTCTGTATGGAAGTCATAAGAGAAAAAGCTAGGCTTTTGGTGAAAGTATTTCATAACAACAAAATTAACGTTTGAGACAGATAATTGTGTGACTAACAGATGCAGTCTGAGATTGAGGAAGATGTAAAAAGTGCACACACAACTGCAAAAAAAAAACCAGAAACCAAAACAAACCTTGCACTAAATCATCAGCTAGATTCTGCTAGAAGCCTGAAAGAAATCGCTTACAACAGTACCGTTCCACCTAGCTGGCATGTGCATTGTGAGATTATTTTGTTTTGTAGCATTTGGCATATCTCGTTGCGTTAAGTGTCCTTGATTATTCACTATTTTGTTATGCCATGACAACTTTAATAGACTAGAAAGCTACTTTCACCTCTTAGGCAGCTGTATTTCTTATGTTTTAGGAGAAAATCATTATTTGTTAGCCAGAACATTTATGATTCCTTTGACATTGCCGCATTCTCTCAATTTTAAAACGATTCACTATGTTTCTTCTGGTTCTCTGATTGCAGGAAAGCCAATATTTTCAGTGGACATTCATCCAGATGGGACCAAGTTTGCAACAGGAGGACAAGGTATGCCTGTGTACTGACAGAATTTTGGCTGTAGTCTGAAGGCAGAATTTTGGACTATAATAATCTTGTGTCCTCACTGCACTTTAATCTTTTTGGCCCCTTTAAAATACATTTCTTATATCATCAAGAAGCAGATAATTACCTAAGTCATTAATATGTCTTGAAAAGTGCTGTTGTTGCTAGAGTAGGCAGGGTCATTGTTTCTGATGTACTTATCCTCCTGAGCATCAGTTGACATAGTAGCTGAGTAGTTAAGATAGTTGAGTTGTAAACATACTGGCCACGTTGCCTTTATATCTGAAGAGGAATGGAATGTGAAGTTGGGTTTTTGAAAAACTGCCTAGTGGAATTATTGGGACAAAAAAAATCCACTTATGCAAATTGAATTGTTCAAGAAATTTAAGCTAAAATATTGTTTGGATTACTACAGTGAATGATTTTTGTATTGAAGTATTCAATTAAGTTTGTTGAATGTCTCTCATTAAACACAATTTGATTATAAATAGTACATTCTTGTAGTTGGCATTGCTGTTAGGTATACTGTGTTATTTCTTTTTTTTCCCTTGAAGTTGGCTGTATAACTTAGTTTTTAATAGTTTCAAGAAAAACACTTCTGAGTACACATAATTGAATCAGAATGGCATCTATTATTAAGTATTTCCAAAGCTCCCACTGCAGTAGTGCCTAAGTGCTACTGTCTGTTCTGAAACGGAGAGTAGTTTGAAAATCTCTTTTGCTTTTTACGTGGCTTTGTTCATCTGCAGGCCAGGATTCTGGGAAAGTTGTGATCTGGAATATGGCTCCTGTCCTGAAAGAGGAAGATGAAAAGAATGAAAATATCCCCAAGATGCTTTGTCAGATGGACAATCACTTAGGTAACATAGGTTCTTTGTACTGACTGTACGTAATTTGCCAAACCTTAAGCACTACATCTGTTTTTAATTACAAAAAATAATGCCCTGTCCAATGGTGAAAGTCAATAAAATATAGCAGAGCACTCTCAGACTCCATCTATTTTTTTAAAATATTCAGCAGAACATGTTGTTAAGCTATGGAAAAATATTTAGAGAAATATAGAAGTATTTCTGGGAATCTCTTCCTTAGGAACCTTTTCAATTGTGTCCACACAACTGAAAATAGTAATTCACCGATAATTCTTTTATTCCTGTTTCTTACAAACTTTCTTTTCTACATTTCAGCTTGTGTGAACTGTGTGCGATGGTCCAACAATGGAGTTTACTTGGCTTCAGGGGGAGATGACAAGCTGATTATGGTGTGGAAAAGAGCTGCGTAAGCATGTTTTTCCCTTTGCAGTTCTGTGTTTTATTCCAGGCAGGTTACTCTGTCAAGTCTGTTACTGTTTCTTCCCTTTGCCAGCCTTTTGCAAGTTACCTGATTCACATTATGCACATGGAGCTGAAATCCATGAGATCCAATTACTGATATTGGAGATTTGTTCTTTTATCCTGTCTCTTGGCCTGCAGTGTCTCTCTGCATGGCAGGTCAAGTTCAGGCATCTTCCTCTGTCCTTGAATAAAGCTTGTCAAAGAGACTTAAAGAGTTATCTTAAATATTACTGTTTTTTATTATCTGTAGACTAATTTTAATAACAAAAATTACTTTCTATAAAAAATAAAATTTTTGCATTTCGATTTTCTACTCAGTTATTTTTGCAATGAAAATAGAAGTGTGCTCTCTTTAGGAAGAAACATCTTGATGAAGAAGTTGGTATGGTTCTATTGATAATTCTCTTGTTCCTATGTTAATTAGGTATATTGGACCCAGTACTGTGTTTGGTTCTAGTAGCAAACTTACTAATGTTGAGCAGTGGAGGTGTGTATCAATTCTCAGAAGCCATTCGGGAGGTAAGTTAAAACGTGCAGAGTGAACCTGATCTGAATGTACTTGTTGCATAATTCTCTTAAAACCTGTACTTTTGGTGGCGAGTTGGTAATAGCTTTTAAGAGCTACTATGGAAATCTATTAGAAAATGTCATTTTCAATCAAATTTCAGTTTTCATACAAGTAACTTATGGCAAACTGTGTATTGGAGAAATGAGTAACTAAAGAATTTCATTCATTATTTGTTAAGTAAAAATGAACCCGAATAAGGTAAACTGCTGTGGGTTTTTTTGTGTTGTTTTGAAATATATGTCCCTAGTTATAGTGGAGAGTCCCCTGGTTGACCAAAACAGTTGTGTAAAGCAAGAAATGTTGGTTTTATTTGGGAAAAAAAAAGTGTAAGTGCAAATACAAAAGGTGAAAAACAAAACACGCCCCCTTGTTAATGTTTACTATGATTAAACCCAAGACTTTTTTCCAGCATCCATGAACTGATGGAAATAAGTTCTTGCAATAGCTGCCGTTGCTTTCACATTTAAAACATAGCAAAAAATATATCTTATACAGGTATACTAGTGCTTTCTATAGTCTCTAAGCGTTGCATTCTCTACCTTGACTTGTTTTTCGTGTGTGTGTTCCCTGTTGTACATTACAAATGGGAGTGTCTTGCTTTCCCAAATTGTCATGTTCTTTCTCTTTCTATAGTGAGACTCTAATGCTTTCTCAGTGATTGGAAATAGCATTGTCACAAATTCTTTTTTAGTAGAATATTGATTCTCTGCCTGCCAACAATGTCTTATATGGAAACATTTGGGTTTTTATACAGATGTCATGGATGTAGCATGGTCTCCTCATGATGCCTGGCTGGCATCGTGCAGTGTGGATAACACTGTTGTCATCTGGAATGCTGTCAAATTTCCAGGTGAGAAATCTTATCCTTTAGATGGGTAGGGGTGGAACTGACAAACTCCTCTTTGTCCTTAACTCCATCTTTTCTCATAGTAACAAATGTTCTCAAGGCTTCCCTTTGGCTGTTTTCTATTATTCTGCAGTGCTGGCAGTTCATACAGTCCCAAGGCCAGGTGCAGCTAGTCAGTCCGTGGGACAGTTTATGTGGCTCCCGAGGTCTGCAGCAGCCGGGAGCATTTGCCCCTGTTTGGCTAGTTCTCTTCACGTGGCCCAGTGCAGGCTCAGGCTCCCATTACATGATACACAGACACCGTGGCTTGTTTTAGGGTTGCTTCCCTTAATACCCAATAATATCAGATATTATTGGTAAATATCAGAGTTGTTATTGTGTCAAGCTATGTAGCCTGTGCAGTGTTCTCAGCCTTTTGTTTAACAGTATGATAAGCAAAAGATTGACTGAAAATAGGTTACCTGGTCTGTCAGGCTTCCCTATCCTTTCAGTCATAACTTAATTCATGTTTGGTGCACAAAGTTAGGCTTGCTGTGATGGTCTTTAGGTCTAAAGGAAAAAATGGAAGTTTAAAGGAAATTCCAATTAAACTGCTGCTTTCCATAGCATGAAAGTGCTCTTCTAGGGTGCCTGGGTTCTGCTAGTCTCACAGCTCTTATCTATTTCTTATATAGGGTTTTGCACTTATTATTCTAGCTAGAGTTTTCTTTATTACGTTTGTGTATCATTCTTAGTTTAAATATGAACTCCAGTTTGGTTGGTGTGTTGATATTTGTATATTTAAAAAGAGGTTATATTTAATATGCTGTTTAAAGAAGATCTATCCTGGAAGAAATACAGCATCCATTCCGTATTTTCAAGGTGTGTTGTTTTTTTTGTTGTGTGTGTGCTCAGAAATTCTTGCCACTTTGAAGGGACATTCTGGCTTGGTTAAAGGACTGACTTGGGATCCTGTAGGAAAATATATTGCCTCTCAAGCTGATGACCGAAGCTTGAAGGTGTGGCGGACCATGGACTGGCAGCTGGAAACAAGCATCACAAAACCTTTTGATGAGGTATGAGCATTTTACAGTAGCCTTTTGAAACTGTGATTACTGGAATTGCTTTTAGTAAGAGATAAAATTCCTGAATTTGTTTATAATTTATATTAAAATCATTTGTTTGCCCTATGCAGACACTTTTAAAGCTGTGCCATGCTTTTGTCTTGTTTTCCAGTGCGGAGGGACAACGCACGTGTTGCGTCTCAGCTGGTCACCTGATGGTCACTATCTTGTTTCTGCTCATGCCATGAATAATTCTGGACCTACTGCTCAGATCATTGAGAGAGATGGATGGAAAACCAACATGGATTTTGTAGGGCATCGGAAGGCAGTTACAGTAGTGGTGAGCGAGCAGTAGTAATTTATCTCTGAAGCAAAATGTTTAAAACGTGCTTTCTGGTAATCTTACACATAAATGGACAATAACTGGAGGTAGGTATAGTATTAGTAAAGGTAACGCATGGTGGTGTTCAAAAACATCATCTTTAATGTTGTGATCAAGTAATCAGCCTGCTCTTGAGGTAAGAAAACCAGATGTAGACGAAAACATTAGCAACACCAGAAACTAACTCAGTTTAGTGACTTGGTTGAAGTGACTTGGGTTTCTGGTGTGTTCCTGTTTGCTAGTAAGAGTAGTATTCTTTAGCTTTTCCTAATAGCTTTAGTAGTATTCCTGTTAAGGCATTTAGAAGGACGTATGAAAGCATATGTCCGTTGTAAAGGCAGGTTTATAGACTTTGCTTCCATGAAATGTCAGTATTTTCACTTCAGAGTATCAAACTTTAAAGTAGATACTCTAATGTAATTACTATAATACATCTTGTGTTATCTTGCTTGTCCAGAAATTCAATCCAAAAATCTTCAAGAAGAAACAAAAGAATGGGAGTTCCACCAAGTCAAGTTGTCCTTACTGCTGTTGTGCTGTTGGTAGCAAGGATCGATCTCTCTCTGTCTGGGTAAACTCTTTTTTCCTGCTTTCTTTCACTAATGTGGTCATTTGGATAGCTTGAATGTTTAGCACAAAGGTCATGTGTACAGCATTAGAGTCTTATAATTAGATTCAGGTTTAGTTTTTTATTCTCTCTGGTATTAGCGGATTAGCTGGGGGAAGTGGGTTGGCATTAATTCATTTCAGGAATTCAGCATTCTAGAGGCAAAGAGCAGCTAGAACATGATGACAGGGTAAGCTGCCCTGGTTGTGATGCAGCCAGGAGAGTAATGCATTGCTGCAGCCAATAAACATAGTTTAGCCCAGTTTTCTTCCTTTTACCCATTTTCCTTGTGAGTATAAAAAGAAAAAGTTTTTATTGTTATTCCATGTTTAGCCCGCCTATACTATGATAATTCTTAGAGACAAACTTTGTCACCCTTCCTCTTATAGGTAGGAGAGTAATATAGCAGGCACGGCTTAGCTCTTTCTATGTATATACATGCCTCATCTGCCTGCTTTACGTGGCTTCTGCCTTCACTTTGGAAATGACTGTGAAAGAGAGTGAGCTTTTAAAATATGCTTTCAAGTTTTCGGTATACATGAAATCTTTTAGTCTACACTAAAATTGTATTTTGTCTGAGGAAAGATTAGCTATTCTTGCATTTACAGCTGCAAGATTGGTTGTTTGGTGATTACAAAGAGGGGGAAATCAGTTCAACTGATTGTAGTGCTTTGTGATGAGAGCCTATGCCAAAACACACCAATTGCTAACTATGGTCTACTATTTATAGATTCAAGTGTGATATTTATCCATCAATCACTAAATGCATAACACTAAATCTGTTTCTGGCAATGCTACCAGTGCATACTCACATCAAAGTATCATTCTAAGTATATTTTGCTTTCTGTTTATACTGTGATTTCATGTAGAGTGCCTGTTGAGGTTAGACTAGGTATTGTGGAGATGCAAATCAGGGCAATCTTTAAGAAGACTTGAGAACTAAAGATATATAAGTATGCAACACAGTTCTGTAACTGAAACATAAAAGAAATAACAACTGGAAACCATGCACTTCTGGGTACCCACGAACGTGAAACGTCCCTGACCACATGGACCTCTCCTGCTCCATTTTACTTGTACTGTACTTAATAGCACTGTAGCTACAAAGTCCATTGCTTTAATATTAGCTTACATGACCTCACATTTAGAGCAAATTATTGGGAATTTCCATACTCAGTTCTCTATTACTAAGGTGATCTATCAGTGTGGAGGAGTACTTTTAAAAAATAAGTGAGTTAATTTCCTTTTGCTGTTGACTGGCTTCTGTGGAGTGGAGGAGTAGCCTAAATGAGGGTGTGGAATCCAAATCAGTGTTCTCTCTCTCTTGTGCTGGCAGTTTGCAACATCCTTAATTCAATAAAGCTTAGAATAGAAGCTGCCTTTAGCATTTATGAAATTGCTTTTTGACTGGTAGAGTTGTATGAATGCAGTGCAAAAGGCTAGGTTCGTTAATAAATTCAGTCTGTGTTTCAGAAGGAGGCAAGAGTTGAGTATCAGCCATGCTTCTTCAAAGCTTTTCTGTTCTAGTCATAGAATTGCTAACTTCTACGTTTCTGAGTTCTATTTCTTCTATTTTAAGCTCACGTGTTTGAAACGACCTTTAGTCGTCATACATGAACTGTTTGACAAGTCTATCATGGACATCTCCTGGTAAGTGCTGCTGTGTGTATGTGTTAAAGCCAAAATGTTATTGACAGCTTTAGTTATATAAATTAACTGGAAATTCCTTAAATGGTACAGATGAGAGCTGCTTGAACCCAAACACTTCTGCAGTTTCTGATTTTGCTGCAACATCTTTTGTAGTGACGTTACTAATATGCAATCACTTCCACTGAGCTCGTTTAGAATTAGAGCTAAATCAAAGCTGATGAATTTAACATATGATACAATAAAATACCTGTGGAATGACTCCTGTTTAAGACTATATATTAAAAAATTGGTATGGAAGGTGTATCTCATTTAAAAACTCAGGCCCACAGTGTCATGTTATGTGCGTTATGTCTTTGAAAAGTTACTACATGGCAGACTTACGGAAATTCAGACTGATCCTTCAAGGCCAAGCTTTCCTTCCTGCTTAAGGATACAAGTTATCTTGTATCCAAAGAGGAAAAAAGTATGTGTGGTGGGTGGGTAGGCAGGTGTGTGGGTTTTTTTGTTGTTGTTTTTTTTCTCCTTATTTTTCTATTTCCCCTCCCCCCCTTCCCTCACACAAGCACATAAACACAGAGAAGCTGGTGGAGTATTTCCATGTATTAAAAAAAAAAAAGTAAATGTAATTACTCTGATCATTTGAGAAGAATGTGTTTACACGCTGGTATTGCAGTGCCTCATGAAGGATGCAGACTGCACTGTAGTAAAGAGAAGCTGAGGTTGTTCAGGTAGCAATGTTTCCAATTAGCTCTTCCAGTTTATATCCTCCAGGTTCTCCTGTCTGCCACAGCAGTCGAGCTGCATCTTCCTTCTTCCTTCCTCAAGGACTGCACTCCTTTCTCTCTCCAGAGTGTGAAGCCTGAATTTAAACCTGCCCTCTGTCCACAAACAAACAAAAGAACAAAACCCACGAAACAAAAAACTCACACATGCCAAAGATAAACCAAGACTGGAGCAAGATGGAGGGACGAGGGTGTGGGGTGAATACAGCTTGGCACAAGAAGCGCTGAAGGGAGGAGGACAGGCTCTTTGAGGACAAGATATAAGGGAACTACACTAGAGAAATAGCATCCCATTAGTGGGGTCTGCCTCACTAACTAAACTAACTAAAACAAAAACACCTACTCTTAAAAGAATAAAAATAATAACAAAAAAAGCAGTGGCTCTTTATTCCCTGTGAGCTTTGAATAAAAAGTGACAAATACCTGAAACCGCTCACCCAATAAATGATAAAGAGAAATATTTTATGTCCATACATCGGGTAATTTAGAGCTAGAGGTTCTGAGGAAGAAAAGAGTAATAACTTTCTCATAATATGCACACAGCTGGTTGCACAGTTGGTCTTGATTCTAGCACTTCTTAACTTTTGAAACAATACCTGCACAGCTATTACTGTCTTGGGGTTTTGTGCTGTAAATGTTAAAGCTTACAGACGTGTAGCGTCTTGTTTTCTCTGTGCCCCAGACATTTTATATGGAGCTTAATAAAGCACTTGTAAGAGCTTTTCAAAACATTTTACTTTCATTAATAAATTAAGGCTTAAAAGTCAACAAGTGGAATATTTCATGAGAGCTGTTGTTGTAGTACAATAGCTTTGAGTAGTTTTGTTTTCCTGTAGTTTTCCTTAATTCCTCATCTGCAAATTGCACACTTTTCATGGCATAGTCATTGGGAATAATAGCTGGTTAACAGTTTATGTGTTTGTGGGATATTTTGGAGAGACAAAAGATCTTCTGGAGCTTGTTATTTTATATCCTGTTTACAAATTCAAATGTATGGCTAAAGTAATATGCAGTGTTCCAGAAGCATGTTCCAGTCCTTCCCCAATTCTAAAACTGGACCAAATAAATTTGGAGAAACTTAATACTTAAAATAGTTATAGCTGTCGGTTTCTATTTCAGTTTCAGACTTGCATCCATCATTAAAGTTCCTGCTCTCCTTTATGTGCCATTGACCTCTAGATCCAAGCAATTATTATATGACAACTTCTTGGCACTTCTACATGCAAAGCTAGCAGAAAACTCCTCAACAAGATTTTTTACACTTTTCGAAGTGGTAGTATTGGTGGTTAACCTAATTACACAATGTTGAGGCTAGTTCCTCTGAATGTGATACAGTCAGGACAACCACCACCACCACCACACACATATACACACACACACACACACAAAAAGCTGTTTTCAAACACCTCCAGATGAATCTATATATTATATTTCTAATCCTTACAGGGCTGATTCTGCCTACTGTCTTTTCCTCTTCTGTTCTCCATAACAAGTCATGGATAAACCAGCCCTGTCCCTGTCTCTCCAAGCTCTGTGACACCAGCTGCTGGATTAACAGTCAAAAACTCCTCATTGATAGTTTTTGTTTTTTGTGGGGGAGTGCCTTTTTTTTAATGTTCTGTTAAGGCTGCAATGTATAGTTCCTGCCATTGTCCTATTTCTGTCCAAGAAAACCTTTGAGATCTCCAGAAGAGTGATTATAACATATCTCCAAATGCAAACGCACATGCATTTTGCTTAAAAACCATGAATGACACAATCAAATCTTGCTTTCTTTTCATTGCTGTCATTTCAGATAATTATGATAAAGAAGAGTTATTTTAGCCAACATACAGGTTCTCTTAGTCTCTTCCCCTCTTTTTTCCTGTCTTGTTTATTTTAAATACTAAGCTCCATGTAGGTATGGGCTATCTGTTATTTATTTCTCAGGCATGATGAAGCTGCATCTTCCGTGGGCCTCTAGCTACTGTCCCAACATTGTAATTCCAAGGTTTAACAAAGCGTGGATCTATTGCTTAGCTGCTGAAGGCCCTTTTCTTTACATAAAAAACGTCTTTAAAACACTAATTGTTCAAACAGCTTCTACAGCAAGCGTATTTATCTTTCCTTGTTTATGGTGAGCAGTTTGCTTTATATTCTGTTCCACCTCTACAGAAAAGTTTTTGTAGTACTGATCATGTCGGGGTAGGTGTGTTGTTCTCCAGCCACCTTGCTGAGTGCCCTCTCAGATTTGCCACCTCTGGAACCCAAGGTCCTGCTGTCCATCACTTTCTCCTTGCTGTCCCATTTCTCTGGTTCCATCACTAGTTGCTGTGTTAATAAATCTTATGCTTCATGTATTTATTTTTTATTGTTTATTGGATTGCCCTTTAGCATCAATTAAAAAAAATAAAAACAAAATCTTTATTTCCTTTAGGACCCTTAATGGACTTGGTATCTTAGTATGTTCCATGGATGGATCAGTGGCATTTTTGGACTTTTCACAAGATGAACTTGGAGATCCACTCAGTGAGGAGGAAAAGGTACACTAATCACTCAAAGATTCTATGATAGTCCACATACAATGTATTGATTCATTAAAACATTGATTTATATTTATTATATAATATATATTATATATATATATTTAATGTAATATATATAATAATATA
>NW_010577113.1:0-35930 GCF_000705375.1 Tinamus guttatus | reverse complement strand
TTTGACTGGTGAAGGTGTCCTGCAGCTTTTGTTACTTCTGAGGTCTGTACAGCAGTTTCCTCTGTGTTCCAATAAATTTGTCAGGTGTAAATCGGAGTCTTCCATCGTGCCAGAGTCTTTCCTGGAGGACCGTTCGCATTTCTGCTTAAAGGTGGTCTGCTCACATGTTTGGGGAAAGCTGAAGTCTGCCAAGAAGATAGTTTAAAGGCCTTCCTTTTAAAATGTCAGTGTTTCCAGAGGTCATTTCTCTAAAGAAACTTTCTTTTTTTTTTTTCTTCTTTTTTCTTTTTTTACACATAATTTTTTGGGTTGTTCCACAACATGGGCACAGATGGATGCTGCCTTGTGTTAATAAGTTGTTTAGGCTGAACAGATCTGTCCAGGATCGTATGTTCATTTTGGCACCTCCACTATCTCCCTGCTACTTCTTTGACAATTTTTTTCTAGTAAAAAGCTAAATAAGTAAATGAGTAAAATCCTGTATTCACTTAGTCGTTTGAGAACTGCTGTTGCTTTGTTGTGTATGTCTCTATCCCAGCAATGTGCACATTTTTTTTTTCCTTGAGAATACTGCTCTTGCAGCGCCAAACTGTTGGACCAAATATCACCTATCCTGACCTTTCTCTTCACTTCTCGTTTTCCTACGAGCTCTCCCAGGCTCTCTTTGTTCCTCTTGCTAATAAACCAGAGAGAGAGTCACCTTCCTGGCAGCAAATTAGCCTGCCAGATGACTAAAAACAACCGGAGAAGTGCCTCCCGACAGGGGAACAGATCCAGCTGTCATAACGTGTGTGCTCTGAACCAAGAATATGGAGTTTGACTAGACGTGGAGAGCCCCTGACGTAGCGTCCCACGGTTTGGTTATCGCCTCTTGCCGGCGCGACTGAACTGGCGGTGCCGGCGCCACGGCTGGCAGGTCTCTGCTCGGATCTGTTTATAGAGAGCTGTCTGGGTTATAAGAACATCCCTAATCCGTTCAGGTGCATGTTTTGAGAAGAGAACTGCTTGTTTCTTTTAAAAGGCCTGTGCTCCGTGTGCTTTTAAGGGTGAATCTGGCAGCGAAACTGTTTCTGACAGCTGATACAAGCAAAGGGCTTTTGGATTCTGGAGGTCCTGACTCAGCTTTGAAGCCGGCTGCGAGCTGGGCTCACGTTTGGGCCTGGCCTGGGAGCACTGCCCGCCCTCCCGGCACATCCTGCACCCGGACTGGCTATAGGGCAACTTGCCACCCCTGCGGCATCCAGGTTGCACCTTGGCCCTCTTGGCCTGCGTGATCTCCCACCGTTGGCCCTCACCGCAGCCCCACAATCCGCAGAATTGCTGCAGGGATCAGCCATTCCCAAACTGCGTTTGGGAGACTGCCCCCAGCACGGACCCCCGAGGCCCATCCCTGCTTCTCTTCGTTACTGTCATCACCTTACTAGTTATCGAGTGGGCTCCTCTACAAGTCTGCTGAAAGAAAGGAAAACTGAAGGCTACCTCAGAAAAAATAATAAGCTTGAGTGCCAAAGTGACTTGCTGTCTCTGTGACTTTTATCAGAGTCCTTTCAGAATTGTCCCTTCGGAGCAGTAGCAATAATCTTTGTTATGCTATCTCTCCTTTAGATTTATGCCAAGATAAAGTTGCTTTAATTCGTTAGTCACTTTGTCTTAGCACTGTACTGTTTCAAACTGCAACATTGTAAATAAATCATCTTCCAGTTCTCGAGTTTCTTGAGCGTTGTTTTTGTGGGCTGTCTATAACTGTTAAATTTCCAGGATTGTGGTGATTCAGATGACTTAGTTTATTACTGATTAGTTGCGTAATATAAAAGTACCAACACTGATGTCACAGTTTGCTTTTATTTCCGTGGTTAGATTCTGTTGTGATTAATCTTTTTTTCTTATTTTATTTTTTGTAGAAACTGGATGCCAAATCACTTATAAAGCTAAATTTTGCTAAAAACAGTGAAGGTAAGTGCAGTAAATTTCTGTGTTCTTTTCCTTGTTTTTGTTTTCTTTTGTTTTCCTTAGTGCATGCTTTAATAAAAATTCATTTATCTCCTACACAGGTAAAATTGTGTAGCTTGTGTTCTCTCTTATATTTACTTTTTTGAGCAGAATAACTGCTTGCTGTGATCTACATGTTTATCTTTAAATCCCCCTTTCTGGTCTCCTTACACTGGTGAGCTGGAAGCTATTCAACAGTTGCACTTTACCGTAGCTACTGTGCAGTAAGGTACTATCTACTATAAGGGAGAATTTCAGAAGTAGCTGGATGTCTGTACTGTTATCTTTCTCTACGTTAATTTTGGCATTATTTGCTATTCAACTTTTTGTTTATAAAATGAATTTTTCTTAAATGAACACATGGGATTTTATGAGTAGCAGTATACAAGAATGCAGAGTTTCTGCAGGCTAAAGATATAAAATCTGCCATCAAAGAAAGGATGCCAGGAATAAAAGAAAAGAACTGAGATGAACTCACTCTTTGTGAAGTAGGTAATGATTGCTTTGAAGTGAAAATGACAGGGATCAGGTGGGAATAAAATTCTCATCCTAGCATAGTCCATAGACTGTGGACTGTTCTCAGGCTCTTGTAGCTGATGGGTTTCTTCCAAGTTTTGTGTTCCATGTATCTCAAGAGCAAGGAGTTAAGAGTGGACAGTAGCCAGTGTGGCCAGGGGTTTTGAAGGACACTGTGCTTACCTTAAGACCTAAAAGAAGTCTCATGAATGATGCTGGGGTGGAAAGCTGGCACCATGCAGTCTCAGAATCCATTCCCCTTAAAAACATGCACATTGTGTCATTAACAGATCAAAGGAAAATGCAGTAAAAGTAGAAGAGTAAAAAATACTGTACCTGGTCTATCAGCAAGTATTTCTTTAAAATATAACATAGAAATGTTGCTGTTTACATGAGATCTTTTCTGTTCACACCTATCCAATAAAAAAAGGTCTTCAGATATTGCAGTTTCTTCCATTTAATGATTCTTATTTCCCTGAATACCTTCTATTCAGATCAGCAGCACATATGTGGCCTCACGAGCCTCACTGGTGCTAAAATGGAAGTCCCGGGTGTTTTGCTTTGTTTTATATAGCCGGAATGAGGCTTCCCATTTCACTGGTGTGTTTATGTATCCATCAGTTGGGTCATACCTTGATGCCTCATCTAGAAAATCTATTTTAACCTTTCTCCTGAATTTCAGGCTTTTTTTTTTTCTCCCTGTTTCCCTGAGCTCTGGTGACACTAACAAAAATAAAGGCAAACTTTGACTTGCTGCTGCGTGTCGGAGGTCAGAGTGCCTCCTCTGGCTGATTCCTTAATGGGCAGACGCTCGGTGGGTGCTCGCTCTCCCTGTCTTTGCAGGTGCTGTGAGCAGTGCATATTCCGGCCCCCCTGCTGGTTTTGATTTTCAGATGGTAATTAGGAAGAAAAGAACCAAATAGGCCTAACTTATTTCCAAACCTTACCCAAACCCCCCAGTCTTGCAAACTGATCAAGTATTACTAATCTTTTCTTAATTGCTTTCTACTGAGTTCACCCAGACATTTTTACATTTCCTCCTCCGCTGGCTTCCATCAGTTTACTTGTTGTTGACATGGTTAATATTTATGCTGACCCTCTTGGGAAAATTCACAGCTTGATTAGAGCAGAAGCTGGGTTCCTTATTGAATAACGTGTTCAGATTTAATGGAATTCTGCTTGCCACATTTGAATACAAAATGCGCTCGTCTCTTAAAAGCATAACAGCTTTCAAAGGGCATAATCTGCTGTGAACTTTTGTTGGGTATAAACTAAGCTTGTATTCCTGAGAACGACACTGGAAGTGGAGCACTGAGCCCCTTAGAAGATACAGACTCATGCTCTCAATAGAACTTTGATTATAACAATAATAATCATATTGTGAGACTTCGTAGATTTCAAGTGTGTTGAATGAAGTTTTGTGCTGGGAGATTGACAGCAGTAGATTTCAAAACTGCATTTCCATTTCCTAAGTTATAATTCTCTTCCTGTTTAGCACTGAAGAATCAGAACATGAGTTAAAACAACATTAAATAGATAGTAAAGTTGCATTTTATGTTAAAAAGGAATGCAAATAGTCTTCACAAAGAAAAACTAGCTACTCTATATTTTAAAACAGTTATAAGGGTTTTATGACACATTCAGGCTTTTTCCCACCTTTTCAGGTAAATACCACTGTCCAGTGCTGTTCACTGTATTCACCAATAACTCCCATATTGTGGCCATCAAGACAACTGGAAATGTATTTGCCTATGAGGTAGGTTCGCTTGCATTTCTTTATTAATATTTTATTCTTGATGCATTTTATTCAAGATCACAAGCAGCTTTGCAAGGGTAGGGTTTATTCTTGTTTTACAGCCAGCAAAATTAAAGTATATGAAGACGAACTGATTTCACACAAAAATGAAATGTGTTGGCTACACAAACTGACACCCCACGTCAGAATGTCAGTAAACCCAGAACACAGTATAAAAGCTACTTTTTAAAGTCTTTTCTCTAGATAATTTGTATATGACCAAATATTGTGGAGATTTGTTGACCAAAATAAGTTGCTTTTATGTGCTCTTGGGTTGAATTGCTAGACAATTTTTCTGTTGTCTTTTTTCTGTTGTGAAGTCAAAATGTGTTTATTCCACATTGATTCTTACTATGAAGTAACCTGCTGCTGCTTTGTAGAGCATCATTTGATTTTTTCAGGTGAACAGAAGCATTGTTCAGGCTGGGCGCAGCAGCGGGGCTGGATGGAGTGTGAGGGGCTAATGCAATTTGGTGATCTGGAGATGCTGAAGTGGTAGGGGGAGATATGGACCCCTTGGTAAAGCTGCCTGTCTTACACCATTTGTAAAATACTTGACCTAGAAAGCTACAAGCAAGGCTTTTTACTTTGGCACCACTTTTAAGAGGAATTTGGTTAAAATCATGTGTATAAGAAGGGAATGCTTTTTTTTTTTTACCCTATTTTGAATTGAGTAAAGATGAAATAAAGACTTCTCATCTCTATTAAGGCACACAATGGAAATACTGCAACTGCTAGTTGAAAATGGAGGGGTGAAAATGTTTTTTTGTCATTTATATCTTTAAGGTTTGGGTACTGTCCACATGTTTACTTTAATATTTACACACTGGAGTGTGGGGTTTTTTGTTTGGTTTTTTTTGTTGTTTTTAATATCTGTGTCTTTCACGTGGCCATCAGGCAGTTGAGCAGCTGAACATCAAACCGAAGAGCTACAAGGATCTTTTGACAGATGAGCCCTTCACTCGGCAAGACATTGTGACACTGCAGGTAAACTCTCCTCTGTGTGTCCCATAATACCCTTTGTTTTGCAGTGAGGTGTTATTATGTAGACTGTTAAGAGTATCTATATAAAATAACTGAAGTGAGAAGCATTGTTCTGCATGTGGCGTTGGTTAGGAGACGTGCTCTGTTTTCTTTATTATCCAGATGAGCCACAAATGCCATGTAAGTTCGAGCCTGAATAACATCTGCAGTGATTTTTGTGTGCCCTCCATATAGGTAGATTGCATTAGCTGAACTTTGTGAATTGAAGAACGAAAATGTGTGGTGCACAAAGAGATCAAGGATGCAACGTAAAAATGAGATTTTTGACAAGTTTATTTGCATTACTCAGCAATTCACAGTGTCTTACTGAATATAAGATGGATATAATCATAAGTTTTAGTTATGAAACTGCTTAAGAGGATTTTTGTTTGTCCGTTTTACCTGAGAATTGTTGCACTACTGATTTATTATGAGACTAAACAGAATGGCATTAGGATAAGGGTTGTTATCCAAAGCAACCTTCTTTAGACTGGAGAAAGTTTGCATGTAGAAGACTTGAATGTTGAAGCTGAATTTAATGTCTGTCTGTGTTAGTTCTTTAAGGATGCTAAAATGGTCAAAATTTCAGAAAAGCAGTTTTTACCAAAAGTCTCTCAAAATGTGGTATAAAATGAGCAGCAATTTAGAGGATTTCATATAAATATTTGCTTATAGTAGCTTTCTTCTAACTCTAAATTGTTTTTAAAAGCAGGCTATAAAATGAGAAAAATGCAGATGTGTAAAATATAAAATGGAAGAGAAGTACCACCAAAAGAATTGAAAGGGTTTTTTTTCTCTTACATATGAAGAGATGCTAATGTCATAATGTTTAATGATTTCAGCAATATTAAAACCAAAATTAAAAGCCTGTAAAGCAACACTTCAGGGTGCAATAGACATCTATTTTACAGATGAAGCTTAGCATAGAAAGATCTAAAGCTTCTGTTTAAAAATAAGTCTAAAAATAAAGGCACATTAAACTTGTTCAATTGCAAGATAGGGGGAAGAAAAGATTCCAAAAAATGTTTTTATTGGAGTCATGAGTTCGTATGCATCTCTCATGAACAGGTTATTGCTGGCAACCAAGACTAATGCAGTCTAATTTGAATAGAAATATATTTTTCACTTATGTCTAAATTTAATTGAAGTATATCCTTTCTCTCCTGCCCTGCAATGCTGAACAGCGTGTTTGCAGGGTTTTTTTTCCCTCCCTATTCCTTTGGGGAGATGACTGTTCAAGATAATACAACAAAGCAAAATGTTTTTAATCCAATGAAAGTTAAAACATAACTTTTTTCAGATTCAAAACTCCCAACAGAATGATATTTCAATGTAACTGCATGGTTGCTAATGGATTCGGAACAGTAAAAACGGACATGAGTGAATAGAAAATGTTTCTGTGTATCGATATGAAAAAAAAATGGTTTTGAAGAAATAATTGAAATGTGCAGTTATTGAAAATATTTTGGTATATTTTGTATGTCTGGAATTGAATGTATGTATAAATGGTGTGTTCCCGTTACAGGCCTAGCTTGGTTTTTCATTTAAAAACAACCATATGCTGTAGCTCCCCATAGTCTCAAAATGTGATAACCAGCAATTTTGTGTTGCCTATGTGGACTTTTATCAGTGTTTTTCATCCAATTCTGTTCTTGACATGGTGGGTTTCTCTTTTGCTCACAGTAGTATGACCGTTAATAGAAACTAAGCAGATTATGATCAATATCCTGTCACTTGCACATTCATTCTACCTGGCTACACAGGGGTCACAGCCAACCACTGCTTCTACCTCTCCTATGCCCATTTAAGATGACACATACAGAGATTTGTTTGCCTTAAGTAAACAATTTGTTACAGTTTGGTGTTAGCTAAATATCTGCAAGTGCACTGTCTTGTGGTATCCTCATCTCAAAGTAATTGCAGAATTTTCACTGTCTTTGGGATTGGCCTGGAAGAGATTTTGATCATCTGCACATGGTTAATCAACTCAAGTTTGACCCTGCTTCCAAATAGTTTTAAAATCTTATTTCAAACAGCTGCAGCCGCGTTCCTGTTCCTCCTCGGGTGCTGCCCAAGCCTGATCTGCTTAACTGAGGCCAGAAAGCAGCTCAAAGTGAAGTGGCTAGCCTGGGTATTAAAACTGCTTGTGTGTGAATCTCTTGTTTTCTTGTATTTTTCTTGTGCAAATTGTTGTGAGGACAGAAGACAGGCCAGAGTCTCCTCCAAGTTCTCATGATGACAGCGCCGTAGGCAGCGTCGCAGCTTGGCGCTGCCAAGCTCTGCCACCTGTGGCTTTGGTTCCCCGCCAGGGTTCGTGACTGCCATCTGCTGTGCTCCAATTTGTGGCTCCAGAGCTCTGTCCCTGGTCCCCCGTTCCTTTAAAAACCTTTAAATTCTATGTCGAAATTTATCCCTTTGCTTTCCTATTCCCCAAGTAAACTGAATATTGAGAGAGCTGGAGTTGAGAATGAGCTGGTAATGCTGACCCTGCTGTTTGGCAAAAGGTTAGATATAAAGGAAGTTGCCATAGAGGAAAAAAAAAAAAAAACCCTCTGCTTGCAAATAACAATAGGACTGTCTTTAATAGCTGTGTTTATCAATAGAAATCAACATTTCTAGAGGCTGACTCTGAATGTCCTAGGAGGCACAAGGGGTAGATGTGTTCGGAAGTGAAGTAGAACAAGATAAATTCAAAGTTTGAATAATGTAGGTTTACAAATTATTTGTACAATCATTTTTTTCCTTGTTTTTACTCATACGGAAATCATACAGCTGCTAAAATGTTCTGTTGCCAGAATAGCAGCTGACTTCAAACTTGACCTCTCTTTCCTAATGTGTGTAATTAAAAAAAAAATCTCTTTTCTGAAGAGAGAGTTTAAATAAAATTGTCTATTCTTCTGTCAGTGATAAACATTGTGCAAACATTGATAATAGCCTTGATAATAACCAGATAATAACCATTAATAATAACCATTTCTGCTGTCTTTTCTGGTGAGTGGCATCTCAGGCCAACTTTTTTTATTTATAGCTATTTGTATTCTTTTACTTTTAAATTTCCTTTTTTAACAGAAAGACCAAATTAATTTTGGATCTGAAATGAAAAAAAAAGCAAAATCATAACTCTCATTTGGTAATAATGTTGTCGTGTATCTATAATGTGCTTCTCTCTGTAAAGGAGTCTGTAGTGCTTCATGCAGTACCTGCTAATATACAGGAATTACTTTATTCCCCACTGATATGCAAGTGTTCTTGGGGAATAGTATGGCAGTTATTCATCAACATATGGCATTATTATCCAACCTTTCAAGGTAGGAAGTAAAGAATAATACCATATCCTGGTGTGCTAGAATATATTACCATAATTGTAATTGATCTATTTATTCAAGCAAACGATCTCATAGATTCTGGTTTAGTGTCTTGCTGGCAGGGTCAGCAATACTCATGACATACCGCATGAACTCCTTTGACTTCAGGGGTTTTTTGAAGGAATTTTAGGCTCCAGCAGTCTTAGTGTAGCTAGGGACATTTTTGCACTGTAGCTTTTCACCCCCAAGTCAAATTTTCCTTTCCTTAGTGGTGTCATTTGCCACAAAGTCAAGTCAGGCTGTCTATCTTCGACAATACAGATACTACTTTTTTCCAAGTTTCTCTCTCTTTACAGCTTATGAGTATTTCAGGTTACTTTTTGTCTCAGCTGCACGGGTTCATCTCTCTCCTAGATGGAATACCACCACTGTGTTTTGTCCATGCTCCTCTACTGTCCGTAACTCTAAATGCACCAGTATTCTTTTACCTTGTAGGGGATGATAACTTAGGATGAGCTGTTCATCATACAAGTGTCTTGAATGTGCTTCCAAATGACAGACAGCTCAAGTACGTCAGGATCTCCCCCTCGTGCTTTATAGCCAAGATGTGATGTGAAGCACTTGGAGATCTGTGGAGATGGAGTCCTCTAATGGGAAAGCTGGTGTTCCTCAAGCTTGTGTTGTCATAGCCCAGTTCTGCTTCCTAGTCCAGTGCATTGCTGTTCATCGGTTCACTTTGCAATTGCTTTAAAGATAGAATTCAGTATAATTCTAAAGCATTTTTACTTTCATTGGATTGCAGTGGGCCCTGATTCAGAACTAGGTGATCCCTTTAGTCCTGTGTTTTACTAGCTTTTCAACTAATTTTCAATCCAGATGACTATCCCCTCTTGACCCAATTTGAAATAAGCTGCCAAGGAAATTCGTTAGTGTAATTCAGTGCTAAATCTCAAAATCTGCTGTCTGATGTTTTATCTCTGACAAAATCTAGTCAGAGTGGTCTGGTAGGAATGATTATGAGGACATGTTACTGTAAACAGGTGTGAGTTTAAGCGTTAAATTTTGCAACTTGTCCCCTGTGCAGTTATGCAGACCGGGAAGCCTCCAGGTGGGTGTGATTTGGATGCTCTCGGGTAACGCTGGGCGCTCTGCAGCGC
Source organism: Tinamus guttatus (assembly GCF_000705375.1). Next base: position 26,145 of record NW_010577113.1, on the reverse strand, counting down.
CTGTCCCAGCTCGAGACGCTCGGAAAGGAGTAGGGTCAAGTTGGGCCTTGCCAGACCTGCTGGTGGGCTCTGACAGTCCTGTGGACTCCTTTCGTAGGCGATGCAGGAGCGCAGGAGCCTGTTCCTCTCTAGCTGAAGGATTGCTATAAACACCCAGCCTGTCACGCTGAAGGTAACAGGCCTCGTCCCTCTCCAGCGGCTGCCTGCCGAGAGCCTTCCCGGGAGACACTGCTGCAGACAGCTCCGATCTGCACCACGGATGCGGGGCAGCTTTCCTAGGAGGAATAACTAGGGACAAAAGCATGCCTGGGCAGAGGGCAAAAAGGTTTGCAAAGCGAAAAAAGGCTCACACTGCTGTGCGCTTCCTTCTGTCGGTCTTATGTTTCTGTACAACCTAATCGGCTGTAGAGAAGATACGACTCCAGACAAGCTGTTAAACACCACTGGCATTTGTGACAGAAAGCATAACTAATGAACTGAGCCGGAGGTGCTGAGGTTTCACTGTGCAGCCAGTTTTCCTTTGCTCTTCGCGTGGCAGAAGGTCGGGGCAGATTTTCTCTCTGTTGCAAGTGAGGGCTCCCTGGCACTGAGTCAGGCACATACGTCTGCACGTGCCAGGTGGCTGCTGAAGAGGGGCCGTGCTGGGCCGTGGTCCGCACTGAGCTGCTCGTTCTCAGCTAGGGAGTTGGAAGGAGAATATGACACTGTTTAGGAGAGAAAATCCAAAGAAAATCAAAGACATCCCATCATTCTGCAGTCTGAGCAGAGTCCTTGAGCAGCCAGTGAATCTGAAACTACCTGCAGCCAAGGGGAAAGGCCGCCTTGCTGGGTAGAGGGCATTCATCCATAAATATCATTTTCAAAGCTAAAATGCCAACTGGGAGTTGTTTGGAAACAAGCCATGTCAATTTGCAAAACTTCTCTTAAGTTTAGCATGTCTGGAATCAGACTTTATCATTGGAGCAGCTGTGTTTTTTTTTTTTTTTTAATACTTCTGAATGGTATGATTTGAAGATAACATGCCTGTAAATAATTGTTTCATGCAGGATGGCCAACCAAATATTAAGAAAGAAATGAGGCCTCTAAAAGAACCCGCATTCTTAGACCCAGCATTTTTTGACTTCATCTTTTGGGATTTTTTTTGTGTTCATGGAGCTTAAGATGAATCAATTTTAAGCTCTTTCTCTAAGTAGGTGAACTGGAAAAGGATGTGAGGGAGAAAAAGTGGAACAAAACTCAAGATTGTTTTTACAGCTCAACCTCCACGAAAACATCCAATATGAGCTTTATAATAATCACGATAGTTGGCAACCCTTTGAAGTCAGTATCTGTGTGAGTAATTTGCTAAATTTTAGTTTGTCGTTCATAGTCTTAATTAGAAAGATCATGAGACTGTTAGCATGTTTAAAAATACATATTCAAATTACTGTGGGTAAAAGGAACCAAAGTAGGCCAATTTGCTGTGCTCTGTAGGGTTTGTTTGAGTCTCCGGTTTCAGCGCGCTCACCCAAACGTTGCTTCTTTCCAAACATTGCTTCTTTTACTGTGGTTCCAACCACAGTAAGGTAATATTTAAACAGCAAAGTGATATTCTTCAATGATAACAAAATACTTCAAATCTGAACAAAGACAAACCTTGCTACTACTCAGCTAAACACCAATTGCAAACCAGAATAAGCAGAAGGTGCTCAGGATTCTTCCTTATAACCTGGCGTTTCCTTTGCTCTTGTACCTCTTGGTGAATGGTGGATTCATGAAGCAAGGCAGAAATTTGTAATAATCATCCAGTAGTCTTCATGTCATAGGCCTTAATCTTAACAGGAACTGGACTGTTCCTTGAATAATTGTGTTTTCAGCCTCTCCCTGGAAAGGAGAGGCCGTTGATGTGCCGGAGCTCAGCGCTCTTGGGCGCAGGCCTGCGAGCCTCTCCAGCCCTGCAGCGTCAGCATTCCCGTCTTGCTTCAACTGTTTTGATTCTGCGCCCAGGAACTGTCACTGCAGCCCCGAGTGCAAGTTGCCAGGCTGATTATTAATGTGGAGACAATCTTCTTCCTGAAGCGATAAGCCTGAAGAGCGTGGGCGCTCTTTACATTTACATAAAGCTACCTCGAAAAATGCCTACCTTCCTTGGTAGGACTCATCACCAGCAGTGAGACATTAGTTTGTATTCTCTGCAGCGCAGCTTGGACTGGCTAGATCTGTTTCTGCTATTGGGGTCAGTAGGAGCAAATGGTATCTTGTGTTTAAGTTAATGTTCACTTCACTACTCCTGGACTTGGTACACATGTTTATCTATTTCTAATCAAACTTCTCCTGGTATTTCATAATAACGTGTTGTAGAGGGAGGAGTCTCTGCATGAGTTGTCCTATGTAACCTGACAATCAAAATTCAACTTGTGGAATGTTCTTTGTGTTTTTTTTTTTCTTTTTCCTCCAACAGCAGAGGGAAACCAGTTTGGGAAGATGCTTCCAAGTTGTCTACCTTCTCAATAGAAACGACCATTTGAGTAAATGGTGGACCTGAATGTAATGAGGGGCAGTGCCCGGGACATGGGGTGTCATTTTGGTCATGGTGGCTTCGGGCTCCGTAGGGTCTTGGGAAGCAGAAGGGCTGGGGTCCCTAATATGAAGGAGCAGTAGTTCAGTATCCTTCATGGCTGAGCTGCCAATGGGAGCTTGGTGAAGACTCTCAGGAGAGTCCTCAGAAAGAAGCTATAACTTTTTTAAGTTGTTGTTTTTCTTTCTTTCTTTTTTCCCTTGTTTTTGGTTTGTTTGTTTTCACTTTGTCCAGAGTTGCTCAATACCAGCAATTATGCTAGTTAAACTAGTAAGCATTTACATGAGCTGTGACTGTGAAACAGTGGGAACTAAGCTGATTCATCATACCCTCTGCAAAACACCTGAGAGGGAACTGGTGATTTGGATGTCCTTTTTTAATTTTGAAAGACCAGTAAATCAAGAAGCTGTATTTAGAGGAGCAGAGTGAAAACATTACTTGGTTAATCTTTCCTGCTGTCGCTTGTCCTCTCTTCCGCCCTCTTCATGTCATATGAGAAGTCTTTTTCAGGAGTGAATCTTGCCCTTCAGCTTTGCCACGAGTGGCAGAAATGCAGCTTGCTGTAAATCCATTTATCTGTATTAGTATTAATACCCAGATTATTTTCTCCTTCCCTGGAACGGATAAGCAGTCTGGCTTTCTTTACCTGTAGTGGTGGCTCATTTACGTGCAAGACCATAATTTCTGTCAGTGAATGTTGCAGTTTATGATCAGTGAAGAATATCCGGGAGGAGGCAGAAACTAAACCTGTGTCTGGACTTTGTCTGTGCACGTTGTTGACTGTCAGCGTGCAAGGCTGAAACCAGTCATACATACAGAAAAATATACGTGAGGAGGGCCATGTTTTTGTTGACACAGAAAAGTAATTACACCTAGTTGCAGGAGTGAGAGCATACAAAAATAATTTAAAAGTAGGTTCAGATTTTGTATTTTTTGGTAGATTTATTTTAAAAAGACCTGTTTCAATGGTGTATCTTAAATTGCCTTTTTTTTGGCATCTTATGTCTTGATGAAGATCTTTCAGGGTGGCTGTGGTAGGAGAACAAGGAAAGGGGACAGAGAAAAACAGGGAGGTCACCATTAGGGAGCAGGCTTATGCAGCCTGATTTCCTAACCGTGTTTTGGTTTTATTATCAGCCATAAAACTGGAAATGTACCCTGCACCGGAAGCATACAGTATCAGGGATGAATGAGAGGCATGATTGTATTATTAAACTTGCAAGGGAGCTACCAGCTCTGCTGGTATTAACCATTATTTTAGCAAAGATGGAATTGTCATTGACAATAGTGGTTTGAGAAGCTCTGTTAAATTTAGAGGGGATTATACTATTCGTATTGGTGTTATAATCTTTTGCATAATTTGTTGTATTATTTTTATCCTGAATTTAGATACTGCTAAAATTTCCAGAAATGGTTGGATATTCTGTGGGGTGTTTTTGTGACCTCCTGTGACACAGAGGAGCTTGAAGAATAAGCCTTGAAATCTTTATAAGAGGGTATTGAGGGCTGCTTAGTAATAGGATAGTGTAACCTAGGTCACCAGTGTGAATTCCCTGTCTCATCCACTCTTAATGGACTGTGGATTTTATTGTTCATTCCTTTAGTGACCACTTTTTCATCATTCCACTTTTTATTACATTTTTTATTAATATAATTCCATAAATACAAATTTCACTATAGAAAAAAAGAATGAAAGTTCTGAATGCAAAGAACTAATCTGCATATTTACTCTGAGGCTATGTGCATTTTGAAATACATTACAGAAATTCACAGAGCATGGGCAGCGCTGTGAGGAATGGGAAGGGATGGCTATTGGGAATTTGCCCACGTTGTACCAAATGGCAGAATGCAGAGCAAAATATGTATAAAATGATGTTTGTATAAAATTCCAGATAATGTCTCCCTAAAGTTACTAAGTCTGGGGTTGACTGTTTTTTTTAAAAAATGGTGTTTTTTCTTGTTTTTTTTTTTTTTAACCCATCTTTCTTATCTTCCTGTGATTTGGAGAGTATGCAGTTTATTCTCTCTCTAAGAATCTGGTTGTGCCTTTTTTTCCATTCCTGATTGCTTTTGGCTTATTTTACTGATGTCTAGCCTTCAAATTAGTTTGTTTTGTGAAACATGCGCTTACCAAGCTCTCTGATATTTGTATTTTTAATTATTTTCAGGACCCAACAAACTTGGATAAATTCAACGTCTCTAACTTCTTTCATGTTAAGAACAACTTAAAAGTAATTGATCCGGGTAAGTATGAATTGATGATAAGCTGAGAAAATGCCACCCTTAAAATGCAAATTCCAAGGACATTATGAATTGACACAGTTTTCCCAATGGACAAATATTTTAACATGAATAACTTGTTAAGACTGTCCCTTTCACATTAAAAGATGTTTATATATTTTCAAAGAAATGGATTATTTGAGAAATGATTAACTCAGTTGGGTGCTGTACAAACACAGAACACTTTCCATGCCATTTAAGAATAGATAGATAGACAGACTAGGTGGAGAGAGATGTTAGAGAAGGATGAAAAACAATTTATCATAGTTTATCAACAAGTTCCTCAAAAAATAGGAACCTACATCTTTTCATACCTGTCTACTCTGTGTGATAGGCTCTCTTGTGTTAACTGTATCATTGATGTATGGTCTATCCTTCTGTATGGATGCCAGTAATTTTTTTCAAGGTGAAAATTGATTAAAATATTCCCTGAATTATTTTAATCCTCAAAAATAAATACAATTTTTTTTCTTAAGTAAGTGCTTAGAGATATATGTTAATATTAAACTGCTGAAAGGGGGAAAATCTTTCCTAAGGCCTTGTGGCTTCTTTTAGAACTCTTTCTAATGGGATATAGTTGCTGGTTCTAGGCAAGTTCTTTTTCTGGGTATTACTATGTTCCTCTTTCTCTTCTAAGCTGCTAATTCTGCAGGAAAACATCTCTTTGTGTACATCTTTGTGTATTCACGCTTATTTTCAGTGATTAAATTTTCAGAGATTAAATAGCTAAATTCCAGCAGATAGTAGGCATACCAAAATAGGACAAGTGGAATTTATAAAAATAAAAACAGCCAAGTTCTACAGTGTGCTCCACCATCCTCTTTCCCACAATAAATATCTGACCTTGGATTTTTAATATCACAATATCACAATCACAAAGGCCTCATCTTTCAGTGAGAAGACAAACAATAGAAGTTCATATTGCACTCAACCATTTCTTTTATTCTTCTATAAAAGTAATTCGATTAGATTTGCATGAACTTAGATCATTTTAATGATTTTGAGGAAATTTTTGCAGTAATTGATTTGAAGCTGATTTTCTGTTGTTCTTTCTCAGACCGACATTTATTTATTATGCCATACTTCAAATTATACTGTCTTTAGCATCTTGCATTGCCATTTGTTACTATTTTGACTGGAATTAATATTTTTACTAGACCATTATATTAAAAAAGTAAAAATAATATCTGAAAGTTTTTCTAACAACATACATAAGAGGACGGAGAAAAAAATAGAACTTGTCGTTTAATTTCAAATGTTTTGATTTTGTCTAGAGGAAGAAAAAGCAAAGTTAGATCCATCTTACTATTTGAAAAATACAAATACTGAGACACGAGAGACTTTACTGGAACTTTATAAGGAATTCAAAGGAGATGATATTCTAGCAGCTACCATGAAGGCTCCTGAAAAGAAAAAAGTGGATAAACTGAATGCAGTAAGTTGATCTGGTTTATAGTTTGGTACTGACTGACTTCAAAATCAGTAATAGAGGTTTTTCAGCTTAGGAGGCATGTTGCAGTATGAACAGACACTATTCCTTTTGTTTTTCCTATACAGAAATTTGTCATAGATTAGAATGAGAATCGTATGAGAATGAGATTCCTTTGTAATACATGGTACATGTTAGTGAGTTTTTCTTGGTTAAATCATTGTAAATACATTTCAGAAATTGGTTACTATAAGGAGGAGGAGTTTTCATGATGTAGTTATGGTGTATGTGCTGGCTGAGCCTTTTTTCCCTCAGGTTGTAATCTCTTGCTTTGAATTTGTTTATCATTGTTTCCTGCAGTTACTGGCAAGAGGGAACACACCGTAAGGGCAATGCAAATGAATCATTTCTGGTGTGGGCAAATATATAAATCATCCACAGCTGCTTTGACATTTTTTCTAGGGGAATGCAGGAATTTTAGTGGAATATTTTAAAGGATCTTCTTCCCAGTGCATATTACTGTGTGTTCATGGCTGTCAAGAGAATTAATTCATCTACCTCTTGATTTCCTGCATCAAAGGCTGTATGAAATGAGAAGACTGGGTGTTCTTTGCTTTAATAATTCTGGGGCATATGTGTCTTTGTGCTTTGATTACTTACATGAAAATGAATTGCAATGCAGCACATAGCTTTTTGAGGGGCCTTAGTGATAGATTTATTAGTGAAGGTACATGACATAGAAGTAGGATCATATATGCATCCTAGCATTAGAAGAAAACCAAAGATGTTGGGAAAAAATCAAGGTAAGAAAGAATGCGACCTCTTTGTTGGGGAGCCAGATTGTCAGGCAATAATTTTGCTGGATGTAACTATGAACTCACATCGGATGTGGTGTGACCTAGTGGTTGAGCACTGACCCATGACCAGAAGACCTCTCTGCGAGGCATTGCTCCAGACCAGCTGGAAGTGTCTCCAGGTTCATTTGGTCTTTATGATTCACTATAAAATCCATGTGTGTTTTTCGCATTTCCTTTCTGCAGATAAGTTGAGTAACTCAAAATAGACACTGGGAACTAAGGAACGGCCCCAGTGCACGCGGAAGGTCTGTGCGTGGGAGCGGGTTGGTTTGTTTTTCTCCTCCCCATCACCACAGTTTGCTGGATCTTCCTGCCACTTACTCAGCAACGTTGGCAGTTTTTACAGATGTCTTGCCAGCAGTACTCCTTTCATATCTCCACCTGTGGACATACAAATATCTTCTGATGATAAAATCTTTGCATAGTAATGTACAGAACTGCTGTTGGGGGCAGTGAGCCCCTTCAGCTCACTGCCTGGACAGCCTTAAGTAGAAAGTAATCGGAGCAAATGTTATGGGTAACAGATGGGGAAATATCACTGCATTGTGCATTTGTTTCATCCTATAGGAACTGGAGCGGAAAGTCTGCCTTCAGAAGGGTGCCACAGATGTAATTTCTGTTTCTAGTATTTAAATAGTATGGAGAAAATAATTTTAAGATGGATTTTTTTTTCTTTTTTCTTTTCTTTTCTTTTCTCTTTTTCTCTGTAAACAGGCCCACTATTCCACTGGAGCAGTAAGTGCTTCCTTCACATCCACTGCGATGGTGCCAGAAACCACTCATGAAGCAGGTACCAGAACTACCTATCTGCGAGCCATTTCTGTCCAGTTTTGAAGTGTGCTCCCTAGCACATGTACATTGTGGGCTGCAGGGGCACATTGGTGATTGATTAGTAATGATGCCTTGGAAATGTGTTCCCTGAGCAGATATATCCCTACTTTCTGGTGATCTCATTTTCAAAATAATGGAGAAATTATGAATTAGTTTTGGGTTTGAATGTCAGGTATTTACCTTGAACTGAAATTATTGAAGTGTTTACTATGCCCCTAGACGACAAAATTGGATGTCCACTTATATGTTAGGAATGAAGCATAATCTCCCCTCAAATTATGTACCATCTTTTGGTACATAATGGAAATCTTTGCCATTTTCTTGGCTTAGTCAGGTTTTGGTTAGAATGACAGCAAAAAAAATGTGGGAGTGGCTTTTTATTTACTGCTTTTCAAGGCTAAACTCTACACAAAAAATGCATTTAATACTAGAAATTATTTATATTTAAATACTTTTATCCACCAGCTTAAATTCAAAGATACAGAACTTCTTAAATTTCAATATCACTTAAATAACTGAGTAATTAGTATTCCAAGCTGAAGAGACAGGTTTGGCTTTGGACACTGCAATAGTAGGCGTATGTCACAGGCTAAGATTGAACACAGTGCTAAAATTGCATGTTTACCAAATTCACTGTCTGTACATGGTGGATTTCAATGATTTGGAGATAAAGCTTTCAGAATGTTAAAAATATCTGCACTGGATGTTTTCACAAAACAGAAGTGGAATCATCCTAGACTAGTCCTCTGATTTGGCTTTCCAGTAATGTCTCCAGTAACTTGGCATCATGTGTTTTCAGGACTGGGTAGGTCCTTGTATGTCAGCAATTTGTGGTTGACTAATGACTGCCTGCTTGGCTTACAAGTTTGACAAGAAACATTTTGATTTCAAAGCAGTGTCCATGATTGGTAGGCATGACTTGAAAATTATAGTATACAATACTGAATGTTTTTGTGACTTAAAATATAGATGATATTGTTGGCTGTGGCAGAGTTGGTGGCTTTCTGGAGTGGAGATGATTTTGCATAGAAAGGTCAAAGTGAGGTTATCATAGGTGAATTGTGGAGTGCAATCCCTAAAGACTCAGTGCCCCAGGGGCACAGGTCAGACATTAGAATCTAGTCATTTTTTCCTGTGATTTCCAAAGACAAATGGGTAAACTTCCAAAGAGCTAATTATTGCATTTTGCTTTGAGACAGCTGCTATTGAAGAGGATGTCGTAAGATACCAATATGTGAAGAAGAAGGGCTATGTACGACTTCACACTAATAAAGGAGACCTGAACTTGGAGCTGCACTGTGACATGGTACTGTACACACATAGGCTGGATGGCTCTGTAGATAACGAACAGAACAGAGACAGGCAAAAGAAATGCCCCTCGGTAGGAGTAGTGTGTAGTCAAAGGTACAGGTAAGTGATTGGCTTTCAGTGATGGTGTGTCTTCATCTGTGGAGTTTTATTGTTCAGGCAAGGTACTCGAGGAGGTTCTGAGAGCCTGGGAGTTGTTGCAGGGGCAGAGGTGCTTCCCTTCATGTACAGAAGGAGGGCATAGGGTCAGAGAGGGGTTAGCCCTTGATGGGTAGATGTGTGAAGGGTTTTGAGAAAAAAAAATCTAAATACTATAGCCAAACAGATCATCTTGCCTTTTTTTGAGGGGATGATGTCATATCTCAGTAAAACATTTTTTTTTGAAAGCTTCCCATTCAGTATTTGAATGAATACTCTTGCCTTTAAGAACAAAATGGGTTCAGTAGATCAGTGGTATATTCTTGTCTCTCTCACTGATTGTTTGCCTGTACCATTGTTTTAGCTTTTTATTTCTTTATTTAATAAAGGAATTATTTCTCACTTCTGTAAAGCATTTGGATGATTCTAGGGTGGAAAGGCTGTGTTTATCTGGAGTAATGTTGTTGTTCTGTAAAACATGAAACACTGAAAAGTAAACAATTAAAGTTAGTGTTGAACTTTGAAATCAAGAAATGCAAAAGCAAATACACCAGTAACATCTAGCTCTGTTTTCTTACACGTCATGTTCCTGTTTAAAATGGGGTTAGACATGTTCAGTTAATTGTACATTTAATCAGATAAACAGTCATAGGAAATAATGCATACGTGCAAAACTGACTATTGCATTAGCCCTTGGAACCTCGTTCTTTTGTATCTCCAAATTGCAGTTTTAACTGTTAAGTTCATGATAGCTTGGAAGAGCAAAGGACAAAATCCAGCCGTACTTTGTTTATATATTTTGCATTGTAATGACTGCACAGCTGTTAGATTTGCAGAACTTATTGCAGACATATTCTAAGTAAAAGATGGAATTCACAAGTGTTTAGGATTTTTCGACTCATCTAGAGCTCTGAGCTACCAAGTACAAATTTAGACCCCCACTTTTGCCAGTCTTACCCTGACCAATATATTTATGCTGCTGATAACTTCACTGAAATCTGGATGAGTCTATCTCAAAATCTCATGCTGTTGAAATGGTAGAAATTCTGCTTTTACTACTTTTACATATATGGAAATGAAGGTGGATATGCCATATCTTAACTGTCTTGTTCCAGCTGATAAATACATACTCAAACATGGTAATTGTATGTAATAGCTGTGTTACATGTTTATTCATTAGTGGGGGTTACATTAGGTTACATGTTTACAGGTTACATTAGGTTACATGTTTATTCATTAGGGCGCTCTATTGGAAAATATATGTATTTTAGTGAAACTACATACAATATGTCAAGGTTCTCGTTGAGAGCTTTAGAGCATCAGGATTATAGCAACCCAGACAGTGACTAGACAAGGAAGACACAGGAAAAAGAAGGAAGAGCACAGAAAAGGGAGAATAACCCAAAGTTATACAGCAGATTATTGGCCAAACTGGGAAAAGAACTTGGATCTTGTAATGATCTAACAAGTCTCATATCAACTAGGTTTTATTGCCGGTCTCTCAGATCAGATAGTGCCTCAGTGTTATCTCAGTGAAAACAAGAGCAGACAACCAACCTGAGTACATGTGGTTCGGATCCCCAAATATAAATTCAGAGCTTTATAAAACAGGAAAATCTTTGAACTGTTTTTTCTGCTGTCTCAGGTTTAAGGTTCGAATTTTAAGACATCTTTCCTTAAGAGGTAAATACGCATTTAAAAAAGAAAAACAAATCAGAGCTTTTTTTATAACCAATAGTTTTTCTTGCAGTCAATAATCATGGCAGGGCTTATGATAGAAAGATGTGTTGTGGCAGCACTGACTCTCCACGCTGAAGTTTGACATCAGTGCTTGCTGGTGTGCTTCCTTCCTTGTTGGTACAATCACATTGATAAAAGGGGGGAATAAAAGAGCATTTTCAATATTTAAAAATCCAGACCTTCCACTGTTTTCTGAGGGTTTCAAGCTTGGGAAAGTGCAGGCCTGAATGTAAATGTATTGGAAAGTGGAAGGATATAAATAGGGGTTTAAATAGTAAAATTTCTGCCTGTCGTGAGCCTTATAGGACAATGGCGTTGGCCAGGAACTAGGACATCTACATAGTTGTTGTGGAATCAAGAGCTTTATTGGGGGAATTCTTCTGGTTTTGCCTAGCTATTTGCACAGCTGGGAGAAAGAAAAATGAGTGAACAGGACAGGTCTGCCAGCTCTCCCTTCTCCTTTCTATCACATGAGCAAGGGGCAAGACCCACATCAGCATCCCAGGCTGATCCGTGGAAGCAACACAAGGCTGTCCCAGCACCATATCCCACTGGTGATTCTGGAGGTCTTTGTCATCCATGCAGGTGTTTTCCATGCCCTTGGATAGTAACACTGTGGGTTAAGGCAGAGAGAAGAGGATGTTAGGACGGCGGTACGTGGTGGAAGCGGGTTGCGGTGACTCGCGCGTCTTGTCGTGTGTTGTGGAGCTGGCGGGAGAGCCCGGCTGCAGCCCGCGGGGTCCCTGGAGCCACGGCTAGGAGCAGGATTGCTCAGACCTGCAGACACAGCCTCAGCTGCCCTTTTCACATTTCCTGGATGATATCCCTTATGTTTCTTTTTTCCACATGAATCCCCGTTCAGTTCCCCTTCACACGCAGCTTCCTCCTGTGCACGCTGGAAGCACGCGCTGTTTTGCACAGCCAGACCTGCCTGAACGCTGGCCTCTGGCCATCCATTTCTTTCATTTCTTTGTGCTGCTTAAGCCTGCGAGAATTAAACAGACCTTTGGCACTGCAGAGGGAAAAAAAAAAAAAAGGTGTATCTTTAGAATAGGTAGGAAGCATGTGGCTTTAAGGAGTTTTTCACAACATCCACTTTAGATCACCATCCTAGGCCTGTTACATCAGTCCTTCCTGGCGTCACTTCTTTTTCTCCCTTTACTATATAAGGAACTAATGCATCTTTGTTTTTTTCCTGAATTGCACTGAGGTTAGGTACATAAAGTAGCTCAGTGTAAACAGAACAGACTTTTTTACAAACACATAATGTGTATGTAGGTCACACATACATATATGGATCGACTGCGGTGGATCTATGGAGGTAGTAAATTCAGGCTTCTTTTGTTGAAGACTGAGCACTGTCTAACTGGTTGTTGCTTTGACCTGACCACAAGCTCCTTTTTTCTCTTTTTTTTTTTCCTTCTTCTTTTTTCTTTAATTGCTGAGTGATATCCTGTACTCTGGTTATTATAGAAACCACCCTAACAGTGGTTGTATTTGCACTGTACTGCATAGATGTGATTGTGAAACGCTTGAGGAAGTTTGGGAAGACTGAGCACTGTCTAACTGGTTGTTGCTTTGACCTGACCACAAGCTCCTTTTTTCTCTTTTATTTTTTCCTTCTTCTTTTTTCTTTAATTGCTGAGTGATATCCTGTACTCTGGTTATTATAGAAACCACCCTAACAGTGGTTGTATTTGCACTGTATTGCATAGATGTGATTGTGAAATGCTTGAGGAAGTTTGGGGATGATGAAGTTGCTATATAAATATGATAAATTAATACTTACATCTAGAGGTACACTTTCAACGTCCAAATTATCTTTTAAAATAGCCTTATGGGCTAGATTTGAATACATATTTTGAGGTGAAGTCATCCTTTTTTTCTGAAATAACGAACAGCAAGTGATATTCTTGCAGAGTAGAAGTTTATCTACACTGGAGTCCTCAGCTGTATTTTCAGGCCCATGGGCCATGTATTTAAGAAAAAAGAAAAAGATATTTTTGCAGTTCTACTCAAATTGCCTGCTATGCCACTGAAGTTTATTTACTCTGTATTGTTTTTGACTTGAGTCGTCCTCACCAGCCCTTGGGTGGTTCTTTCCTTTTGCTTCACAGTTCCCTTTCCCCAGTTCTCTCTCTCCTGTATTTTTTGTGAGCTGCCTGATGGTGTGGATTGTTTGAAGTTGATATGTATGTGTGGAAATATCTCACTTATTTTATACTAGCACTGTATATAAGGTGCCAGTCAGTAAGACTGATAGAGTTGTGATTCTTTCAGCACCAAAAACCTGTTCAAGTGTGTATTGATCCAAGGGAGGAAATCAGCATTGCAGTGTGACTGAAGTCATCAATTACCTTCTGACAGGGTACAGACAGAGGGCATGAAATAGGACAAGAACCCAGGTATTCTCGATGTTTGAAATCACTTCTTCAGAGTGCCAGAAAACATCAGTCAGGTTCCAGGAAGATACTGTATTGTGTAAGTCATTGATCTGAGAAAAGGCAATAAAAAGACTTTGGAAGATAAGCTGGATTTTCCCACACATACCCCTTTTGATTTTGTGCCTCAAGTGAGCAAAGGTGCATTGCTTTTGTCTGTCTCTTTACATCATAATGGTGTGTCTATGGCTATTTCTTTTTCTCCCAGTCTTTTCAATCAGATACAGTATGTTCCTCCTAATGGGGACGTAATCAGGAGGCCATTTGTTAGGGATGTTTTCCAGGAAGCTCTATTCAGCTGGACATAAGCAACAGTTGTTGTATGTACCACTTGGAAGCAAATTTACAAAAATTCTGCTTGCCAGAAGTTATTTTTGTTAGTACAGATGATTTAACAACATCCAACAAGTGTTATTCTTTCAGTCCTGGTCTTAAGTATTCCCAAATAAGTAAGTTAGAAAGAAATAACTGATAAAAGGCAACGTATATGTGAGTAGAAAAGCAACACCGAGTGGAGAAGTAGGAGCCAGTCGCCCCTGAATCCTGTGCCTTTTCTATTGACCTGCACGTGGGCCAATGTCACATGAATATCTGGTTTGGGATTTTGTTGTTGTTGTTTTTACCAGAAGCATCCTATTTTTTGCTTCATGGAGCATAATAAACACGGGCATAATTTTGAATTCCTAGCTAGCAACGTGTATCATAGATGCCTGATTGCTGGAGTGCAGCTACCCAATTAAGCTAAGCTGTGTGTTCAGATCAGAAGCCCTGCCTAAGAATAGGCAGAGTATCAGACTCCTGCTCTCTGCACCTGTAAAAAGGAAAAAAAAAACTTGCTTAGGCCTTTAAGTTGCTTTGAGAGTTTTTTTTTTAGTTGGTGCTTGTGCTTTTTTATTTGTGTTATCCTTTGGAAATATATATACATATATATATAAAACGAATGCTCCAGAAGCCCCTGACAAAGTGATGAGCAGGTTTTGGGGTGTTATCTCCCTCTTTTCCTTTGTAAATTCTCCTTACAGAAGTGGCCGCTATGGAACAGTGATCTGGTGTCTCAACACATCCTGGTAGCCATAACTAATCTGTAACTGGCGCAGCATTTCTTTTTAATTCTCGTTTCTCTCAGATTTAGTACCTTAAGGTTTAAGGGCAAGTTGGCAAAACAGAGGGGAATGTGAGATGGCTTGCGGAGCTCCATCCAGCACTCCGCAAATGCTTTGTGAGGTTTTAGGAGGTGGCAAGCTCTGCTTGCTGGTGATGTCTTGGCATAACTATCTGAAGAAGCCATTATTCTATAAACACCGATGTTTTGATCATCTGAGATCCTCTGACCAATTAAATACAAAGGTGTAATCCAGCCCTGTTCTTTGAAATCATCTATCCGGTTGTGTGAGGGCCTGCTCCAAATATTAGAAGCCTGTAAACTTCTCGTCCATTTCCAAAGCAAAAGAAGCAAATTGTTTAAAGCCTTTGACTCCCTGCCTGACAGCGCTCCCCAGTCATCCAAGTCTCTCATTTTCCCAGTCTCTTTCCAGGACTGTCCCATTGTTTTGAGGACCACTGGGCCTGGTTTTCCTGGCAGCCCTTGGGTAGCTGGGACCGCATTTGGTTCCTTCGGTATTCCTCCTCCTCTTCCTCTGCACCCCGGCAAGCTGAATCCACGGAGGGAATTGGTGGTTACCAGCTTGTGCGTCCTGACCCTGGACAAGACCGAAATGCCGCACGGCCCCTTCCCGCTCAGAGATGGAGGCGGGAGGGTAGTGCGGGCGGTTCGGAGTTACTCCATCTCCCAACAACAGGTTTCTAGCCCCATCCTTGATGAGCACCCAGCTACCTTGACAGACAGGCAGCCACCAGGACATCCTGCTGCAAGTCAGGAGTGGCTACAGTGGCATCTCTTGGGCTTCACATGTCGGTGGTTGGATTACTGTAACACTGGGCAGCAGCCTTGGGGTCTGCAGTGCTCCACAGTTAGAAGCTGTAAAGCTTCCTTGAGCAGCTCAAGCTGTGTCCTCACCTAAGTCGTACCTGGTGGTGCTACGTCAGATTTGTCAGCCCCATCCTTATCAGCATCCAGCCTTGCACAGCGCTGCTTGACAAGCTCTTCAGTGACTTAGACTTACAGTCTCAGGAGTGGTGTCTTCTTCAAAGTGCTGCAATAAAAAAGTTAGATGGAGAGTTCTCACTGCTGCTAGGAATGACCTCTGTGCTCCTGAGAGCCTGCAGCGAAAGCTTATGGATTTGGTGAGCAGATTGGATGCCCAGTTTACCTGGAATGGGGCTCATCTAAACTGACCGATTGTTTGCTAAAAAGTGAAGACGACTGGAGCTTGTATTTTTTTATTGCTATCTCATCTAACGTTAGCGTTGTACTTGGTCTTTGAGAAACACTTCAGTGGCTGCCTCATTTTCATTAGTGTCAGTTCTGTGGGGAAAAAATAAACTTTGAACAGGGAAGTTTGGCCATCTCCAGAGTCTTTGCTAAACAGTTAATTAAATTAGAGAGGTTTTGGTTTGCTGAGAATGCAGTAATTCTGACGTTTGTTTTGAGCAGGCTTTCAGGCTTTGATGTAGCAAAAGAGTCAAATGTTTGCGATCGAGTCAGCAGCCTGTTCCCCGAGGCCTGCCTTGCTTCTGACGCTCTTTTAATATCGGGAAGAGTCTAGGAAAGTGCTTTACCCCCAGTGCCCCAGCGCTTTCGTCTCCCCGGCACGGCGCTGCTCTGATCGTACATCACAGCGTGACCTGCAGGTGTCTGCACGCTGTGTGATCAGACTGGCAAGGCTGGTGTCGCTTACACGCACTGTCTGTTCCGAATGGAGCCACAGTAAGCGGCTGTTGGCATTTGGCATTGCAGCCTGTCACTGGATCAAACCCTCTGGAACGCAGGGATGTGTTGCCGGAGCTGGCAGGGAGCCGGGATGCATGTGTGTCCTGCGGGAAGCTGTCTGGGCTGCCCCACAAAACCTGACGTGCTTTCGCAGCGGCTGCATGTGGTTTGGATCTTCTTGTGCTTTTGCTCCGAGGCAGGAATGGAGTGTATTTCTAGTGACGTTGGTGCAAAGTGAAATAGGGTGGTTTAAATTGCCTCTCAGTGCCGTGCTTTGCTGAAATGCCCTGGAGATGTTTGTGGTCAGTTTCTTTTGGTGGCTTAGTTGGGGGAACAAATACTTGGACCTGATGGGTGCTGATTTCTGAACCTGCTCTTATACAGTTGTAACAACAGGGTCTCTCGCTAAGCCCTGAGTAAAGCTGAGCTGCTCTCCTGGTGGGTCGGCTCTGAGGTCTAGGGATGAGAAGTAATGGGCAGAACTGGGTTGAAGTTTTACCAAGACATCTCCCTATACTTCATGCTGTGGAAGAGTTGCTAGAATGAACAATTGCGTGACTGAAAATGCAGAAAGGTTAGAAAAAATAGTAAATTACTAAAGCAAAACAAAATCTGCTTTGCATTTTAAGAGATCTACATTTTAAAAAAATGCAGGCTTAGTCTGAAGCCTTAGAAATTTCCATCACTGCTTCATGCCTCTTAGTAGCGGGATTCTGGCATTTGTGTGATAAGATGAAGGCTGTAGCACAGAAAATGTAATTTTAATTCATGAGGAGCCAGCGTCTCATTATTTCAGATTATTTCTGCTTTGAAACCTAGGGTGAATGGGCATGTATTATAGCTCTGCATTTTAGCGCAACTACAGTTACACCAATTCAGCAAGGTGGAAAGAAAGGATGGAACATGGAATTAGCACAAGAAAATTATGCAGATGTGCAAATGACAGCTCCTGGATGTTCGGTGTGAAATTTCTCTGTAAGGTTCGTACAGATCCTCCAGGGATGGAGCATTTTGAAACGATTAGCTCTTCCCATAGTAAAGCTCTTCCTGCAGTCATGGCAACGAGGCCCAAGCTCCGCTCCGCTCCCATCGGGTGCACCTTGGCAACAAGGGGCCGCAGGGCCCTCCTGCGCCCGGGCTGGCTCTGCAGCTCTCCAGTAAATGTGCTGCTTTGAACTAACTTTTACAATCGTAACGACCTGGTTTTGCTGATGAGGAAGGACATCTATGGAGTGAGAAATCACATGGCTTGCTTGGTCTTTATCCTCTGCCCTAGAATGCAGTAGGATGCAGAGATGAGTTTTGCCATGTTCGAGGTCGCACCTTTCGGGAAGAAGGGAAACAAAATCAGCCCAGTTGATACCGAAAAGTGAAACAAGATAAAAACTGCATATTTTCCAAAACAGTATTGTCTTTTTTTTTTACTGATATCCATGGCTTTACAATCAGCCCCTTGTCCCTGTTGTATTTGCAAATTAATTCTCAGGATCAGTCTTTTTTAAGTTCTGTAATTTTATACATGCTAGTAGCTATTAGAGTTCCGGTGTTTGTGTCATGTTCCCTACTATATATACTAGCTAAATGGAAGCCTAAATGTATTTAGAAAACCATTGGGCTATTTCCCCATTAAATTTATGTGCCAATGAGGCAGGCAAAGTGTTTGGGTCTTCCTCTGAGATAAGTATTCTTCTGGATTTCTGTCTCAAAGGGTTTAATAAAATTTCATCACTTGTTTTGCATGTGAATTTTCAACAGTGGAAAGGCAGTTCACAGTCATACTGCAAAATGCATGTGCATCTGCAAAATAAATGGGGAGCAAAGCGGTGGCAGGAGACTTGTTTCAGTGTAACTGAGGGATATCTGTCTGATCGTTTGTCACCTGAGTTTGAATGTCTATAAGGTGAAGGATGTTGTACAGAGGCACTGAGTTCATTTGTACGTAAAGGAGGATCCCTCAAGACCATCCTTAAAAACTACTCTCCTTGGAGAGGAAAGCTTTCCATAATTTATACATTTGTCTTCTTGGAAGTATCACTGCATCCTTGTGAGAAACTGTTGCAGAAGATTTTAAAAAATAACCTTTCTGTTGCTGGCTTTCAAATGCAGGATCACAAAATGAGGTGGCATTTTCACCTTGACTTTCTTGACTGTATGTCAAAGTCACTGTGGGCAGATGAAAATAATTTAATGCATTTCCTAGTTAATGCAAAGAATGAAGAGAGAGAAGTGAACTGCTGTTGCTGCTGTCAATTCGAAATGAGAGCAGCCAGAGGAGAGAGACCCCGGAGCCAGTGGTGGATAAGTAGCTTTATTGCTGCGCTCACGGCCTCTCCATGTCCTTGGGATCTCCCAAGGATCTCCTTGGGGACTGGTGTGATGCCAAGGTGGGGAGGAGGTTGCTGAAGGAGCAGAATGATTTGTGTCCCAAGGCGACTTGTCCAGCCTCTTCCACCAGCTCTTGCTCAAATAACAAAGGCATTTTTGTTCATATGTGTTTGTCATCAGTCTTTGTAGTTGGTACAAAGACTTCAAAGACCGTCTGTGTTTATACCATCAACACAGAAGTAACTTCGTTCTGAGGAGCTGCACCTTCCCCTCCAACCTCCAGCCTTTCTCTCTTGCTTCGGACAGGATGCTGCCAAAAAATAAGTCCTTGAAATGTGCTTAGTGGTGTGAGATTTGAAAAGAACGTTAACTGCTCTGATTTAAATCAGATTATTTGAGCCAGATAGCCCAGATGAACTACATGATTGAAACTGGAATTTATTCTGATTTAAAGCAAACTTTTTTTACTTGTGTCTCTATTAAAAGGCATTATAAAAGGTAATGCTTACGATGTGAAGGAACTGTTTACCTGCCAAATGTAGCTATATGATGCATGAAGTGACCATGGGAACCAATTTGGTGGTAATTATTTAAAGAACACCTTGCAATAGCATGGTAATTACACTTATACTACATATATTTCAGCAGCTGCATATGAAAAGCTTGTGTCTAGGAGATCCATTTTGAGAGAAGGGTTCAGACAGGTCCTACATAAAAAAAAAAATACTAAAGGCTTTTTTTTTCTTGATGTATATTTTACAAATCATGTTTTTAAAAGCAATAAGAAATCTGTATACGGTTATCAACATTGTGCAAGTTTTAAACAGTTTGGTAGGCATTGCTGAGGGACTCTTTTATTTGCCTATTTCACTTTTTTTCTTAAAAATTTAATTACAGGTTGCTATATTCCCCCCAGAGAACTTATTAACTGTGTGTGTCTCCAAAGAGTGTTTGGTTCTCATGAGATAAAAAGCCTCAGGCAAAAAGCTGCTGATTCCATTTCTGATTCATAAAGAATTTTTTTAAACACTAATTCTATCCTTGCTGGCATTTTTCATGAGTGATAATTAATAGCACTACATTAGGATCAAAACTTCTGATGTCATTTTTATAAAGGAAACATACTCTCCACAAATGATTTTTCAGAGCTTCAATTTTACTTGAAATGTTATATACAAAGAAAAATTTCAAGTATTTTTGTATATATATATACACACATATATGTACACACAGTTCAAAGAAAATTTTAAATTTTCACATCTTCTGTAAACTTTAAAACCATTGCAAAAAACAAAAAACAAAAAACTGTGAAAACACTAGTCCTTGAAGCAATTTTCATTGAATTGTTTACTTAAAAGTTGCTGCAGGGATGTTGCAAAAATACATTCCTAAGTGTTACTGAACCAAACACCATTACCATTTTTAACCAGTAATAAATCTTATAGGAAGTCTGAGATTAGAGTTAGTGTAAGAATTCTTCAGAACTACTTTTTTTTTCTATTTCTGTTTATAATAGCTGATAACTTTGTTCTGTATCTGTGTGAAATTATTAAGAGGGAATCATTATAAGGAATTATTTCCCATTTTGCAATGATACATAGCATTTGGATAATGATGGGACTTTTCAGTGTAACTAATGTCCCCCCTCTGATGGAGACATACTGGAGAAATTTTAAGTTTTGGATTGTTGAAGGTGAGTACTTGAATGGATGTGTTTTTAAAAGGATATAGCTTCTTTCACCCTTGAGTGGTTGTAATTGGACTTACCTTGTTTTTGAAATAGATCCAGGGGCTTCATTTTTGTGTTTCCGAGCCACTTCAAGCTGAATGGCTCAGGCACTCTGTGTCTTTCTGCAGTTTTCAGGTTAGTGGTACAGACCAAGCATGAAGTCCTGTTAGTGCAAAATGAATCAGGAACTTTGAGGAGGAGGCTCCACATCTTGTGTGTGTTGATTCAGACCCTGTGACTCGTGCTGGCACTTTCCTTGCAGTCACATACCACAATAAGGACATTGTTAAGGCCTGCAACAACTCAGATGAGTTAGCTGAATTTATTTACAAGATTGGATCATATTTATGCACATGATCATGCATATGATTGGATCATATTTATGCATATGATCCAAGTGGGGCTAGGAGATAGGCCCAAATGTAGAAACCATGTTGTTTCTCTACATGTGTTTTGTACTTGCATTTGTACATGTAAAGATATTTTAGTGTTGCCGAGAGAAGAATCTGTACAGGATAGTTAGGATAGACAGCAAAGCTTTTGAGAGCTCTTGTTTGAATGCTATGGCTAATTTCGAATGAGCAGCTTTAATTTACACTGTAAAAGCAAGTGAGAAATGGGCAGTATATTGAGTCTCTGATCTTTTTAGATTTTTGAAAACAAATTATCTTGCTCCACCTCTGCCACTGTCCCCTCTTGCCCCATTCACTCCCCCAAATGAACCAACTTTCAAAACAGGGACTTGTGGGACCAGTCCTGTTTGTAGTTCCACGTGCTGAATAGGGCCCCATGCATCTCTCCCACTTGCCTTCAGCGTCTTCACTTTGGAATAGCGGAGCACAGAAGTCAGGTTCTTTCTTACTCTGGGAAGTAACTTTTCAGGTGGTTTAAGTCTTCTTTTGGAAAAGGGTTAAGATGCACTGCTGGCTCTGTTACTTGGATGTCTCTGAGCTTTCCAGCTTTCACCATCGTTGTATCTACTGGGAGTTCTTGTGAAAATGACATTACTGGAAAAAGTTCAGCACTGCTGCCTTGACTGGGAGGTCTATGTTTGGTTTATTCAGCAGAGTGAGCGTCTCTCCATTATACTTTATTATATTTTTTCTGTAGAGGAAGACCTGCTCCTCTTCAGAGGTCATATGTGATTCTGTGACATGAAAAGTGATTCTTGTAAAAGATTTAATGACCAATTTGGTTGTCTAAACATACTGCCTAAGTAAAACTTCTGTTTTTCTTTCAGACTCCTCGAACATGTGAAAACTTTATCAAACTATGCAAGAAAAATTATTACGATGGAACAATTTTTCACAGATCAATTCGTAATTTTGTGGTAAGTACCGCGCAACCCCTGTATAATACACAATAAGTGATGTCCTCAAAATATTTATTTAGTTTAATTGTTAGTCCCTTCCATGCATGAAAATTTCAGTAGATGTATATTAAAAATATACCTACAGAAAGATTGTCCTTACTTATTAACTTTGTATTTATTACTCTTACTAACAACTGTCTCTGCTTACTGTTAGCACTTGGAGCATCCCTGTGCTTAGCAGTGCTTTCACTGGCATTCCAGACTAAGTTTTCTGAGAGTCGTTGCCTTGGCAAGACCCATGTTATCCTCCCCAAACTGTGGGTAGGTGCCTAGCTGAACAGAAGGGGAGAGAGGGAGCAAGAAGGAGAAATGCTCATTTGGATAAATAATATTTGGCCTATTAAAATTCCATTCAGATGAAATCTGGCTTTAGAAAACAGCTGAATTTCTGTTCAGGTTGTAGTAGTTGGGTATTATCAGATCATCCTTTCCTGAAAGTGATCTGGGACTAAGTGCCTAGGCTTTGTTTGTAGGGGATTAAAGAGCACATAGTGAACCAGAAAGCTGGCTTTGGTAGTCAAAGACTTAAGCTTTCAATATGTAACTGTAAACCTTACACAGTTTTACCTACTGGTTTATGTACAGTATCAAGCACAGCTGGTGGAAAAGATGTCCTCATATGAGCAAATCCCATCTTGCAGGGGTGAAGAGTTTAGATTCTGACTTCCTTTTCATTTTAAGCATCTGTTCAGCTTTGGGTGTGAGAGCAGTTCTACCACAAGTACCATGCACAAGAGGCTGAATTTGGAACGGATTGCACATAGCATTGGGATGGATGCTGTATAAATTTAAATCATTGGACTTTATTTAATCAGCTATTATGAGCACACATCAGCTTTTATAAACATATCTGTTTAGAAGATACCAGGCTTTAATCCTTCAGCAACAGTTTAGGGGAGCTGCATTTACTAATTCATTTTGGTAGTCTGAAGAAACAAGCTTTGTACCAGGAGAGTTAATTCTTGGAACTGAAATTTAGATTTGGTGACTCAGCATACCAAGTAAATGGCCTTTCTAGTACGTTTTTAGCTTTGTATAAACAATTGTCAGATCTTATTAGGAGATGACTTCTTGATGCATCTTACTGCTATTGCAGCCTTTCAGAAGTCCTGGAAAGACAACCTTTATTTACATAGGTACTGTTCTGGCAGCTTGGGATATTGTAGCTGTTCTGTAACTTCTTTTCAAAGGAATTAACAACTTGATCCTGGAGGCAGTGCATGTCTTTCAGGGGACGTCATTGAATGTTACATTCCATCCTGTCATCCTAAAAAAAGCTTTCTTCTTTTGACAGCACTGTGTATCTCAGTTCATAGTTAAACTCACAATTAAAATTGTGCTTGTGTGCTACCACTGTGAAGCTTCTCATGTCATGCTCCCAATAGCATTAGAATATAGAATAATGTTTCTGTACATCCTGCATATATATGTGTGTGTGTATATACATATATATGTACAGTGCTAAGTTTTGTTGCAGAAAGAACGATTTCATGTGGGAATTTTTCCCACTACAGATAATGAGGAAGATACTGAGAAATATAGATACAAATATAGCAAATATCTCATATCCCATTTCCTGCCTTTCCATCATCTGGAGGATTGGTAACAAATTGTAAACCCTTATCAGGCTTCAAAGCCAATGTATCACCAAGCAAGCTAGGACCCAGCATCTGATAGAAAGGATGATCTGGTTAACCCATTTGAGATTGTTTTTATTCCCTGTTTACCCACAAGAGACCCATTATTTTCATGAAATTGTCATTCTACTCTTAGATGAGTCATGTAGGAGATGACAGCCAATTGATAAAAGAAGGACCAAATGAGTAGTAATGGTTTCCTTGTTGCTAACTTGTCAATGTGACAAAATACAGAAGGAAGAAATTGAGCAGAGTTGGTTTTTATGGCTTGTATTTAATACTTTTCACACATATATGTACCACAATTATTTTTATTTTAATTCTGCAGATCCAAGGAGGTGATCCAACTGGAACAGGAACAGGTAAGATTGTGTTTAAATTAAACAAACTGTTTTTGCTTTATGCACAGTTTTGGTACTGTTTTTTCTTTTCCAAGCCACTTTGTAGAATAAAATTCTCTGATGACCTGTAGTACTTACTGAACATTTCTTCTCCAAAGCAGAGGTTCAGTTTTATAGTTATACTTTTGTGGCACTTTGAACTATGCTTAAAATTCCATCCCATATATTCTCAGTCTAAACCTTAGGCAGTCTTCTATGTACAATTCTTTTTGGAGCTTTGCTTTCTTTTTCTTCCAGAAAATAAATAAATAAAAACTATAATGATTTTAGAGCCAGCCTTTTCTAGGGTGAAGAGCAAAGTAAGGAACAGTCATGCAAAGCTGATTTTGAACATTGAATTTGAAAGTTAGAGACCTGCCTCTGAGTTAGTGAATGTCCAGATACCATCTCTTCTCCCAACTAGTTGCTTTGTAATACCTAAGCTTCTCTTTTTCTGATTTTTAGAGATCACCATTCCCTATTTCTGTTTGTTCTGTCTTAGTGTTCTTCCTTAGAGCTATATTAGAAAAGGCTGAGAGACATAACAGCTGCTTCTTAGTGTGCATTGAAGGATGCTCGGGGCATCACCCATTCCCATGGCTACCATCCTGTGATGGTCCATGCATTTTTATTCTATTTCATCATGTGCAACTTACATGGAAAAGCACTGTATTCTTGTGTGTGTGCTTGCAGGTCATCCAAAACAGATTCCTTTGTTAAATACCTAAACATTTGTCACTTTATAAATAATATTAGTATGCGACTGCTGGCTGAGAAGGTTAATGTATCCGAGTTTTGATGGCAAAAGCCCACTGACAAGCAATGTTACTGTGTCTGCTTATTGTCAAAAGAATTCTTTTTTTTTTTTAAGAAGGAAAGTACTGATTGAAATCCCAAAAGACATAATTAGGAACATCTTTTAAAATGAGAAATTAAAGAGGTGTCGGGAGACTAGAGACACTTAATGAGTTGATTCAGAAACCTTTCACCCTCATAGGTTGAAGTGCAGAACTTGCTAGGGAAATGGAAGTGAACTGGCTGCTGTTCTTCTTGTCTCTGTTTGTGCAAATGGTAAAACTATTTAAGACAGTACAATTAACAGTTGGCAGAGGAGAGACCTATCACTGACTGGCAGTGCAACTGCATTGGAGGTCAAGACCCACTTCTACTCCAAAAGCAAGTTGGAAGTAAAATGCGGATGTTCATGCACATTCTGGTTTTTTTTTTTTTAATAAAAAGGAGTCTAATGATGTCTGATGTCTAGTTTTTTTCCATCTCATCTCCCTTTTTGTCATCTTAGTTGAATATGTGTATCCTGCAGAGCAAGTGTCTTGTAGGCATCTGTAAAGACTGTTAAAGTTCTGAGGAAGTGGTCAGTTTAGACCCAAGTAAGTATGACAGTGTTGCAGAATTCTAGAGACTGTTTGTGGTAATGGCAGAGTTCAGGGGATACAGTGCTCATTTTTGGATCTGAATGAGTTTCGTTTTTGGAACAGCACTGAATTTTAAATATCCTTCCTCAATCCTTACAATAGTAAGTACCTGATTATTGGATAGGTAGATCTTGCACATCTGAATCAACATTAACTTCACAACATTAACCTCACAAAGTAACGTGTTTGTCAGCCTGATTTGGTCAGTATTTTGTGCTCTTACCCAATTGTGTTGTCTTCACATGTGTGATACTGGTTTTACAAAGCATTTCTGATCAACAGTTGGTGAGCAAATAACAACACCTCTTTAAATGCTTTCCAGGCAGTGATGTGCAAATACAGCCTTTCAAAATACAGTTTTGAAACCTTCTGATCAACTTTGCTGAATGTTTTATCTTGGTGCTGGAAAGGAGCATTGGGATAGAAACTTGGAAACCCTCCCATCTCCCCTTTCACAGGAGATGGGAAAAACGACAGGTGGAATCTGGATCTAGGATTCATACGGTGACAGTGTCGTCGAGGAAATTTAGAAGATAAATGCAGATTTTAATATTAGAGGAATATGCTGGAAGGAGGGAATGACTGAAAATGAATAGGGTCATGGATAGAAAAAATGGAAGTGCTTTGGAAGTCATTTTTCAGCATTCCAAAGGAAGTTTATCCCCTATTATAGAGAGAAACTGTGTCACTTCTGTAATTGCTTTGTCCTGGATACGTAGGAGGGAAAGCAGACTTAGATTTTAGCAGGAGACAGTAAGTGACAGGCTGTTGTCTGATAATTCTAGGAACCCCGGAAGATTGTAAGCGCAGAAAAGAATGCTTGAATTTTAGCCATGAAGACAACTAAATGTTTCCTCT
>NW_010577111.1:165864-178138 GCF_000705375.1 Tinamus guttatus | reverse complement strand
AGGATGATCAGGGGTCTGGAACATCTGCCCTATGAGGAGAGGCTGAGGGGGCTGGGCCTGTTCAGCCTGGAGAAGAGAAGGCTGGGAGGGGATCTAATCAGTGTATATAAATACCTCAAGGGAGGGAATGCAGGGGACGGTGATGGTCTCTTTTCAGTGGTGGCCACTGATCGGACTAGAGGAAATGGCCGGAAACTGAAACATCCAAAATTCCATAGGAACTTAAGGAAAAATTTCTTGACAGTGAGGGTGACAGAGCACTGGAACAGGCTGCCCAGAGAGGTTGTGGAGTCTCCTTCTCTGGAGATCTTCAAAACCCGCTTGGATGCAGTCCTGTGCCACGTGCTCTAGGTGACCCTGCATGTGCAGGGGGGTTGGACTAGATGACCTCTAGAGGTCCCTTCCAACCTTAAGCATTCTATGACTCTATGACAGCTTTCTTCATTGGTGTACGTCAGTACTGGTGCTGTGGCAGCCCGTTATTTTGCAGCTAGTTCAGTTAGTTCACTCCCAGCCTCCAGAAACCCATCTCTTCCATGTATCTTGGCTAGCTGGTAGGGATTTAAACAATGTTTGGCTTGGAGCAATGTTTGACAGGGCAAATAGGCAAGCATCAAAGGCATATTTTATAATCATGGGTTAACATGATTCTTTTCTTTGGCATGTGAGTGAAAAAAAGGAAGAAAAATAATTTTAAAAGCCTTATAATTTTAAGCATGCAGAACTTCCCAGCTTTCTATCACTGTGAATCTGTTTTCCCATGTTGAAGGAGGAAAATTTACTAGGGAGTATTAAGGAGGTCCCATGGGATTGTAGTGTGCTACAGTTACGCGCAAAGTAAGTCAGGCAGGAAAGAGATGTTGGCCAAGAGCCTGCCGTTCCACACTTCAAAGGACACCTCATGGGCAATGGTTTTGTTTTCTTTTTAAGAAAATGATCTGACAAGCAGTTTTCTCCATTGCTGTGCAAATCTAAAGGAGAGATTTTCGTCTTCTCCACACATGCTATGATGGCTCCCAATGGTAGGTAACATCACATAACAACTTTAAAATCACCATATGCTCTAACACATTACCAGTCATAACAGGCAGCAGAGAATCAAGTCAGTGGGACACTGTTTCCTGAGGAGAGGTCATTACTTATCCGTGTCTCATCACTTTGAGGTATTTATAGGTATTTAATCACCCAAGCGCTTAAGGCAAAGCCTTCTTGGGGAAATCTATTTTCAAGGAGGTTACCTCCACTTTAGCCTGCTCTTACTTAGCTAACCTCAAGAACAGCACTGGAGATTGCCTATGGGTGGGAGGGTTTCCTGAGCAAACAGCACAGCAAACACACCATGATAAATGTCATGGCCTCCCCTAAACCAGGTTTACAGGGTGTACGGGGAGCTCTTTCTGAGCAGCTTCAGAATGCTGTGCCTGCTTGAATAACCATCTGAAACACAGCTTAGGCTCATGACTGTTTTATTGATCCTGCTCTCAGGAACACAGGTGGAAGAATATTTTCCCAGTGCATATGCAGCAGGATGTAATTTGATCTGAGAGCCTGAGCAATAAAGTCTACCCTCCTTACCATCACTCTCAAATTGGGATGAATTCACTGAAGTCGGGTAGAATAGGATTCAATTTCTAGTGCATGGCAATTCCTAATGCAAAGCAAGCAGTAAGGGCCCACTGCAGCAGACAGGGCTGAAATAAATTTAGATGCTTTTAGTCTCATGATAAAACCCTTAATAAGTACCCGTTGGATTGTGTGACCACATAGGTAATCTCAGCATCTGCTGTTGTGGGAGTTGACATAAAAAGCATGTATCTGAGTGCATATGTTCTTAAGTGTGATCTTTATCATGCTAATGAAGGGCTTAGCTGTATTTTCCTCTTAGTCCTAGGGCACTAGGTTGGCTAGTGCAACGCACTGGCCAAAAAATGATACTCTTTGTCTTATCATTGCTTTTTGCCTTGCCCTTATTCAGCTTACCAACATCTACACTTTTTTTCACTGACCCTGTGACATGGTATCCAATTATCTGAGCCATTGCATTAATTGCAAATCAGATTCTGTGGTTTTCAAGAAAAACAATTTCAAATGGGAGAATTAACTAATTCATCCTAATTCCTGCATGATCAAATATTAGAAAATGGATAGATATGAGAAAACAAATTCCTATACTGTGAGTAAGGTTCCAACTTTTTTACTGTTACTGAGTTTTGGAGTTTGAATAGATAACAAGTCCAATATTCAGTTGCTATTTTTATGGCAACATCACTATCTGATAGCAGTTCTCCTTTCCAGTCTAAAGTGGAGAAAATATTGTGGGGCGATCCACTAATATATTCATCACAGTCTCAGAGCCAGGGGAATTGGAGAAGCGAGGGTTTTGCAATTTATAGGCTACTGCATGACAGTTCAAGAAAGCACATGTTAGGCAACTGCAGAGGTCTAAAATTACATTACTTAAATTATTGATAAAGGTCAACAACGTTGCATTATAATTTACTTGTTTCTTTACATTCCAGCTTAAACATCTTTTGCTTTCCTTTTTCTAAGCAGTGGATTACCAGCCTCACAGCATGGGATTCAAATGCGCTTGCTTCTCAGCCCTTGTAGAGCTCTGCTGTCTTTCACTACCTGGCTGCCAGCTAACATTCAGGCATCCTCTCTTCTTCATGCCAACCTTTCAGAGAAATAAATCCCATAGCAGCTGGTCTTGGGTGTTACATTAGTGCATTGCTTGGTGGCTACTGCGTGCATGTGTTGGTAGGTGACAAAAAGCAGGTGCTACGGGGATCTTTTTTTTTCTTTTTTGATACTTGACCTTTTTGTACGCAAGGTCTTGGTTCAGATACCAGCAGTGTTTCCTTATCATTACAAGACAAAATGAGCAGACAGTAAAACACTGGTGTTTTCTGATTTTTTGAGCTCATATGTTACTAAATATTAATCATGTTAGATGATGCCTTTCAATTAGTTCTTCTATCTTAAAAATGTCTGAAAAACCACAAGGGTCCCTCATATTTAGAGAACAGCCTTTTTCTTTTCTCAGCAGAACGTATGTGAGATTAGTTGAATGTCCTGGAGAAGGCAGTGGACTTGAATATTTCTTGGAGTATCTTAACCCCTTTTGGTCCATTGTGGGTTCCCATGAATGCTGAAACACAGAGGATGAGTGATTGCAGCAGGGAAGTGCTGTTGAAATGTCCTACACACTCTTACTTACAGAGGAATGATTTCCAGCCTTCAAACAGATATTAGCAATGATTTCTGCTGAGTGTGCAGCCATGGAGAACCTCTTCAGAAATGCAAGATTGAGGCTGGAGGGTGGAAAGAAGGGGATGTACAGATGGGAGTGAGGACAACAGTTACAGGGACATCTCTGAACTCCTCTTTCCTCCCCTGCAGAGGAGGCCTTCTCTTCAGAAACTTAATTATGGCCTGGTCATAGCAGAAGGTCAGGACAGTTGCTGCCAGGCCTGGCAGCTGGCTCAGCATTGGTCCACGGTAGCAATCATTTGCAGTAGCAATTTTCTGGGTGGGAGTCCCTGCAGAGACAGATTTTGCGCAATGGATGATAAGGGAACTAAACTGATTTATAGTATATTGTTTCCTGTAGAAGGAATTTAGGGAACTCTCGCAGCAGGAAAAAGATGAAGAAACCCCATCAAAGGTTCAATTTTAACATTTTCACAGTGCTCAACATGATTCACTGTTTATATTTCCACTTGGATGGGTGTGAGGTAAATGCTTAGTAACCACACAGAAGACGCATCCAGCTTACTATCTAGCTTTTCCTCTTCTTCTATCAGCAGACTTTTCAAATTTAATAAAAAGCTTTGCTTTCCTTTAGAGAAATGATTTAATGTCACTGGGGTTTCTTTAACTTGTGGTCGCATGTGTTAGTTTTACCAGATGACAAAAAAATGTATATAAACTCAGTTAGGACTGAATGTCATGGCCTGAACCACAGTTTCCCTGCATGTTTACGACCACTGTGATGTAAGATTTTAGTCCTAAATATCTTGATAAAATCATCAAGTATGTTATATTTATAGTCTGATTAGGTGTATAATGCAAAACATTAATCAGGTCAGGCAGACTGTAAAATTCTCTGCTATTATACAAAAAGATTACAAAGCAAGATTTCTCGTATGAATTGTAGAATCACTGAATAAGATTGGAAGGGACCTTGGGAGATTATCTAGTCCAACCCCCTTGCACAAGCAAGATCACCTAGAACAAGTTGCACAGGATCATGTCCAGGTGTGTTTTGAATATTTCCAGAGAAGGAAACTCCACAACCTCTCTGGGCAACTTGTCCCAGTGCTCTGTCACCCTCACAGTCAAGAAATTCTTCCACAAATTCAGCTGGAACTTCCTGTGCCTCAGTTTGTGGCTATTGCCTCAACATTCATGGGTGCATTCCATCTGGGATCACGGACTTATGTATGCTCAGTTTCCATAAGTGTTCATAATCAGCTACTCCTGCACCAAGGGGGTTCTCCTTGCTCCAGACTTCATTTCTGGTTTTAAGAGCTTGGTAATGACTGAAATGAAGAAGGCATTCAGTGACTCTGCTTTTTCTGTGTCCCTTGTCACCAAGTCCTGCTCTATTTAGTAGCTGATCCACACTTTTCCTAGCCTTCTTATTTCTGCTTATGTACTTGTAGAAGGCCTTTGTCTGCTTATGTACTTGTAGGACACCTTCCTTTTGCCTTGTTATCTTCATGTCTCTTGCCAAAACAACTCTGACCTGGTGAAAGAACTACTCTGAAAATACTACATAGGCTTCTTGACATCACCATAGTCTGATATGCTTCCTCTGAGAAGCATGCTAGCAGGTTTCTGTTTCTTGAATTGTTTATCTTCTCTATTTTACTGTAATCTCAAGGTTTTCATCACTTCTGCTTTCCATAATAATGGTGTCTTCTCAGCACCTCTAAAACAACTACAATATCTTGTATCCTTTGGCATTGTTTCCTATTTCACATATCTCACTGATGCTGGTCACCAAGTAGAGGATAAAACAGGATATCTTGATATCTTGTTAGAAAGATACTGGGCACCTGCAGTCAAAACAGCCTGCTGTCTTGTGAATAAGGGTGATTTTTAAATGTCTGTAAGAAAGAAGCTAGTACAAAAGAAAACCAGGTATATCCTGAAGATCTCAACTTTATTCCCCATCACTAAATGTACCAGATGACCTCCCTCTGGAGTCAATTCAGAGTAATTCCTTTTCTTTATTTCTGGGATTATGGAGAGAAGAGTATGTAGTAAATAATGCCTGACTCTGCCAGTCACTCCAGAATTGACAGGAATTTACTTTAAGCATAAAATTGGCTGGCTGGATGGCAGAGCTCAGAGGGTGGTGATCAGCGGTGCCGAGTCTAGTTGGAGGCCTGTAGCTAGCAGTGTTCCCCAGGGGTCAGTCCTTGGTCCAGTCCTGTTCAATTTATTCATCAATGACCTGGATGAAGGCACAGAGTGCTCCCTCAGCAAGTTTGCTGACGATACCAAACTGGGAGGAGTATCCTGAAGACAACAGTTATATACAAGTATTTCATCTTTTTAAAGTTTTCTATTATTATTCCAAAGAATAGGTGACAGCACACCATCCAATTCATAGCCATCCAGAGTGACTCCTAATGAACGCAGCACATGTAGGAAAAGCAGTGTCCCAGAGATCAGACACTGTATGCACAATCTTCCTTCCGCATCTGGAGTACTGTGTCCAGTTCTTGGCTCCACAGTACAAGAGGGATGTGGATCTACTGGAGAGAGTCCAGCTCAGGGCTACGAGGATGATCAGGGGCCTGGAACATCTGCCCTATGAGGAGAGGCTGAGGGAGCTGGGCCTGTTCAGCCTGGAGAAGAGAAGGCTGAGAGGGGATCTGATCAGTGTCTATAAGTACCTCAAGGGAGGCAGTGAGGAGGATGGTGCTGGCCTCTTTTCACTGGTGGCCACTGACAGAACTAGAGGTAATGGCCACAAATTGAAGCACCAAAAGTTCCACAGGAACTTAAGGAAAATTTTCTTAACAGTGAGGGTGACAGAGCACTGGAACAGGCTGCCCAGAGAGGTTGTGGAGTCTCCTTCTCTGGAGATCTTCAAAACCCGCTTGGACACAGTCCTGTGCCACGTGCTCTAGGTGACCCTGCGTGTGCAGGGGGGTTGGACTAGATGACCTCTAGAGGTCCCTTCCAACCTTAAGCATTCTATGATTCTGTGATTCTATGATTCTATTGGCTATGGGTTTTGTCTATCCCAGCCAATTCTTAATCAAATGAAGAAAGTAATTTATTTTTTTAATGAAATTTGAGCAAGTGTGTATTTCAGCAAGAATGTTCATGGAGAATGATCTAAGATTTTACAAATCCATTTGAAGCAGACCAACAAACAGCTGGGGCTGACCTGTTTGCTCATTCTGAAGATAGGTGTTCCCTTGTGATTTAGTAGAAGCCATTATTAATGTTGCATGACTTCAACACTTTGATCTAGTAGAAGGCAGCTTTGGAGCTGACAACAGCTGCCTCTAATCTTCTCTCAGTGCTTCTATAGGCTTTGGTTGCTGGGAACTTCCTTCTTGGAGTTAAATTGAAAAATAAAGTCAATGCAGGGAGAGCATCTAGTTTCAACCAGTCTCCAAATAGTTGCTAGGCGGTGATGTTTTAATACCTGGGAAATACTGCTGGGAACAAATGCACACTGATGCCTCACCTGTCCTTTGAGTTAGTCTTGTGTCAGCTAGGAAGCTTGCCCTTTCCCTGGAGAGAAGACTGGCTGTTCCTGGCGTGGGGACAAGTGACTCAGATGTGACTCACAGGTGTAAAACAACCTGCTAGCAACACACACACTGTCTCCTGTGGTGGCAGAACTCCTCTCTGCAGATCAGGCAAGGTCAACTACAGCAAGTCAGCCTTTGCTCGAGTGCCACAGCATGGCACTTTTTGATGAAACAAATTTAGCAAAGCCCAAGGGCAGGGAAAATGGTAATGTGACCTTGTAGAGCTAACCATTTTTCTGGTTTTGCTGCATCTAAGTGGGTCTAATACTTCGGCATGCTGACCAGCTTTATCCTTAGGGTATTTTTTCTTGCTCTCCTTCCTTAGTAATGGAAGACAGTGCTACTGACCTCACAAGTCCCTACTATCAAGAGCCTGCTTGGAACCCAGCTTCCCCATGCAATCCATGGCTTGGCCACAGTGATAAGATGTGATTTGCCACAGATCCCAGATGTCCAGGATAGCAATTTGTGTCCACTGCCTTTCTGCAAAAGGCAATAGCACAAGCATTTCTTGAAGCAGACCAAACAGTCTTGGGGCTATTCTCCTAGGATCAAACTAAACATGTTTATATGAGCTGGCATTTAATTTAATGAGTAGCCTGGGTAGTCACTCTGGACCATTTAAAGAATAACATTACTCCTTGTAAGAGCATCAGACTTTGTCTGTCATTAAAGAGGTAATTCCTTTTTCTTTGAGGTAAAGGCTTATCTTCTGTACTGTTCTTCATGGATTTTGCAGTTTTCCTCTCTTTACCTGTCTGTCTTCAGGGAGGATGCAAAATATCTGGGGCCAATGATTAGAACAGAAAGTGTTGTTCATTTAAGGAGGGCTGAAGACAAATCCTTCCCTACTAATGTGAGATCAGGAGTTACTAGTATTCTTGTTTCAGATGGGATAGCTGCCAAACAAAAATGGGCTGATTTTTCATGATGTCACATGAATTCTTGCCATCAATAGGGAAAATGAAAAAATAATAACTGCAGACATGTTTTCTGGCTTGGCAAGATGTGAGCCATGCTCACATGGTTAATATGGGATCCTAAAGGAGGAAAGGTTAAAGATAGCCTCTCTGATGACCAGAGGTGTCATCAGCTGATCTGAGACCCGATCAGTAGGTCATGTGAAGCAGGAGCACTGGATGTTATCTTTACGATACAGGCCCATTCCCCTTGGGATGCAGCAAGTTATCACTATAACTGTGCTACCCAGAGCTGAAGTGATATGAACACCTGATCCTCAGGTGTGTCTGGGACAATGGAGAGAGGCTTTTTTTGGGTTGCTGTGGTGTGCTAAAGTGAATATTCTCAGAAATCTTTTAACGTCTTAGCACTATTTTCCTTTACTTTCTGTAAATGTTATTTGTGGAAGAAAATAAGATCTTATGGTAAGTCAAATTTTAAGTCAGGTTTAAAAAAGAAAATTCTAGTGCCAAGTTCCTTCTCTGAGGGATGTCGCTAATGTCAACACTGTTTAATAAGGGTTGGACTAGGCCAAATAATCTTACAGATCAAGTGGTATAGATTCTCCATTTGGGTCTTTGCCAAACCACCTTGGTAGACTTTTTCAGCAAAAGATGTGGAGAAATGCATCATACATGATTTGGGGATTGTTGGGTTGTAAGGAGGCTATGGACACATGGAAACTTGCAGAGACACTGTGTGAGCACTCTTCATCAAATAATATGAAATAGATGGACGAAAAAAAAATGTCTGATGAATAGAATACAGCAAATAGTTAGCAATGTTTCAATAGTTTCATCAAAATGAGACTGTCAGCAAGCATGGTTCCCCTTGGATTAACAAAATACTTCTATGCCAGGATTACCCTGCCTGGTTATTAGCAAGCTGCAAAAGCAGTGTCATTCAGCAATGACCAAATGTAAAGTTGGTACAGGACACTATTGGATCAGAGAAAAGAGCTATAAAAGAGAAAGATATGTATGTAAATCTGTAGTTTGTTAAGAAGAGAACAAGAAAAATAAATAATGTGCAAAGCAGCTCTGCCTAAATGGTGTAATTAAACATTCAGGGTCCAGAGAAAAAATGAAAAAGTGACAGAGCTGGAGCTTAAGACATATTTCAAAGTGAAGAATTTTGGGTCTAAATTCTGTTTCAGTACTTCTTTTTAACAATCTTGATATTGGTGATGTCTATACAGACTAATCGGTTTTATTTTTAAGAGTCAGCTACACTCCTGGAATGCGTAAAATGTATAAAATGTGTGTTTGCCGAGTTCTTCTACTGCAATGTAATGCTGAATACCCTTGACTTGAGATGGTGAGAAGGTTACTTTTGAATCCATAATTATTGATTTCTCTATCTTAATTCTTTTGAAAAATATCAAATGAAGGAAAGGAAAAATGATCTTGTGACTGAAACATAGGACTGGAATTCATGAGATTGGAGCTCTATTCAGCTGTTCCCTTGACTTCCTGTTTGACCTTGGGCAAATCACAATCTCTTCATGCCAAAGTTTCCTCCTCTGTAACATGGAGATAAGGGTACCCACTTCAGAGGGTTTATGTGAAGCTGAAGTCATTACAATATTCTCATGTTTTTAGGATTTTTTTCAGAGATATGCACTTCTATTGGAAGCACAAAGAATTAATTTAATCATTACTGCTAACAGTAATGCACTTTGGTTTGGAATGTGATTGCTCTCACGTGTTTGTTTATAACTTCAGAGTATAATAAATAATTCTGTAGATGCAATCTCTCCAGCTTGTTCTCCAGCCCTCTGCTCACCCCACGTGAACCTGCAGTTACACTGCCAGGCCTAGACCAGAACATCAGGGCTAGCCTGGCCTGCCACGTTCCCATATGCTGTATAATCTAAGGGTCCATCTCTAAGAATAGCCTTGCTCAGCACAGTATTGCCCTGCGTGCTTCCCATGGAGGAGTCTTCAAGAGGAAAGGCAGGAGCATACCTTCCCTGCAGATCAGCAGTGGTCTTGAAGCTCTCTTGCTTCAGCACTTCGAATCATCCTATAGCAACTGTGCCAGCTCTATCACTGCATACACTTTCAAGTATGAAAAATATTGTCCTCACTGAGTTTTTGCAGCCCCACATCCAGATATTTCCTCCTTTTAGCATTATATCCTTCCCTTAATTTTATATCTCTTCTTTCCATCTGTCTTTCCTAACATTCTCCCCTATGTGGTCCCAACTGATCTGCTTCATTGCTTAGCCTCTTTCCTTCATCTTAGTGCTGCAAACAGATCCTGAATATGAGGTTATAAGGAATCAAAATGGTTTAAAAAGTATGTATATCTAGTGGCTCTGTAGTCATATTCTCTTAACATTTTTTAAGTATTATATTATCTTTTCATTGGTCTTTCAATCTTCTGCTTCCTTGGTTTTGCTACCTGTTATTTGCTCTCTCATTTAAAACCTATTTAAGATCAGAGCCCTACCCTATAAAAGGCGTGCAGCTGGGTTGCAGTGCTTGCTCTAATCCATAGTCCAATATATAATATCACCAAGATTAGCCATTGCAAGAACTAGTTCCAGTCCTGTCTTTGTCCTATCTTGAAAAAATCCCAAGGAAGTGGGGCATTAAGATATATCGTGAAGGAAAAAGGCCTCTGTAAAATCTATGAAGGGGGCAGCCCACCTAAGAACTGGCTTTTACTGTACCTTACTCCCGAGAAGGAGATGTCTTTTCAGATTGTGTTGGAAGAGGTGCATGCTGTGATACATCCTTCCTCAGTGGGTAGGGCCCAAGAGAAGAGGAAGTCTGCAGCCCCCAACCCACACAGACATGGATACACAGCAGTAAGGTGAACAGAACGAAGTGAAAGTCTCATTTCTCACACTTTGAGCACCACAGAAGAACTCATTCTTTCATGTCTTTCTAACTAACTCAAGTGTTCTGGTGGGGAATACACATTTACAGGCCTTGCCACAAACTTGAGATGCCTCCCTCTCTCTCTCCTCTCCCTCTGTATTGGCACCTGTGAGGTTTTTCCTATACAGCTTTCTGAGGCTGCCTGCAAGCAGAGGAGATGCCTGTGGCTCCCTCAAGCAAAGGGAAGACATGAACTGGTGAGAGTATAGTTAGACTTTTAACATGGTGCATGTAGAAGTCTCTGCCAAGTATTTGTGTAATACTCTTGCATCCCTCTTATTTTTCTAAACTATGAATCACAGTTTTTATTATAAATTTTCCCAGTACTGAATAAGACATCATTTAAAACTCGTATTGAAATGGAGGGAAATTTATCTGCTTGACTTCTAGACGAGCTTTTTAGTAATGTCCATCTCTGTGTTTTCACTTGAGTCTCTTGGTTCTTCATTTTAATATTCTGGCTAGTAAGTCTACATATTTTTTCTCATCTCCCAACCAAAGAATTTCTAGTCCCTGCAGACCAAATCTTGGCTAGTAATCATGAACTTGCTGGGCTGTCTAGAACTGGTCCACAACATGTTCAGGCTGCATTCTGGCTTGTTAGTCTTTGTGGATAATTCTAGTTCTCTGTCATTTCATGACCTATTTTTGACAGTGACATCACCACATTTGTTTATTCCACAAGTAAGCATGACTTTGTGAATCTGACAGTATTTACTTCCAAGATGAGCACTGAGACCATAAGGCAGAGAGTGACTGGGTGTTACTCCAGCGCAAGATCTCCACAAACAAGATTTGTATGTTCTGGCCAGCGCTGAACTTCAGCTGCCCTTACAAGCTGCATCAGGAAGAGATTCAGTTTTCTTCCTTTACCTCTCAATAAAAGATCAAGGAAGACTCACTTTTAAGAGCTCATTTGAGAAGACTTGTATTCCTCAAACTATCTGTGTTATGCTGCTTGCATTAGGTTGGCGCAGAGCAATGACATTAGGTAACTAGGTATCTCAGAGGGGCTGCACCATATGTTTCCTGTCCTGCATTTCCCTATTTGCAAAAATCATCTGCTGAAAGCAAACAACTTTACAGCTGGGATGCACGGTACCCCTCTGCAAAATGACTAAATATGCAGTTAGGCACTTACAGGTATGTTTGCTTTCTGGCATATCTCTAAACAACAGGACAATTAAGTGTTACAGATAGACATCATCAGTATTTTTCATTGGTAACTATAAAAGGAAGTTGTAGCCATAATGTTTGTTAGTATGAAAATAGACACCCAAAGCTATAAAGACAGCAAAGAAACATATACTTCTAGCAAAAACGCCTTGAAAATACTCTATATATGTGTATTTTTAATGAAGTTAACATGACTCAGTCTTAAGGCCTGGTAGTGATACTGCTATAATTTCATACTATGTTGTAGTCATCGGGTAACTTCCACAGTACTTTATCATCATATGTAAAATTCTATAACTGGAGGTAAAATTCAGCATCATACATACAAATATAAATTAAATATTCAATGTGCTAAAATAATCTTTATAATGCCTGCATAACTCAGGTTTTCCTTGTAGTTTCTCGAACCAGAATTCTTATCAGAAAGATCGCGATATTCTGATCTTGAACTTTTGTTCTGATTTTTAT
>NW_010577111.1:134395-165800 GCF_000705375.1 Tinamus guttatus | reverse complement strand
GGGAAAACAAAACAGAACAAAACAAAAACCTTCAAAGTTTGCTTTGAATTTTTCTCCAGATTTCTCATTTTTCCATATCAGGCCTTCAGCCACCATTCCCTGAAGAAAAGAACCCTCAAAGCGACAGTGGGTTGTGTGGTTCTCGCATCTCAAGCACTGTTATAGTGATTTTGTTATCATTTTGTTATGATTTTGTTATGTTTAGAGACATCTTGGCAGCATGTGACACCTCATCATCAAAATCCAGCCAGCCTCAGCTACACTATTAATGCCATTTCAGCCTCTTAATCTACAGT
Organism: Tinamus guttatus; assembly: GCF_000705375.1. The sequence goes on along the minus strand of NW_010577111.1, from coordinate 165,504 downwards.
AATTTGTCACATCCTTCAAAACCAGGAGTCAGATGTTGAGGGCTTACACCTCTGAAATACAGAACTTCATGGAAGGGGCGAATTTTCACTTTTTCTCCTAAAAGAGTGCATTTTTTAGGCAAGCACTGATGAAGAGAAATGTAGTTTAGACAGTGAGGAAATCAGGCAGCAGATAGGAGGAGCGTTGCCAGCAGTTCAAGGGAGGGGATCCTCCCCCTCTACTCAGCTCTGGTGAGGCCACACCTGGAGTACTGGGTGCTGTTCTGGGCGCCCCAGTGTAAGAGGGACGTGGAGCTTCTAGAGATGGTCCAGCGAAGAGCCACGAAGATGATTAAGGGACAGAAGCATCTATTTTATGAGGAAAGACTAAGTGAAGTAGGGTTGTTTAGCCTGGAGATGAGAAGATTGAGAGAGGATCTTACCAACAATACCTGAGGGGAGAATGTAAAGAGGATGAGGCGAAACTCTTCCCAGTGTTGGCCAGTGACAGAACAAGGGGTAATGGGTACAAATTGAAACACAGGAAGTTCCATCTCCATGTGAGGAAGAACTTCTTTCCTGTGAGGGTGACAGAGCCCTGGAACAGAGATGTTGTGGAGTTTCCTTTTCACATCTTCAAAACCCACCTGAATGTGACCCTGTGCCACGTGCTCTAGGTGTCCCTGCTTGAACAGGAGGATCGGGCTAGATGATCTCTAGAGGTCTCTTCCAACCTCAACCATTCTGTGATTCTGTCACAGCAGGGTTGTGAATGGGGTAATAGTAACAGTTATACAGTAAGCTATTATTCACATTTACATAATTTAATTTCATGATTTAATTCTCCTGTTATCCTGTTATACCCTTAAATTTGTGGCAAGTCCATACAATGAAACCCAGTGTAATAAAGCAATATTAACACTACAAGATCCCAGTGTACACAAAGGCCTTGTTAAGTAAACAGATGAACCTACCATGCTTTCCTTGTCCTTCTTTGGTCACTGTCATTCATTGGGGGAAGTGAATCTGTAGCCTCCGTCATGCATGACAGCCCCTCAGTGTCTCTCCTCAGATGTGCTGCCACGATAAGGCACTCTGCCTTGGTGACACGAGACTTTGTTGTTAAATGCAAAAGACACTTTTATATGTGCCTTTTTGAACAATGATTGGTTTACCTATGTTTGACAAAAGCCCCCACAACACTTAAAATGAGCAGTCTTGATTCATGCCTTCCTCATTTCCCTTCAGTTCAAGAGAAGTCAAATCCCGATTTGACTCCCAGAGAGTCAAATCCAGATCTTTTGAATTTACCACTGCATCACCCTTGCTGACCGTCCCATCTGAAATAATGCTGGGCAATTAAAATGCTGTTAAATTGCATTATTTACTTTTTACCTCAAATGAATCCAGGAATGGTTTAAAAAAACATCAAGGTACAGTATGACCGTTCTTTTACAGAACAAGCTAACTGTAAGATCTATGTACAAAAGGCACAAACTACTAGTTCCTTATATTCTAGCTGAGAATACTGCATATCTATGTGGCATAATGCAAAATGTCAGACTCATGCCTTTCTGTGGGATCCCTATTCAGCCTACCAGGATCTTCTTGGTAGGCATAGCAGCTTATTATTTTACCTGCACAAATACAGATGCCATTCTATTAATATAATTAATAATATAATATTAATATTTTTCTTCTTTTTCCCCCTAGCTTGGTACTGAGGTCCTGTACTCCATAAAGTCTTGTTTTTTTTGTCATGCTGACCTCTATTTTTTTAAAAAAAAGAACAACTTGGCATCATAGATCCAGAAGCAGATGAGCAAAAGAGTCCTTCAAAATACAGCTTTAGTTTTAAACTGCACAAGAATGCTCCAGGCAGGAGAATGGAGCTCAATATATATTTAGTAAGAAGCAGAAAGTTGTAAAAATGTTGTAAAAATCTCCTTAGAGTCATGTGGGAATATCCGTTTTGCAGGTAAAGTAAGGGATTAGATTAAATAGTGACTGCCTCTCTGTTCTACAGCCATAGCACATGAATACAGAAAGTCTGTGCTATTTCTTTAATTTCTCACCTTACCTGCCCTGGGCATTTTTCAGACTGTATAAATCCTCATGATGCACTGTTAAATCCTCATGAGAGTTGTAGGCTTTGTATTCAGCATCTATCCTTGGCTGATCTTTACTATCTTTTAGCCCTGCTTGGCATAATAAGATCCTGTCAAATGATCTCGTGTGTAGTCACATTTTCAAAACAGTTCAAGGACAATTTTTTGAGTGTTTACCAACCCCAATCCTGAAGCCAGATTTTCTAGGAACTAAGTGAAGATCTGAAGTTCTATCTTACTTAACCAAATAAAAACTAACCTGAACTTAATTATGGGATTTTACATTGGATGTTGACCTTACTTTAAATGTAAGCTTCATTCCAGAGGACCTCCACCTAGATTTTCCAACGTAGCTGACTGTGGACTAGAGATTTCTGAAATTATAGTCCCTTTGAAATGAAGAAATGGCCACGTGCTTGGCTTATTCCTTGTTGATATATGTCCTAGTGCTTTATGTTGTCTCATGTTGTCTTTGTAATTTTTTTTTTTTTTGCTAAAAATCACTGTAATAGTTAAGTATTGCAGATTATGCATACAATGATATAAGTGCCTCCAACTTTAGACTCCTGCCATGCTTGGAAGGAGATTGCAATGTGCAGTAGAGAACACAGGACATTCCACAAATCAATTCATAAATCTACATTTTTAATGTTGGCAAAGCTTTTAGTATCTTCATTACAATCAATTTACATAAAAAGCATGTAAAGCGGACTATAAGAGTTGCTAGTATTATGTTTTGTGAGCATGATATGTTATGGGGTGAAAACTATTTGGACGAGCTCACAGAACATATCTTGATATTTAGAGAGTTAGGCCCAGATACTGGTCTCCTCTTTTCTAGAGAATGTCATGATTTCCCAACTGTACATCATTTTAAGTCACACTTTTCTCAGTGTCTTCTTCCACGACTGACCTGATTTGTATTTTGCTACTTTTTGGAACCAATTTTGTGTCCATGGTGGACTCTCCAGTGTATACTTCTCTCTATTTTCTCTGCTGTGGGAGGTATGAATAATGCAACACGGGTAGGCTTTTTACTGTGTAGGCTGTGGTAGGGTGCTGCACATGTGGGCACCCTGTGCAGTGTTTGCTATACCATGTAATTAGTACATTAACTGGGTTTTGATCCAGCTGAACCACTTTTTTTTTTTCTTTGCTTTGCCTGTGAATACTCACATGGGTAATAAGCAAGAACAGCATGGGTTACCTACCATCAATATAATGCTAGTAAGGGTGGAATAATTATTTATTTTATGTTAAAAAAAGAAATAATGGCCATGACATTGGAAAGGTCTTGTAATTTTCTCCTATGCATCTTTTTTCATGCTTAGCGCAATTATAATTTGCTCATTTATAAACTTGGGGATAGCCAGCAAAATCCCATAGGGTGACTGTGCAGATGCCCAAATACGTGAAAGATTTGAAGGCATTTGAACATTAATTAAAAAAATTTCTCTGGAAATTTGTTAAATGTTGCAATAAGCACTTGCATGTTGTAACAAGTCTGTGTGACGTTTGTTGCCTTATTTCACCAATCTATACCACTATTAAGAATGAGATGAGCTTGGTAGGGGCAGACAAATGCACCAGATGATAAAGTGACACTAATTCTGATGTTCCTGGAAGTTTCTTCAGCAATCTGTTTTTCCAGTGCTGTGGCTCTGCCACTTATTTCTAGCTAGAGAATGTAATTTCTCCACATTAGTTAGGCTGGAGCTGCGATAAAAGCCTAGCCTTATTTTTATTCAATGCTTGTAGTTTATGAAACTCAGACAAGTGGCTATATGCTGCCAACGTGACAGCAATTTGGAGCATCCTGAAGGCAGCTGACATCAGCCTTGTGCTGGTGGTGCTGTGGAGCTTCAGCAAAACAGCTCTTAGCAGCTCTATGCTTAGTCAGAGCATCTCAAGAGAGGAGCCAGCATGTTCAGTTCCCAGCCCAGTCACACTGTCACTGGAGGCCAGTTACAACTAACAAGATTAGAACTTGTGACTTTGTGTTTTCATGTAGTCTTATCTTTGTTTTTTTCCTCCCATTTGACTAGTCTCTGAGCTCTTGAAAGCAGAAGCTGTCTTTTGCTCAGGATTTATAGAGCACATCAGAGTACCAGCACAGAGTGATGCCTTTAGGTGCTGTTAAAATAGTAATGGGTAGTAAGCCACAGATGCATTGCACATCTTTTGCATGTGAGCTATGTTCCACAGTTTTGCTTGACTAGGTAAGAAACACGGTGGTATTTCTGCTGGTGCTATTTTATTTCACTGGATAAACACATTCAGGCCAGGGTAAATTAGTTTCAGATGCAAGTAACATTCATGAGTCTCTGTTGGCTTGTTTGCTTTTCTTCTTTATTCTACTGTGTTCTGTTCAATAGCCAATCCAGTTAAACGAAGAAAATGTAGAAAGAAGAGAGAAAAATTATAGTCAAGCAGTAAAAGCTAGAAAAACAGACTTCCTATGGAAAGTAAGCTCTTTTTGTCTTGTGAGTGGTACTGGAAGGTTGATTATCTATTATCTTGCATCTTGTGGCATCAGTAACACTAAAGCAAATATTATTTTCAAGGCTGGTAATTTTTTTTGCACCTTCTTAGTATTCAGGCAAACACTATTTCAAAGAGCCAGGCAAAATTCTTTCCTGCATTGTTTCAATTCATACCTGCAGATATGAATTTGGAGTCTTTTATTATTATTATTTATATATGATAAGGCTCTCAAACTGAACATGTCTTCCTGCATCTTTCAAACGCCTTTGACTTTGAAAAGCATGCAGGAATGAAAATTGCCCTTAAGGAGCATTCATCAGAGAAAATAAGTGTACTGGCAAACGGCAAAATGTATTCACCTACATGGTTCTTATCTCAGGTGAAAGATTAGCTTCATAATCATATTAATAAACACTCTGAGATAATATTCGCATTTCTGATCCATATTTAGGTAAATATCACTACTCTTCCCATATGTTTAAGCCCATGACAAAAGGGCATGAAACTGCATGCCTTCAACCGCATGAGATGAGCACTGTGTATATATCATGAGTGTATTCCTACGTTAAAACAATGTCATCAGAAGTGCATCTATAAAAATTATTCTGCTAGTAGATACTTCATTTACTTAATCTTCTTAAAACCTGTGGACGGATGCTTTCAAAAAGGTGGAAAGTTAGTGAGTCCTGGCAAAAGAGCAGCATACAGTTCCACAGTTCATCTTTTTTTTTTCTTTTTTTTTTCTGCTCAGGCACTGAGGAGGGTCTGGGAAAACTCTTCGGGGATTAAATTACATCTGGGTCTCAGCAGTGACCAGAGCACAGGAAATAGATGCCTTATAACTGTTTATTAGGCTCCCAGATGACTTCAGTGACGTTTGCTGCTGCTTAAGTATGTACAGCATGTGGAGGAATGTTCCCAAAAGCAGCACCCTTTGCAGCAGCAATGTGTTCCTCTTCATTACTGGGGCTTCCTCTGAAGACCTTGCTTGCCCTGCAGAGGATGTTAGGAGACACGTATAATTTCTGGGAGAGCTAGATGAATTTACAGGGACTGCTGTACCACTGTCTTACTCTCACCTTCCACAGCAAGGTATCTAAAATGAGGGACAATTCTATTCTCTTGGTTGAAGAGAAATATGAAGTACTAATATCCTTTTCCAGTTAATTAGATAATTACATTATTTCATATCAAAAGTTCTTCAAATGATTAAACAGTTGAACGTGATAACCTCAATTATAGGAAGCCTTCAAGGATCACATTATAGCTGCAATACAAATAAATAATACTTATCATCATCATCATCATAGATAATACATAGGCATGCTACTTCTGAGTTGACCTAATGGCTGCATAGCTTGATAAGCGCAATAGCTTTTAGATGATAAACACTTGATATTTTATTAGGTCAAATTTAAATTGCTCTTATTTTTTTCTTCCCTTTTTTTTTGTTTGCTTTGTTTTGTTTTCAGACAAAGTATCTCTATTCTCAGGTATGACAATTTTGCATGCTTCTTGCTGTGAAAATGAATGCCCTGTGAATCAGGATGTGAGAAGTCACATAGACTACAAGTAAAGAAGGCATTTTAAATGGTAAATTACAAGTGACTCGTGCTGAAAACTCCCATCAGAGCTGATAGTAACAAACAGACTAGTGATGTGCACAGTTTTCAGAATAGCTTCACAGTTCACTGTTAAGGCTAAAGTGAATGTAAACACATGGAAGACAGCTTGATAAAATTGGACTGATACCTGTAAAGATCAGAAGATATGTATGTGCATATCTGTGTGTGTCTATTCTGTTTCTGCCTGTGATTTAAGATGTGAATTTACCTTATTTTTATTAAATGGTTATTAAAAATAAAGTGGTGTTATCTGTTATTTACTATTTCTCCTTGTATTTTGCTACAGTTAATTCAAATGTCTCATTATTAGTACTTTGGAAATACATGGCATAAATTAATCCTTCTCCCTGAATTTTAGTAGGCGGTTAGATTAATTGCATTAGGCAAACATAAATGATAAATCACCAATATCCATTCTGGAAAATGCTTTAAAGCAATTTTCATATTCTTGAGGATCATGGAAGTATGAAGATAAGTATTGAGAATTATGTGTGATAACCCTAACATTTCTATATTTTGTAGGGTTTTTTTTTTTTTTTCAAATCTTAAATTACTTCAATTTCTCTGTTGGGTAGTGCTTGATGGCAAACTAGCAGTTCTCTGAAAAACTCTCCTGAGCTCTGAACTCAGTTTCATGTCACTCTATTTTATCTCAAAGTACCTCAGATTTCCAGATGACAAAGGTGCTGTGAGAGCAACTATGGTGCTGGAAAGCTTACTGAAGGAATAGCAAAGTACCTCACAGGCAGCTTCTCCTCAGCTTTTTTTTTTCTTTTTTCTTCCAGTTTTACTCTGGAGCCAGTTTTATAGCAGAGGGGAGGAAGTGAATGGTGTGTGTGGGTGGAAAGGAAAATGTAGTTGATATGGCAGGAAATAGAGAAAGTGGCAGGCCCCTCACTTCCTCAGACATACATGCAGAGATGCTGCACTTCACAAACACTCCATAATTATGGAGAGATTTTGTAACACAAAAATAAACCCTTTAATTATATGTAGTACGGGCTGCAGATAATGGAGATTTAGTTGAGGATGGATTAAAAAGATGTGAATTCACTTTTCATTCAGACACTGACATTTTTATCCGCCAAAACAGTAGGACAGTGCAGAGCAGAGAAACAGAGCAGCCTTGCCCCAGCATTCATGTTCAGAGTCTGGGACAGACTGCGGCTACATTAACCTGCTCCTGCCCCCCTGAAAGCCTCCTCAAGCTCTTTCTGCATGGAGTGCTAGTGCAGCTCAGCTCATGACTCTTTAATGCACGTGTTGTCAAGTTTGCTCAGGGCAGGGCAGCACTCTGTGGTGAAGCAAACATTGGTTGCCACCTAATCCCTGCTCCCACTGTTGATACCTCCATTGCAGGTGGAAAATCTGAAAAGAAAAATAAATCCTGTGCTGGCAAGAGTTTGGAGAGCTTTTTCTGGCTGTCCATAAAGGCAGTAGATAGTGTATTCTGCTGAGCTTGCAGGATAATTCACGAGGCAAAGCTCTCAGCACTGCATTTTGCTCTCCCTTCCCCTCCAACACCTCAGTCCTTAAGGCAGCAACGTTTTGCTCCTGCTGCTGTAGTCCCCTGAGCTGGTTTTGCTTGGAGGAGTTGTGCTCACAACTCAGTTATTTAGCTCAAAACCTGCCAATGCAGAGTTTGTCTGCTCTGCAGACAAGTAGCAGTGCAAGGTTTCTGTAATGCTCAGCATGTTTTGTGAAGGTCTATTTTGAGAAGACAACAATAAATTAATGAAGACTGGCTGGCTTTTATTAATCTACGGTGTAACTTAATTAAATTCACTACAATTACATCATTATACTTCACTTATTTTGCCAAAGGATGAATCTAGAGAGGATCCCAAGTCACCAGAGGGAAAGGACAGACAGCTGAAATTCTAGGTTCAGATTGACTTAACAAACAAGGTTAAGTCCAACTTTGGTTATTGACTGAATGGCCTGTCCAGTCACAGTATATATCCTCAGCTGCCATGAGATGGCCGAGCTTTAGTGAAGGTGAGACAGCTATTTCTAACTACATAAGCCGATAAGTTCAGAAAATCTAACTGCTTTCTGGTGTACCTAAAGTTATACTTTGCACTAGCAAAGTTATACTGTGCACTAGCACAGTTTAGAAATATAACATTATTTTATATAGCTTTGGTTAATTCCATATGGAAACTGGGGAGGATGAATTGAGTGTGATCATATTTATACTGCTGCACGACAGTCTGTACCTGAAGGCTTTTACTGGCATTGTTATTCCGGATAAAAAGAAGATATAATATCCCTGACGATAATAGTTGGACCAGTAAAATATTATAAGTGCAGAGCAGCCTTTGGTGGGTGTGTGTGACCCTGCAGTTGTCAATGTCAGTACAACAGGAAGGGTCGGTGCTATTTTAAACACAACTATTACTTACTTTTCCTGCAACACCCCTGCTTGTACATTGAGCTTGGTGAGCACTTAGCTCCAAAATTGGTGGTTAGGAAGCCAACAGATTTTGAGTGTGTTTGAACTTTTATAAACCCTTCATCTGATGTGCTCTAACCACTGTGCAACAGCAAAAGACTTCTCTTCCCAGACTCCTGAAAAAATACCTCATCACTGCGTTTTCTAGAGCCAGGGATGTGAAAACATTTGACACACTTACTTTTCTGAATGACCTGAATGCCTGTAACTCACTAGCCCAATTATATTCCTTTCTCGATCCATCCTGTCACGCTATTTTTTATCTCTCTTGCACTGTCCTTTGGCCCTTCACTTTGTCTTCATGAAAGAGAGAGAGAGAGTGTGGAAAATGGCCGGGATGATAGAATGAGTAACTGTTAATCTGAGAAGGAAAGATAAAGAATTTATGTCACTGCCTAACATTTTTTCTTTTTCTGACGCTTTCCTATATGGTCATAAAGTCATTTTTTTTAATGTGGCCCAATTTCCGCATCTTTAACACAGCAATAATACTACCTACTTTCTAGCAAAGGTGAGAGACAAATTCTGCAGCTACTGTGAAGTGCTTTGAGGTCATTGCTCAAAAGGTCACAACTGACTAGCAAAAACGGTCCAGCTCAGTGTTCTGCTTCCATTCTCAGCACAAAACAACCCCTTCTATGCAAGTTCGCTAGCCTCGGCTCTGGTGATTGATACACTTGAGTTATCTCCGTCTTTCGGGGAAGGGGGGATAAAAAGTTTTCTGTGTGGATGTCTAGACAAGGTTTGTGTGTTCCAATGTCCTTCATGGGCAATACCTGCTGCATGATGACTCAAAGACAAGCACTTACTTACAAAACATATTAGAAAAGATTTTTAAAAGTGACTGTCTAATAGCAAAATTAGAATTCTTAAATCTGCGTTTGTGCAAGGAAATAAATGGACCGCTGTACAGAAATGCTGAAAAGTTATCAGTTCCAAGCTATGGAAGGACAAAGCTGTGATTTCTAATTCTAGTCAAATTAAGTTTATCGATGATCCATATGTCAGAATTCAGAGGAATCACTGTTGTGCCTTGTCCTGGGGTGGAGTGGCTAATAAACATTTTCTCCACTGATTGGTGTATGTAGCTCTTGTAAGTAATATTCTGGTACCAATAGGAAATAACTTCTGGTGCTTAGCAATGTTTCTGAAGTGAAATAGAAAGGAGAAAGCCCTTATATTCAGCCTGTGTATATTAATCTTCTCCTTTTGCAAGGAAACTCACAGCAGCTCCCTCTGGCTTAGTCAGTAAATCCCCAGCTCGGATTTAAAACCCATGACGTCAGAGAGCAAAGCATCTCTGCTGTGCTAATGTAGGCAGCAATGATGTGGCATGGGCTATGACATACACGTTAGTGTAACCCGAGGGTTTGTTGCAGGGTTTGGTGACAAGAAGCAACCTACTACTTTGGTACTATTTAAACACTAATTCTATTCACAGCCTATGTAATATTTCTTACATACAAAATAGCAACACAAAAAAACTCTTTCAGCTGATGAATGAATCACTTTGATCAGTTCATTCTGCTAGTGCTCTTTATTTTTAAATGCTGATAAAAGAAGTTTCTTTTGTATGAGGGAGAGTCACAGGCCAAGGAAATAGAAATATGATTTTTATAAACTGGCAGCAGGTCTTCACTCTAAGGTTCCTAGAAAGTAGGATGTAGCACCCATACTATTCCTTTATGCTATAGCCAGTTTGTGAATTAAAAATAGTGATCTCTAGTTAGTAGCTCTAGTCATTGCTCAGTACCTCTGCATGTAGAGTTTTTTTACACAGTTAGGTGCTGTTGGTAGCCTCCCCAAAGAAAGCTTTTCCTGTGAGGCATGCTGTACAGTCACTCTCATTTACTCGTGCGTAGGTGACCAGTTTCCACTTGCTCTCGCAGCCTGGAGAGTAACACATTTCCTTGCACCAGGCCTCAGTTGACCAACTGCTGCTTAAAGTCATTTCTGCTCTCCCCAGAAATCTGTTTACAAGTTTTCTGAAGGTGAATACATCGGTGTATTTTTAGAGCTTAGCTTACACATGTTTTATATTTCCTCTATTATTGCTTCATGTGAGTTATGTCATTTCTCTCCCCATTCCTTTTGATAATTCAGAACAGATTCTAGTTAAAGACTGATTTATACCCTTCTAAAAATCTTCTTACATTTTTATTACAGCTCAGAAAATTCTTGCTATTACATCAGCTCTCCAGCATTATAATTCACTACTTAAAGGACTTTAAAATGTCATGCCATATTCATTGTTCTGAGGGGCCTCACCTATACAATAGTAATTTGGGGGGGTAAAGATGATCTAAGTAACTGGGAAGATTTTAATAATCTAGGTACTGAATCTTGTCAGAAAGGAATCATCTCCTTCAGAGATAAAAATGAGATAGAGAAAGCAAAAACAAACACCAAAAGAAAGGTTAAAATATTAGCCCATCTGGGCTAAATAGCAAAAGTAAGGAAATTAATCTGTCCATCTTTTTTAGGTCTGTAGGTATAGCATTGCTATATAATGATATATAAGAAAAAAACTCATCTTTAACTTAAAAAAAAAAATCTGCCTTGCACTTTATTACAAATTATTGTCATTTCCAGCCTTTTCCTCAACGACTTCATATGTTTCAGTGAAAATCACAAAGCTCCTGCATGGTTACATAATTTAGGGGCTGTAGTGTTGTGTGTTAGCTTTAAATTGCTTGTTGCCCTGAAACAAATAAAGAAATAATAGTAAAAGAAAGTAATACTTAAACTACTGCGATAAAGGATGGAGGTGATATTGACTCTATTTTGGGGGGAATTAACTTACAGTTAGATTTCTCTGTCCTGGTTGTTTTTGTTTGGTTTGTTTTTAAACAATGCATCTCATACCAGTGTGTCCCAGGAAGACACAGGGCAGAAGGAGTTAAAGGATATTCAGATGGATGCAGCTTGATCTGCGAGGCTGGAGGCAGCATGACACCTTGGTGACATGGCAATGTGTCCAGTCTAAGAGCCCAGTTAGAACAGCATAGTGCAAATGAGGAGCAGCCATCCTCTCCTCTCCTCTCGTCTCCTCTCCTCTCCTCTCCTCTCCTCTCCTCTCCTCTCCTCTCCTCTCCCCTCCTCTTCCCTCCTCTCCCCTCCCGTCCCCTCCCCTTGCTTTTCTTTAAGGGTAACAAAGAATTTCAATAGCATTTCTTATATTCTTGTTGATTTCCTTTCACAATTCTAAAATTTTACTTGGCTATGATTCTGCACTGAACTATTTAAATATGTACATTCTCATTTTTTTCGTTAACTATCAGTGTTCAGATGTGATGCTGTGGTGTCATTGTGTGAAATCCTAGGACTGCATTATTACAACCTGTAATGCTCTGTGTCATTACCACAGGGGATGTAGTTTTGTTGAAAAAATCTCTATTAAATTTTATTGTGGGCAATTAGGAATTTAGCAGTTTCTGGAATATAGCAGCAGGTAAACTGCTAGTTCAAATATTCAACAGGGACAAAGAACACCCTGTTCACTAGAAACTACCTGGATATCTTCTTGTGGTAGCAAATATTAGACATTGAAAATCATCCTTGGAAAGGAAATAGCCTTTGTAATTAAAATTCTAGGATAATCTCAAAAACAACCTTATTTGAAAGCTCTCTCTAATAGAAGAAACTGCCAGCCTTTCAACATAATGCTACAATCTTATTGGCACATGAACATGACACTGTGAAGAGAGCCATCAGGGAAAGGGCAAAAGGGTGGTGTACAAATGCAGAAGTCAAAATACAAATGTACAAATGTAAAACTTTAGCTTTAGTTTCTACCTGTTACTTTAAAACAGTGCTAATATGAGAAAACTTTGGTTTACAGTGAAAACAACATTTTCTACTTAAAAAAATAGTAAAAAGGTCTATTCATGGAAAATAAATAACATGTAATTTAACCTCTGGTCTATCCAAAATGCAGTGGTTTCACTTTCAAATGTAACTGACTAATAATTTTCAAAATAACACATCCATCTGATGAGGGTTTTGTGTCTGTCTCTTATGACAATCTATTGGGTAACTGGAACTAAGACCCAAAAAACTACGCCAAGAGAACAATGTACTGGAAAAGAAAGACACAGAGTCCGTCGAACCTAGAAGAAACCTGCAAACAAAAGGGTTTTAAGAGAGATTATCCCCAGCAGAGCAGTGAAGCCAAAAATAGTCGCCAAAGAGGAATTAAAGGGTGAGCTGCAGTTGGTGCTGGCATATAGGTGTGAAGAGATCTGTGTATGCGGCGGGTGCCCCCATGCACCCCAGGGCAACGTGGAGAGGGCACCGCTGTGCCTTGGACTTGTCTGCTTAGGCAATGGCAAGAAGCATCGTAACACCATCCTCCAAAAAAGGCCTGGTCAGGACACACATTTTTCATAAACAACCACTTTTTCTTTTCTTTTCCTAACTCAGCTTCCTTCTTAGGCTGCAATTTCAAGCACTAAGTTGTCCTAAATTTTGTGTAAGCCACAGACTGAGAAACACGGCTTTTTCATTAGCAGTAAGTGACAGCATAGACAAAGTTGTGAGACCACAGCCATGACCAAACATCCAGAGAGGTCGATATGACATGTCAAGATCCTGTTGTTTGAATGTTAATAAATTGGTCCTGTCTTGCATTCCTGAGCCACGTGGGGTGACAGCAAATAGATCCTTCCTGAAATACACTTTGTTTTCCCCCAGTTCCACTCTGTTAATTATATCTGTTCACAAAGATTCACTGTGGATTAGACAAAACCGCTGAAATTTTTTGTCTGAGGTACATACAGGCAGTATGAAACCTGCAAAGTGATAAAATTCCTTGTCCCACCAATGCTAGTAGCATTGGAGAACATGTGATATTTTTAAAGACTTGCTCAGTGTGGCCCAGTGTCAGTTCTAGCACAGTGAAATGGATTTGGAAGAATTCAAGGAATTCAGACAAGCTGCTCAGAATGAATATTTGACCATTTTTTCTACAGAACATCTGAATTCTGAAGATTTTAGAATTTTGTGCAGCCATTTTCAAAATAACCCAATGGCTCAAGAGCTTCTTAGGATGGATGAAACATATCATTAAACAGACCTTCCATCAGACAGGTTTACAAGAGCAAGGCTTTTTGTGTGTATATTTATGTGTGAAAATCAATATTTTATAAGAAAACAATATCTAGGAACTGACATGGCTTCATTTCTCACTATGTCATAGGGGAATGACACATGAATTCATAGAAAAGCAAGGAGGAAAAATACGACAGATATTTGGTTTGCGCCCTCCACAGTGGATGTAACACACAGTGTAGGTATTTTGCTTAAAAACCCTAATGAGTTAAGACACATAAGATAAGATGCATGCTGCAGAAAGGAAGAAACTCCCTGAAAAGACAAGTTAGCAAGCTGAGGTCAGTAACTAATGCTGAACCCTTCCACAGCCGCGAGAGGCAGGCGTGAGTTTTCCAAGATTTAAAAAAAGCCTCATATACATAAAAGAGCACAGGAATTTTCCATGGGGGTGGGGAACAACAATAGAAAAGTGATGACCTTGGGATGGCGCCTGGAGACTGAACAGCTTGGCTATTGTGTGGAAACAGCTGACTTCTGCACAGGAAGCAATCATTTCTGATTAGAGACTCCAAACCCCTGTCTCTATTTCTCTCTCTCTCTCTCTCTCTCTTTTTTTTTTTTTTTTCAGGAAGGCAAATCCCTGGAGGCCTCTTCAGATGCTCCAAATCTCACCTCCTCACCCGCTACACCCCGGTGCCTGCGTCACTGGTGAGGACACGGAGAGACCCACAGGGACATCCTGTTCCTGCACCACAGCTACGGGGCAATAGGGGGCTTCAAGGGAAAGGGGACAACCAATTCTATGGGGGTGCGGTGGCGAGTGAGATGCGCCGCTGTGTTGCTTCAGAGCAGTCAGCATCGAGCCGTCTGCTTCTCAAAGGACTCCTTCCTGGGTACCCCTGTTTAAGACATAATTTTTATTTTTATCACCTTTAATGTTGATTGACATTAACCCCTCCAGCCTCTTGTCGCAACAGTCGGTTTATGGATTAGCAAGACGCTAAATTAATGCTAGATGGAAGATGGTGTCAGCCTGAAGATGAACTCTGCCTTGTAAGATCACATTGTGAAATGTTGCTGCCTTTACTGACTCAGGGGAAGGGATGCAGGGAACATAGGGAAGCACAAAGCCTGTCTCATGGAATATAGCAAAAATCACAGGCTGATTTACACACTATCCCTTTTGTTAAATCCATATGCCTGGAATACATGGAGACAAGAAGGCAGCTATGAACCAGTTGGGAGGTCAGTGGGAAGGTGTTTAATTTTTGCTAAATTGGGCAGGAAAGATAGCTCTTTCCAAAGATGTGAAGGGCCATCAAGCAGAGGTTGAGCTGGAGACACTGAGTGGGGCTGAATTGCTGGCTAAAGCTTCTTCACTCCCTTTCTCCCAGTGCAGAAACCAGGCAGGGAAAAGGCAACAAAGCTTCAGGTGTCTGTGAATTAAGCGAAGGGGCTGGAAATGCTGTTGGGGAAGAGAGCAAGGTTTGCTCCACAAGACCCCCCTCCCAGGAGCCAGGTCTGGTGCTGCTGCACTCAGCAACACCTGCACCCGCTGCACGTTTCTGCTGCTGGCCAGGAGAAAAATGAGAGTACGAGAAAGAACCTGAGCACCGCCAGCCTTGACCAACAGCCAAGCTAAGGTTTTTCGGATTTAAACACTGTATTTGCATGTCTGCGGAAGCAGCTGGGGACTTAAGCTGCTTTAGGCTTATAATATTTAATCTGTAGTCATGCTGACATGCCTCATCTAGGGCCGCCTGCATTTTATATTCTGCTGCTTACCCACTGCCTGCCCAGGCCAAGGCTGTGACCACTTTGTGCCACTGTGGTGCTGCAGAGATTTTCTGCTGACAAATGATGCGACCAGTTGCTAAAGATACAGCACCGTGGTAAGCAGCTGAGATCCTTATCAATGAAATGTGCTTTCAAAATGAGGCACTTAGTCACTGCATTTCCCATGAAGTGACTCAACCAAAGGAAAAGAGTGACCAGGGGCTAAATATTCCCTCTCTGATACAGATTTTCTTGTAAGGTACTGTGTAACTGAAGCTGTAGGTGGTTCTCTTTGGAAAGGAAAAAAGAATATATGAGAGGTCATGAGATACCATTTTAACTGTTTTGGTACTCTTCTTGAAGGTTTAGACTTTTGGTTAATAAACTGGCCCATTTGTGGTGATTTTATGATTTAATTATTACCATGCTTTAATACCATGTAAGGTTAAAAAAATAAATAAAATAAAACCACGAGCAGCTGTTGAATTCTGGCAAGCTTATAGGAGGACAGCTAGTGCTGGAACTGCATAAATAACAATAGAAAGACTGATATAAGAGGTTGTGTTCCTGCTTTTTCTCCCTTTAATCATTTTTAGGACATTTCACCTTACTCTTCTGACCTTCCCTCTGATTCAGGTACCTTCTTAAATGCTGATATATATCTTTCAAATTCCCACTTCTTCTAAAAAAGCTAATTCAGGCAGATGTATTGAGAACAATGAAAGATACAGCAACTCTCTGCACAGAGTCTGAAGAATTATTAAATTTAGTATCTCTGAGATCTGCAGCTTTCAGAGAGCTTTCTTTCAACACAAGAGTTTGAGAAGCACAAAAAAGGAAAGGAATATTTTGAAGGGACATGATTGTTTTCTAAACAGTGCTTAAATTAAAGATATACATTACTTTGAAAAGACACAGTCATAAGAAGACATATGATCTTTTAGCATATGATCTTTTCCAGTAATCTCTCTTGAGAGCTGCAGTATGGAGACAGTACAGTTCAGCAGCATGTAACTCTTAACAGCATGTTCTAATCTAAGAAGCCTGGCAAATTAATGATTTGTTTTCTATTCTATTCATCACGACATTGATGAGCCATTTTCAGTATGGCTGCATTTTTTAGGTGAACAACACCGAGGTTAGAATTTATTATACCTACCTTTAACTGTCTGTAAGTTAGGACAGTAGTCTAAGCAAAGCAGCCAGGATTCCTTTTCAGTTAACATGCGTCAAGAAGAATATGCGTGTTGTCCCAAGACATTTATTTTTTTCTGAACATCCATGCAGTAAGGTTTTTGACTGCACCTAAATCCAACCATGAGGAAACAACATGGTAATTAGATGTCCCTGTATATATGGCAGTATACATATGTAGCCCCTGGGTTTGTTCAGGTAGGTGAAACTTTAAAACTGCTATTCATTGAAATGCTCATTGAAATATAGCATTCAACAAAATATCTCCTTTGGTGACTGGGCTTGGTACCTTTTCCCTTGCTGCAGTAAATTATGATTTTAATAAACTGTTTTCTGATTTCTTTAATGTGCATTGTGCTGCCCTTTGTTTATCTGACCCATCTCATTAAGGGCAACAAAACATTACAGATCTTTGTAAAAAATTTAATTTCCCGTACCCTTTTTGTCAAAACTTTCTTTTTTGTGTCATGTTTCCATTCACTCTGCCTTTGCCTTAGCTCTTCTCTAGCAGCACCATGGGGCAGGTGACCTGTCCTCCCTGCCCTGCCTGCTTCACTCCTGCCCCAACTCGGCCTCTCCACATAGCTCCGAGATCCTGATGATGCGTGATGTCTGCATCTGGACTGAAAAGGGATCAAGAGCAAAAAAAAAAAGATTTTCTCCTCCCTTTCAGGCTGGATGGCTCTTATTTCCTAGAGGTATATGTAAGTCAGGATCTCTTCTTAAAATGCCCAAGTAAATGTCGCAGGGGGGAATCTACCAGAAGTATTTGTAGGTAGGAAAACTTAAAAATAGATTCCAAATTGAATTGTAAGGAGATGACGCTATTTTTCATGATAATTTCCTCCTCCCACACAACATGTCACCCATTCCCACACATACGTGGTGAATTTTTGGTCTTATATTTTCCTCCCTCCCTATAGAGCTTGCAGTGTGATTAAGTAGTGCTGCTGTTCCCAGCTACTTGTTTGTGATACATGAGCTGGGATAAGGCCTAATGCCCAGTAAACATATTGTGAAAAATGAGTTTCTTCCAGTTTCTTCTTACCGATATTATCTTGCTGCAGTTTGAACCTTCCTCACATGCTTCTGATATGGACGTGCCCAACAAATAGAATATGTGTCTATCTCTTTCCACAATGCACTATAGCAGAAAGGTTCATTTATTCCTTACAATTTGAGGAGATAATCTACTCCTTATAAATAGCAACAGTTTGTTTTTATATGGTCATATTTGATTACATATCTACCCAACTGACAGACAAGGAGTAATTTATATGGTACTCATTTGTACTTACTACCAGCCTTGACTTAGATCTTTGTTGAACATCTACCCTTGTAGGGTAGGCAGAAGTCCTACAAAAACACAGCCTGAAACTGAACTCCAATTCACAGCGGTATCATGTGAAAAACACTGTTGGGTTCTGCTTGTTGCTTTGACAGCACCTTAGTTTCATGGCGGAAATGAATTTCTCTTAGTGACCGTGTTCTTCTCAACAACCTTTCTTGTGTAACTGAACCTCTCATGAGCACAGTGAAACAATTGTGTGCACCACCCAGCAGCCTCCTAGCAGGTGTCGTTTAAAGTATTGCTCTCTCAAGTGCCTACTTTAAACCTTTTAGCATCATAAGCACGCAGGGCCTTTCCTCATGGACAGAAAATCCGAATGGCAAAACACATAGCATGATCACTGCTAGATGTGATATGCTTTTAAACCCTTCTATAAGGAGTGTGCTATTCATGTGAAGAAGGAGGAGGTTGTTTGAAATGTCATCCACTTCCACCCAAGGCTCTGGAGGATCGGGACTGCTATTGTCCCGAGTCCCATGCAGTGCCCACCAGTGCTTGCTAGGACAATGTGTGTCTGCGCTAAGGTGCTGCCATCCATCCCGCTGGAACAAACAGAGGAAATGCATCAGGAGGCTCGGTGGCAGATGGAAAGCACATCACCGAGCGGCGCTTACGCTGCAAGATCCCTCAGATGAAAGCCGATTTCAATGTGCATTGTGTTTCAGGGCCCACTTCCTCTGGCTCTGGAAAGCTTAAGAAGGAACATCCCACTTGTGTCTGCTGCCACAAAGGCTCACTCTGGCTCAGGCGATGTTATCAGCCTTCCCGTGCCCTGGCAGCATGTTCCAGTTGCGTCTCGCAAGAATTACTCATTGTTCCAGGGGAGGCTTGTCTCCTTTGGGTGGGATCTCGTGCATCAAATTCAGATGGAAGTAGGTGGTGCTGGAAGGTCAGCCAGGCTCATGACAAAGACCTTGGCGATGGTGGAGCTAAATCAGGAGACCAAGCTACCAAAGCCCTTAGTAATCACACATGTAGAGACTGATTCATAAAATGTGGCCCTTTCTCTTGGTTGCAGTTCTTAAATACAGTTTGGAACAATCAGATCAATGACCAATGTTAGAATCAGCCTGTAATAATGGCAGAAAGAGAAACTGATATATGGTTGTCCTTCTTCTCTGTTTATGGTCACAGGCACCATTAATTCCTAAAAGTGTTTTGCATAATTATCAAATTGGAGCTTGATTCTCTCACTGGCACCTTCAATAGGAAAATCAGGAATGATCTATGTTTTTAAATATCTTTATTTGAAATTCAGAGGTTCTGGGAGATAAATATGAACCGTGAAGTGTTCAAGACAGATTCAGTTCCCAGTGGCCTTTTGTCAGGTCCAGACCTCTTCAGGCTCTAAAATTAGACTGGAAATATAAAAAGAAGCTCCTCTGTCACACTTCCTAGAACTGGTGCTTCCCATGCCAGTTGAAGATACTGGGAACAGCCCCTTTTTTCACAATGATTTGGCACCGTGAATCCCAGATGGAACCTTGATACACAAAAAAAGAAAAGGAAAAATTATCTGAACATTTCTGAATATAAGTAAATCTTTGAATTGCAATCTGGCAGGCCGACATTTGAACTGATTTTTTTTTTCTTCTATCAGACCAATAAATCCGTCTCTGCCTTCTCTTTTTTATCTCTTTTTTTTTCAGGAGGTCAGTGAGAGATAAACTGCAAATCTCTGTCGACAGTGATTTTTTCTATATAAATAATAAAGATTGAAAACATATGTTTTGGAGAAGGATGGGTGAAAAGCAGCAGAGAGGAACAGAAAGGCTTTCCAACAAGAAAATATTGCCTTCCAAGCAATGAAAATAGCAGTTTTAGAAATTGTGCTACAGGCTAATAATGTACAACATTGTTGGCTATGGCACATGGAAAAAAAACTAGCCTTTCTTGCCAGAGGAAAGACATGAAGTCAGTCAAGCACATCAGAGGGAAATGCTATTTTCCATAGATACATCCTAGTAGCATTCAGCTAATATCAGTCATGCATTAGTATGTCTTGTGCACATGCCTATGAGATGTATCATATCATTCAGTAAAACATGAACTTGCAAGCTTTCCATCAAGGGGAACCCTCAAAGCACTGGTTACCATCCCAGCAATGAGAATTTAGGGAGCTCGCTGGACAGAGGACATTGCATAGTTCTCCTAAAATAACACTGTTGTTTTGTGTAGCTTATGCCATGACTTCACAGCAGCTCAGCCAGAGAGGACAGTGACTGAAAGGTTACAGTGACGCTGAGTTGCCTTCTGATAACCTCCTTCTCCCCATTTAAGGACAAGGTACGTTGCTGTTCAGCTTCTTGGGGCATGCTGCCACCAGCCTCTGCCAGGTAGAGGAAGAGAGTTCATGAAAGGACAGCTCTCAAATAAGACCAAACATATCCCTGGTCTAACTTCTTAATTTAGTGGCTAGTTCAAGAGTGAATTTGCCTATGGCTATGCTTAACCCACTTTCTCAAGGATGCTGTGCCGTTCCTGGGGAGGTAACCTGAGGTACGTGAGCCCAGTAATTAGTGCAGTTAAATCCTCTGCCATATGGCTCATGAAGAAAGAATGACAGTATTAACAACTGACGTGATGTCAGTGAGATATAGCAAATGAAATAAAATGAAATCACTACAAATGTATGGCACAGAGAATCCAAGGCATCCCTGAATTAAATCCAAATTTTGGCACAGCTTGATTAAAGAGAAAAGTATAAATCTGTGACTGGTTTCACTGATTACAGACTGATTTGTGGGGAGTGAGTCCTGATGCGTGTCAGAGAGGCCTGAAGGGTGTCATTGAGTACCATTACCACGGGCCATGATGTTTCAATAGTTAGGGATCCAGAATGGCTGGAGGCAACTCTGCTGTGCCCACTACTCCTTGAGTACAACTTAAGATGGCAATCAATGTGAAGCAAAATTCAAAGGTGAAAATTCCTGTGGCTGGAGGAGCTGTGTTTCCTCAGAGCAGTCAGGATGGACCATGACGTCTATTTGCACATGTGAAAAACTCTTATATTATCCTGTAATATGTTATGAAAATATAGCCAAAAGTGGAATTCAAACTTTTAAGTTAAAATATATGATTGAAAAAGAGAAGCCCTTCACTTGAAACTAGGGCTAGAATTCTAGATGCATTTCAGTGCTGCTCGAAACAGAAAAAAAAATTCATGGATTAAAAAGAAAAAAAAAAGTATCAATGGACAAAAATCTATAAAAAGTTTAAAGCGTCATCCAGTTCAGTATCATCACTTCTAGCCTGCAGAGGCCTGGCCATGACTCAGCCCTGGGCCAAGCTGTGTGAAGTAGGCCAAGAGAATGATGCTGATCGTGGAAGGATATCAGCATCAACAAATTGCTTCACTCCTCCGCTGTGTCACAACGGACGTGTTTGTATTCAAGTGTCCCAAGATAGGCCTTGGTTAGACATGTAAACTTTGTATGTCTGGCAGTGCCTAACTCCCACTGATTTGTGAGCTGCACCGCAATGTGTTTTGGAGAGTTCCAGCTGGTGTCTGTCTACATATTTAGACATCAAACTGCATTGAAACATTTAGCTGTTGGTGCTTAGCTTTAGCCATGGTGTAAAAGATGATATTAAAGGCAAACAGGAACTTAAAAAAGCTGTATATTTACTTGGAAGTAGCTTCAAGTGATGCATCCCCAGTTAACCACAGTGGAAAACTTCTCTTTCTTCAGGAAAAATGCATCTGGGGAGGCCCCTGGAATCACCACCAGGCAGTATTAGATGATCAGTTGGGGCTTACTGATAATAAGGGAGTAATAACTCTATTGTAAAAAAATAAGGATTTCCTCTGGGTGCAGTACAGCTCTTCCATCAGATGGTGATAGATACTGATAGTTTTGGACCACGCTTGAGAGCTGCCAGAGAAAGTGACTTGCTGAGAAAATTTATGTACTTCTGTCACTATTGCTAGTCTCCCAGTTCAAAGTGGCTTTGAGCCAATTTCATACTAGTAAGATTCACAGCACTGACATTAGGCAAAGACAGAAATGGCAGAATGGCAGTCCTGCAGTTGCTAAATGCAAATTTTGCAATGATGGCAACAGACTTATTCCTCACCCAAAGCCCTACTGATTATATCAATATTTCTAAGAGCTCTCTCATTCAGCATTTCTGATGATAAATTGCAGTGGAGGGTACTTTTGTACAATTTCTCATCTGCTCTCTGTTTCATTTGTTTTGGAGATGCATGCCCATTTCAGAAGAGACAGTAGCAGTGATGCTGCATGTATCCTTCTTCCCTAGTTGCCAGCTGGGAACATGGGCAGTTGGCATCCTATGTCAAAGTTATTTACACTGCTTGCACATTAAAAATATTGGAGTCCTAAAGAAACACATGATGGGCCAAGAAACAAATCAAGGTGATATTTCTGCCCCTAAAATGCTATCCATTCCTAGCTGCAGGCTGCTGTTTCAGACTATTTCAAGGAAGTTTATGATGTCAAGGAAAAAAAACATGGAAGAAGAGTTTGTCCTTGTGATTCCTTTATGATGAAAGATTCAGGAAGATTCAGGAATGCAGTCATTCAGCTTTTCTACTATGATTCAAGTCTGCTCTGCACAACAAAGAAACAGGAAATGATGGCTACTTTTTTGATGTTTCTTAGCAGTTGGACCTCAGTTTGCTCTGATCCATGACACTGAGCAATGACTCTCTTGACCGCGCACCAGTGGAGATGTCAGAATCTGTCAGTGCAGATGTGCAGGAGTTTTGGCATGTATTCATTTTGAATACTTCCCATTTCATCAATACATCTTCCAGCAGATCTGCTATTCACTCAGCTTTCCTCCTGCCTGACTTGCTGCAATCGTGACACCGTAAGTTGCCTGGAAGCAAACTGTGCACCTTCTTCCAAGCGTTGTCTCATGGACTGATGCCTTATATGCACATGGTCAAGGCCTACCATGATATTTTTAGAACACAGTGGTGTCAGAAAGTTAAGTATCCCATCCGACACAATGTGATAAGGCTAATAATTCAGCCTGTTACTCGAAGGCATAAAGCTATACACAGCTATCCCCAGTGAGAGGTGGAAAGAAGTGCTTCTTTCCAAGTTTAGCAATGCCTAATTGGGTAAGGACAGCACGTTTTGTCTGGGCTTCCATTTGAGTATCACGTGCTACTTGTTACTATCCAGGCTGAATACCAGACCGGATTGACTAATAGCTTCATCCAGCAGGCCAAATCTATGTTCCTAAATGATGATGAATATTTTTAGGAATGCAAATTTGTATGGGAACTTACTGTATCCAGTTCAGGCTTCTTGTTTGAACCTTAGAAAACCATCTCAACTTTTTATTTTCTACAAATTAGTTATCATGAAGCACTTTATTCTCCCTCTCCAGACACTTTCTACCTCCCCATCTTCTCTTCATATGACTGGATATACTCACTTTTTAGCAGTTGGTGCTTGGTCTTTTTGGTTCTCCTGGAGTGTCTCCCTGCCTCTAAGACACAATGATTATCTTTTCTGTGGCTTTTCAGTTTAAAGTGACTTAAATAATGGTGGAGTTGTTTTGCAGCCCCCCCAAAAGGTGTTTTTGTGTCCTGAAATTGAGGGTATATATTGCATGATACAGAGGCAAGAGGTCATGAGGGGGTCATTGTCAAGGTAAAGACTATTGGAGTACTATGTAAGGGATTGGCAGAGAGAGCACTCTATAATACTTGCACAGCTTTGAGGTATATCTGCTTGTGTACAAAAGAAGCTATATTTTACAGAAGAGACTGCCTGGAGGAGAACCTGGCATGCCCCCTTTCCTGTTTTTCTTGCTCTCCACTGTGCATGGCAAAGGGGAAATCCAGAAGCTTGAAGCTTGTCTGTGAGGCAGATAGTATTTGACTAGGGCTGTATCCCACCAGGTAACCTACCAGCCTGTTCCTATAGGAAAGCAACATTAAAATACTGAATTGAGAGTAGCTCTCATTTCTCCCACAGTTGCCTTACGCCTTCTGCCTCCTCCAGCTGACCTTGCCTTTGCTTCAGCCTCTATACCAGTGAGAGGAAAGCTGCCTCATAGTCTGACTATGCCGTATCCATCCTGGCTTAGGTGGAGCTTTTAACGATGTGCCTTTATCTCCTTGGTTTCTATTAGCTCTGTCAATATTAGATATGTCAGATGTTAGTTATGCCAAATATAATGTATTGTTGAGCAATGCATAGCCTCTTTTGAGGTGCCTCAAGCATTGTGCAAGGTACTTAAATTGCTAACTGAGGTCCTTTCAACATGCCTGAGGATCAGGCACCTATGAGCCAGGACCAAGCATCTTAGCCTGAGCTTCCTTTGTTCTTCATCCTGTTTCAGAGTGATACACTGGTTCAGATTTATGTGTATATCAACACTAGATATTCACATTGCCCCCTTGGACGTCCTCCACTTCCCCAGCCTTCTCCGCAGAGACTCCGCGAGTATTAATTCCAGCTGCGCACACAAGCTTGGAAGGCTCTTGCAGACCAGAAGCCTTGAAGCAAAAGGAAGAGAGGCACTTTCTGTTGGCGCTGTTTTGTTTTTCTCCAGGAAGTGAGGAGACAGCGGTCCAGACAGCAGAAATGACAGGTCACGGAGCGGGCACTTCCTACGAGACAGGAAGCCCCATCACCCTTTATATGGAGCTCCGGCTGGCTGCCGGCTCCCGTTCACTCCTTTGTACTTTTATTGCCATACTGTGCCCTGGGGAGGCTCAAAGGAGCTGTGGTGACTGGCAAGGCCCCGTGCTGTGAAAGAAATGCTGCGTACAGCTCTGTGCTTAGCGTTAATGTGCTGCCATCAGACAAAAGTCCCTGATGGGACTATGAAGAGCCTTGTGGTGCAAGCTGGATCACTTGGAATACCCAGAGCACTGTCACTGAATGCCAGAGACATGCAGCTAAATCAGTGTGGATCACGAATGATGTTCCTACAGTACCTTTATGAGGAAAAAAATTAAAAGTGGCTGGCAGAAACTACCTAAAGTGCATCTTCATTGATCTGTTTACTGTTTCATGTCCTGCCTTAAATGTCTAGTAGGATTATAAATGTGAGATGTTAAGGGTACCTGAGGCTAATGTAACTCTCTTTTTTCTCTTTTTCTTTTTCTTTTTCTTTTTCCTCTTCTTCTTTTTCTATTTCTTTTTCTTTTTCCTCCTCTTCTTCTTCTTCTTCTTTTTCAATAAAACTAATCTTAAAAGAAATTACAATTCTGCCTTCCAGGACTCATTTGTAGGATATATCCTATACTTACTACTGTTATCATAATTGCTATTTACGCTTCAGAAATGTGTGTAAACTCTGGGCATGGGCCATAATGGTAGGTCATGTCCAAACACAACAAACTCCAGGCTCCTCCACTATTGATACATTACAGACTCAGTGTGTGTGTGAGAGACCATATTAAAAGGCTGGAGAGGAAATGCTGCACTCCTGGCAGGAAATGATTGAACTTTATATAGAATAGAGGCAACTGCGACGCTTACACAGGGGTCCCAGGACTCAAAGAGGTTTGGGAAACCCCTTAGCCCTTCTCCTCTGTGTTGGCCAGTAATGGCCCCTTTGCAACCTGTTCGTTGCCCCCAGAATGCTTCTAACTTTAAGGACTTATAAAAGTTTTCAGTTAATCATGCATACCACTCCTCCAGAGCCTGTTTTGTCATCAGCAAGGAATATCTGTCACAATTTTCCTTCTCATGAAAGTAAGTTCAGCACAGCAATTTGTCTTCATATAGCACAACTCATTTTGATTCAAGTAATGCCGTAGGTTGAACTATATAGCGCTTATTGTTGTCAATGCACAGACATACTAATTAATACCATAAATTTGCAAAAACCTGCAGTTAATTTTCTATTCCACAACTATCTGGGCAGTCCTGAGTTTGGGAACTAGATGTGACACAATATTTCCAGGGTTAAGCTTTGAATGATCTTCCCAAGGCAACATTTTAACATTAATATTTATCATGTTAACATTTTAAATTTCTAGAAGCATGAAGCTAAAAATTGCAACTTAATACAGGGCCACAGAGACTAAACTGTAGAGAAACCCCATCATCTCTTGCTTTTCCGAAGAAGCAGTGAGTGTAATTATGTAAAAAGTGGGAGAACCAAAGAAGCTCTTAAAAACTCTAGGTTTTGAAATGATTCCAAAAATTAAGCTGTTGCAAAGCAGATGGGAGTCTGCTTTGCATTTGTGGTTTGTGCTGGAAAGTGTATAACTGTCAGTAAGAGGAAATGCGCCTTAGTGAGGTGCGGAGTTACTCATATTCCACTAGAGAACAAGCTACCAAATGGAATACACTCTGTTTTCAGGGTTATGGGAAGAAGAAGAAAACAGCATGATGAGTTATGTAAGGAAATTACTGGGAAATTGGTTAATCATGAGAGTTATAGAAGATGATTTTATACAAGGATTTGTGTAGCTTTTGAGTTACTAGAAGACTTCAAACTGTGGGAGATTCCAGGTAGTTTTTGAATTATCAGATTTTTTCTAGGACTTTATTTATGAATAAATAAATAAATGAATAAATAAAGGGATAGAGAAAGAGAGAAAGAAAAGCAACCCCTAAACCTCTAGTTCCTTGTATTTGGGAAAGACTATAGAAACATGCCCCTTTGGTTTTATCTTGCACATAAGCATTCTCTTTCCATATCAGTTTTGCATTTAATAGTGTAGCAAAGGAGCTAGGGAAAAACAAATGTATTGCTTCATTTTCTACAGAGCAGAAAACACATAGGGAAAAAACAAACAAACAAACAAACAAACAACAACTCTGTGATGAAAGTCATCTGTTGTCCTCTGCTGAAGCTCAGCTCTTACTGCTACCCGCAGCGAGAAAGTCTGTACATGGGACTATGGAAAACTGAAGAACTTAAACTGACTATGCTGAGTAGATCCTGCTACTCTGTCTATCTCCCTTGTAAACATTTACACCTAGGCCAAGTATGTTCAAAAGCCTTAAATTCACAGCTGCTTTGTGTTGCCTGACTGTCACAAAGCAAATGGATGAATTTGATTCCCCTCAACTGGACTCAAAGAAGAGGTGGATAGGAGAGCCCATCCACATGATGTTTGCATTTTAAGCAGTAAATTAAGAATAGTAATACTTCAATAAACTGTGTGCGAGTTTGGCCACATAGTTTGGGTTTCAGCTCAGGTGTTCTGCCTAGGGAGTGGTGCGAACTCATTCAGAGCTGCTTGGCTTGCCATGCAGGGGTGATGAGAACTCAATATTCCACCACAATGGTGATGGGTCTGCACCAAAGTTTGTTGAGCTTGATGGAAAGACTCCAGTTGAATTCAATAGCCTTGGAGCAGGTTAATGCATGTAATTTATACATAGGTTTAAATATTCATTTTTTCTGTACACAGCCACAATTTTCCAATTACTTATGTTTTTGTTGTTATACTTGACAAATGTTTAATAGCTCCTCACAGACTACACAAGAGTGAGACAGAGAGGAAGAGACTGGGGATATTAGTCAGCTTTGGGATATTTCTCAAGTAGAGGAAAAGATGTGCAATTTGTATTTGCAGTTCCACACTTCTCATCTCTTGTTATCGAGCTAAAATATTTGCCTATATTGATCAGTAAGATCATTTTTAGGAAACTTTACAAAAGTGTGTCTATTAGCCACCATTTGTGGAACTACTCAAACATGAAAAATGATGACTTTCATTTGCTTGTATTAAACAAGCAGGATGTTTACTTCCAAAAGAAGTTGTGCACATTGATCAAACTGATATTTCTGAATTTGTCTTAAAATTGATCCACTTTTACTTCCTCCTTTTCAGCAGCTAGAATTTCTCTCTTTGGACAAACCTAAACATTTTATACAGCCTGTGTGCTGTAAAATCCACAAAAGTGCTTTTTCTAGGCCTGACAGATGCTCCCTTTGCTGGAAAAAATAATCAAAGAAAGAACAAAGAGCATCGTCTTTTTCATCAAAATATGATGTAGAATAGATACAATAGTATATTATTAAAAGATTACTGCTTTCATGAGATATGGAAAGAAGGAATTTATGAAATATTAAAGAAAATGTCAGAATCTGTGATTCAGAGAAAGCATAACACCTATGAAACTCAAAAATCTATTTCATGGTGAAAGCCAATTATTTCCTAAGGCTTAAGGAAGTGGCTGTCAATAAATTACCTTTTTACTTTGCTTTAACACTTGGCTCTATCTGTTGAATGAGCTAACTGGCACTCTCTCATCGTGTTGTCTGTGTATGTATTCAGCATGATCCAAAGACAAAAAGAAAGGTGCCAAATTATGTCAAATCAGCAAATGCAAAATTCAACAGGTTGATATATCCTTTCTCTTGATAGTCCATATCATTTTAGTCAGATGTGCTAAAAACTCAAATCCATGTGGGAACATTTATCACCATCATTAATTAGGTTCTGCTTGCAGGTCCACCATGCTGGTCTCCTTGCATCATTTCAGCAGTGGATTCATTCCAGTGGAGGCTTTGAATTGCTCTGTGGCACTTGAGTGCCACATTCTCGTGGTCCACTGTCCTGCATGTGGTTTTGCTAATCAGTGAGATATATGAAGACCCTGGGGATTTTGCCATAATTTTTGTTATTGTTTACATTTGGTGTTTGCTGAGAAGTCATTTTTCTACCTTGCTTTCTCCAGCTCTTTGGGATGGTATCTTGTTGGGAGAGCGCAAATTGGAGGGCTGAGGCTGGAACCATGGGCAGAAGTGTCTCTGTCAGTCTGCATCAATTCAGTGCTGGTCACAGGGCAAAGGAGAGTTGTGGGTTGAAGAAGAGTGTGAGAAGATGGAATGGGGAAAATAGAAACATGTGAATTAATTAAGATTCCAATTTTTACCAATGCTAGCAATCATCATTTCCATTAAATGAAAAAGAAAACAAACAAACAACAAACAAAAATCAGGATAAATCAGAAAGATGTGGCCTGACATAGGTAACATGAAGTGTGCTCCTGGTTATGTTGATCTTCCCTACCTTGAGGGGTCCTATTCATGCTTATGACAAAGAGAAAAAGTCTGTTGCGATCAAGGAGAGTTACTCCTTATGAATGATGAAAAAAAGAACTGAGAAACCGAAGGCTTTTACTTCAGTTCCTGAATCAACTCCTTCTTTGTGGCAGCCTAAGATATTTGTTTCTGAGAAAACAAAACAAAACAAAACAATATATATAAGAAATCTTTCAGACACAAGGTAATCTAATGCTTGTATAATAAAGGGTCAGACTTATCTTCTATTGTTAAGGTTTTCCGCTGGCTGCATTTAAACCTGAGTAAAACAATATTACTATTTGAACAACGCTTTCTATTTTTGAAGAATACTAGAGTACTTTACTACCATAGCAAACTGATTTTATGGTGAAAGGGCAACTCTAAAAGACGAATTTTCCTTTAAGGCTGATTTCCTCAAGCAGATGTAAGAGACATCAGTATTTTGATACTCTCAATCCTATGTCTAATATATACATTTTCATTACTTGAAGATAAAATAGTGTCAATGTGAAGCAATTTCTAATTATATATAGCATTTATGGCAGTTTAATGGACAGCATGTAGCATTTTTGTAACATTCTTGTTTAAGTGCCACTAAGGGTATGTACACATCGGTACTCCCTTCACAGGCAGAGCAGCAGTCATTCATCAACAGTTGTTTAATGAGGAAGGAATAAAGCTTTTTGGTCTGTAGCTATTTAATTTTAATTTTTTTCCCCTCAATCAAATAAAAACACATTTCAAATGTTATGTCTGTTTTCTTATTATTCCCACTGTCAGGTTTAGAACTGAATAATTCAGCAGATTGACTAGCCTATGCCAAATATAACCCAAAATCCCCAGACTTACAAAACTGAATTTCAAGTTTCTCACCTTAAGCAATACATTTAATAAATTATGTATTTTCTCATCTAATATGCGTTTTCCAAGGGGTTGCAAATAGCCGAGACACTATCCCCTGATATTATTTATTTTCATATTAAAGAAAAAAGGCTGAGTATGGTATAAACATTCCCCTAAACAAGAGTCTTAGAGTTTTTTTCTTTGAATCTAACCCTGGGAAAATGCATCCCTACAGAAAAACTATTCTGAATTCCTGTAATCTCCACTAGTTCCTACTGCATGAAGAAAATGAGAGGTAAACATTCAATTAAATGTATAATCATCTCTTTGTGTAATTTGTCAAAGATATAATTTATTCTAAATTTACAGAGAAAAGTACAGTAGAAAGAATAATCAGCTCAGCCCAGTAATTAGGTATGTGTCCTCTGGCATGTGGCCTGCCATACTTCAGACCAGAAGTGGATTTGAGCCACGCATTTTTGATGGAGATCTTGACTGATCAGGAATACTCCAAAAGTCAGGGTGTTTGGTTTCAAGTCCTAGAGGAGCCAGTAGAGAGGATACAGCAGACACCCTGCATCCCACCTAGATTCTCACATCTGTCAACACTCAAGACGTTTCAGAGCTGAACTTTAGCCTTATCACGCTCTTGGTGACAGGTACCACAAAAGTGATTAAGATGTTGAGAATTTAAGGCATTGTGAAGCATTAGGGTTTGTTAAACTGCTTGTTATATTGCCCGGGAGAAGCAAGCAAACAAGAAAAAAAAAATCTTTTCTTTTCCCTCTGAAAGAGAAGAGTGAAAGAGTGAAGAAACCTGTAAGTGCCTGTCTTAGTAACAGGCCAATGTCCTTGCAGGATGGATCAATTCATTTCCATTAGCGTCACCAGTGGAAGTGGAGCACCGATCTAATCTACACAACCTTTTATCAAGCAGCTTGCCTAATTTTCCTCCATTGAGCTTTCTACTTTAGTCTCTTGCCAAATTAACCTTGAAGATCTAAGATGACTTTCTAGACCCTACCCGCTGTCTGTAAAAAAGCCATTTTGCATTTCTAAATGCACCTGCAGGAGAGCAACATGCTGACATCATTTAATAAATGACACACTATTCTTTCTTAGTGTAATTTTCAGATAAGCAAGACCCTGATCATTACGTCAGGTGCTTTATAGACCTACACAGAGTATGAATAGAAATGATAACATCGGGCTTCATGTTCCTGTAGCCAGCCTCCAAAAGACAGATTCTGCTTCTTATA
>NW_010577111.1:103962-134358 GCF_000705375.1 Tinamus guttatus | reverse complement strand
TGACACAAAATACTACATTCTATGTGTCCCTTCCTCAGCATTCCAGCTGGGGAATGCTGGGAAAAGAAACCTCCAGTGAA
Organism: Tinamus guttatus; assembly: GCF_000705375.1. Next base: position 134,278 of record NW_010577111.1, on the reverse strand, counting down.
AATGTCAGGAGTAGTTCTAAGGTGACACCTTATCAAAGGGTCAAGAAGTCATGATGTTGGCAAGTGAGAACAAAATCTCTCATGAATCTGTTGAATCTATTCTTAAGGGAATACGCTTGGAAAGGTTTCTATGGCAATAGGAATTAAAGAATTATAGAAAAAAATCAAAACAATTGTAGGCCTCTATTGAGAAAAAAATATATAGGAAAACCAAGAACAAAGCCTGAATTATGTTTGCCAGATTGGCTAGGCATGGCACCTGGAAACACACATTAGGAGTTTGCACAGGATCTCTAATTTTCTCTTAACAGCATGTTGTTAGACAGAACCCTTACCTCTTGATCCTTCTCCCTTCACACTATATGAAGAAAGTAAAAAGAAAATTCTTCTTGTCCTTTGTCTTTTTTTAATATAAATTTTGGGTTCATTTGAGAAAGACTTTATGTGTTATAGGAAATAAGTGGTCACTTATCTTTTCTGGGAAGAGTCACTTGAGTTGAGTTCAGCTGATTCAGTCCTGTGGAGAACAATGAAATATGAAAGAAAATTTTCCATCTAGCAGATGCAAGCATTGTAATTTGCTGCTTGTTTGGAAATAGCTGCTACTTTCCTAACCAGCACTAGTATCATGAGTTGTTCTCTGTTCTCGTAAGAAATATGTTTCTTAAGAGCAAATACACTTGAAGACCAAAGACTAAATGAGCCTCCTTTTTGGAGAAGAAACTGTGTGCCCAGAATACCAAAAGTTTACATGCCCTTGAGACAGGTAACATCCAGAGATGGGGATTAGAAGAAGAAATAGTGGGGAAAAAAAAAAAAAAAAAAAGATCAGAAGGGCCAGAGATCAGAAGCTGCCAGTTTTATTCCTCTGCTGGCTGGTAAAGCTCAAACAATTTATGAACCAAGTCCTGATCTCCTTGCAAAAGAGCTAGCTCATACACAGCTCTATGATCTGGTCTGTGCAGGCATCCTCTGATGGCATGATGGTGGAAGTCCCCTGGACAGGGAAAGGCAACTTTCTGAACTCTGAAATGTAGTCATGTAGTCTGCTCCACCTTCCTTTCCTTATTAATTTTTTCCCAGCTTGCAGTTTTTCTTACTTTCAGAACCAGTTAACAAATGAAAAACAAAACAAAGCAAGCAAGCAAACAAATAAACAAAACCCCCCAGCCATCTCCAGGATGCTCTACTGTTTAGACAGAGCATTAAATACAAATATAGGCTAGTACACCTGGTGAACTTCTGCAATATATGAAAAGCAAATATATTTTAGAATATAATAAGACTGCCTGTACACTTGATTCTGAAGAGCCTTTTAGTACATTTCTTTGGCTAGGCCTTGAAATCCCTTGAAAAATAAACTGCAGGCCAAGAAGCCACTGCAGTTTGATCAATGCTAATTACTTGATCAAGAATGGTTAAAAAGGAAGCAGGCAAAGGAGAAGAGAGGTATACAGGGAATATGTTGCTCTGTTGGCTTTATTTTATTTTTATTTTTTACCAATTTTCAGAGTTACCAGAAACCCTCCAAGAAACTCCAGGTACTTGGAGCAGTAGTTTTCCTTGTTACACAGACAACCACTTACTTGAACAGATACTTTTCATCCTTGGAGCAGCCCCGCTGATGAGCTGAGATAACCAATTTGCTCTCTGGATTGTCATACTGGGAAGTCGATACCACCAGGAGACTCCATGTTTTACAGGAGGCAACTGAAAGACTGAGGACTGAAGGACTTCCCTGAGGCAGTCAAGGTGTTTTACATGGCTGCCTGTGTTACTAGTGCCCAAATGCCAGTGCACAGAGGGGTTGGAGGCATGTGGGCATGGGGTAAGAGAGAGAGTGTAAAACAGTTTAATGAAAGTATACAACTGATCAGAGAAAGATGTGCCAGTAATTTAAATCCAGTGGAAATAAAAAAAGTAAAACTGTGATTTGACCCTCTTTTCTTGGCAGCATGAGGGGAAACACATCAGAAAGCAGAGGACTGCAGCTGAGGGGAGGGTCTTAGTCAACTTAAGTGTCACATAGCATGGAAACAACCTCACATATAGGCAGTTGTCAGCAAGGAAACAATTTTTGTTTTTAACTTGCTAATAAGCTGAAAGAAATAACTACAAAAGCAGAGAAGGGAAGGCAAAAAGAAAAGTGTCAGTAGGAGGAAATCAGAGTGAGAGCCAGAAAAAGAGGGAGGCAAAGGGACCTTTTTCTGAAGCTGAGAGAGAAACTGAGATTTGTGCACAGCACCCGTGAGAAGGGAGCACATGGGCAAGGCACAGGTACTGCAAAAGGAAAACGTGCTCCACAAGCCAAACAGTGATGTAAACGTGCATGTTGACAGGCATTTGAAGAGGAGCCAGTGCTTATTTTCACTGTTGAGACTACTGTGACATCGTCTGTCACGCTCTGCTTTCCTTTCTGAATGTGCTTGCATCTGCTTGTTTTACATTTTTGTGTGCCAAGTGTATAGTAACATTTTGCACAGCTCTGCTCTGCACCAAGAAGATTGTGGAGAAGAGTCGCACAGAGCCCACGCTTAGCCCTGACTGATCAAGAAGTGCCAGCGCTCGTGTCAAAGCAGCTCTTCCATGCAGAGTGCCATTTCTCACAACAAACATGTAATAGCTCCAAGGTTCTCACTATGATGGGAATAGGAAGGCAGTTGTTTCTAGAGCTACCGGAAAATTTTAGGCATTTTATAAAATGACTGAATGAAAATCAGTGTAATGCAGTTCTAGACCAGTCAGTTCACTGAAAGCCTCTTTCTTTAAGTCATCCTACTAACTGGATGACTGAAATAGTCATTTGTAAAATGACTGAAAATTGTGGTCATTTTTCAACATGAGTGATTTCATGTGCAACTCATCCTGATCAATGAAGAATAGGAAATTGCACAAGGACCATTTCTGCTGTATGAAACATAACTTTTCAATATGACCTCTCCTATTGCACGGTGAATTAGACTGAAATAATAGACAACAGTAAATTAAATAAAGAGAGAAAGTCAGGACCTTTTTTCCTCAGCTTTGACTGCCTCTAGATTTGACTTCGTATTTTGAAGAAATTGTCTTCCTATGCTAGGTCTACCAGTATATAATAATCTGTGGCAGAAGTGTCTTGAAACTCATCACAATGTTCTATCAAGCCCAAGCAGTTTGGAAACAATTGAGAATGGAGGGGAGTGAGAAACTGGGGGAATAGAATGTCACTTATGTGTGATATTCAGCTTTGGCAAATACCAAAATACAAACTTGCTCCATTCTGAGAACCTAGTTTATGAAGAAAAAGACAAGCCTATCCTCAGCTGACATTCACCTGACACTGAAAGTGCATAAGAGGGAGAGGAGCTGTCCCTGAATGAGGCCTCCTGTTCTTCTCCCTGTACTTGTATGTGCTTCATCATCCCCCCTTCTGGATACAGGCCTTCAAACTGAGCATTTAGATGAGACTTAAGGAAACTTATGTGGTGACACTATTTTATATGGCCATGTCCTTCTGCAACACATGGAAGCTTGTCTGCTATTCACCAGTGGGTCAGACAGATTTTTTGTTGTGAACCCATGTGTTTATGCAATGGATAAGAAAAAGCCTATGAATGTCATCCCAGGGATTTCTGTAGTCTTCTAGTTCATATTACTTGAGAAAATACTTAGGTAAAACTGAGAACTCCTGCTTACCTCCTACCCAATCTTGAAAGTACCTAAATTCTATGACAGTCCTCTTTCCTAAGGAAATGTTTGTGAGACTGTATTCACTGTCTGACTTCTCATGATAACTTTTGAACCCTTGGAAAAATTCCTTGGAAAAATTTCCTTGGAAAAATTCCATTCCTGTGGGTTCAATGAAAAATGACTGTGTCTTAAGTGACTTAAAGTAACTTAAGACTGACTGAAACCCAGAAGAAAAGGGATGAAATATCCTAAACATCTGTGAGGAGGTGTTAGCTATCACCCAGGATCTGTGGGAAACCATTTCAAATCTAGTGTAGAAGCTGAAAGCCAAGGAATACATAACAGCATTACACACCTACCAGACAACCCGAATCCCAACTTTACCTTGTGGTCTGCTTGCTCAGATAAATCCCATCCCTTGCGTTTTCCCACCACATCCTCTGGAGAAGGTGATTCAGCCTGACAAATATTCTCAGAATATACTTCGCACACAAACAGATGACTGAACACCTTCCTAAGATAGCTGTGGCTAACTCTTTCTTCAAAAAAATATCTCTGAAGGAGGATTCTTAACCACATTAGTTCAATATCAACACCTTTTCCCAGCAAGTGAGGGACCTGCAGAGATGGCTTTTAAGAAGTGGTTTGCTTTCCGGCTCTTTCCATCAGCTCACTCTAAGGAGCAATTCATTGAGCGAACCAGTTTTAGGAAAATTTTCTCCTCTGTTTGCTCTTTTGCATGCCATTTTGCAGAAGTTGTTTGTCCCTTTTTGCTGTCTAGGGAGTTTGGAAATCTAACATTGAACTCTCTCTTGAAGGCTAGATGACTAATAATTGGATACTGCAGTACCTAAAGGATGTGTCGGTATGGCACAGACATATGCATGGGCATAACTTGTATCCTTTATCAGAGGTAGGTCTCAGTTGCTATATAAATTGTCTTGCAGCTGCTATATAAATTATCTCGCAAATTAGTAATATTTTGTATTTGAACCAGTGAAGGCTCCTCCAGTACTGATGGAGACCACAAGTAATATTGCAGAAGATAGCTGGGTCTAATACTGTAAAACTGAAGTAACTGAGAGTAGAATGAGAAGGCAGAACTTCAGCTGGTGTACATTTAATTTTAGTTGAAAAGAAGATCTTGTACATTGGTGATATAGAATGATCGACAGCCATTTTTCCTCACACTCTTGGTGAAAATGTCAGCCAAAGCTCCTACTGCTAGGTTTTGAAATTCTTAAAACAGGATTTTGACAATAATAATAGCAATTTTGCTATTAAGCAATATACTTTTTTTAACTATATATATATCGTGCCGTGTATGCATGCATATTTTTATACATCTTACATATACACACACAAAATACACTGTACATTCCTATGTATTCCTATATATGTATACATATGTATATGTAGCATGCAAAAAGCTTGATAGACAAAATTCTCCATTTTTTCATAAGCAAAGTAATAACATACTTCCAGACTTTGCATGCTATTCTGATATTAGGGTTGGAGACAACCTCAAAAATGTGCAAAATTAATTATAAATTTTCCCAGACAGATTAGCTACATAGTTACATTTTATAAACTGAGCCTTAACCCTCTTTTTCAAATCTCCTTTTCTAGGAACTTCATTAAAGCATGAAGAACAATTGGTTGATTATAACTGCTGAAACATGAAGGGGTGAGTTAAGTCCTGGGGTCATGCTGTTGATTTCAGTGAGCTCCAGAGCAGAGAACAATTTAATGTGGAAGCATAGGGTCAAATTCTGCCAGGGGACTAAGAGGATACCTCTAAATAGATTCACTCATGTACTACATCACTGCATCACTAGATGTGATCATGTAGCACTATTACAAAAGAAGGAAGAAGTAGCCCCAAGTCCCAAGCCAAGCTGTGTGCTATGACAGAGAGCTGCCAAGGGAGATGCTGGGGAAGCAGGAGGGCAGGAGAGTGTCTGCAACTAGGTTTGCATCACAAGCCTGGCTTTTCTCTATTATCTCCTTTACAGTAAGACCTCTGAAGAGGTAAGTTTCTGGGGCTTCTGGAAGAGTAAGTGTGGCCCTGTAGATATTAGCTTTGTGACTTGGTGCAACAGTGCACTTCTGCATGAATCTTCTGGTTGTTTCTCCAGTTGTGCTGTGGCTTGTTTTGCAAAGGGTCAGCCAGGAATTAAATGGGAAGCTCTGCTAAGGTTCTGCAATGGGGACCCTGCAAGCCCTGTGGAGACACCAGGTGCTGAACCAGCGGGTCTTCCAGGGAGCAACAACCCATATGTAAGATGAGGAAGTTTAGAGCAAAGAACCTGTCCAAATTAAGTGCAAAACAAACACGTGAATTCCATGTAGCATTGGCATAGATGGCTTAGGCCATAGTGGCTCATACTTTGGTTTATGAATTACCTGCTATTGCACAGAATTACCTGGAAATATGTATACAACCTATATGTCCCTAAAAGCTCCTCCTGCACACACTGATGTTGAATTGACGTATTTACCAGGTGGTCACACCAGATGATACCCTGGAAATGGATTAACCCATGTTTGCTTTTCTTAAAAAAATAGCTTGTTTTCAAAGAGTGTGGGTTGTTTTGAGATGAATGCTACCTGAAGAGAGTTGCAACCTATCAGACAAGACTCAGGCTTTGTAATTTTCATCCTGTATTGCTATTTCTGAACTTCTGAAGTCTTTGTGACATACTAAACTATGCTGTACTGCTGGATGGACACGCATGCTCTGGCTACAGGTGCAGTGCTGCTCTGCTTAGCAGTCAAGTAAGCTTACCCTGTCTGAACAGTTGCTCCTATGGCTATGTCACCGCTGTTTTCAGGTTAAAACAGTTTAACTTCAGGCTCATTGGAAGTCTTGTCACTGTGTTGCTGTCTCTGCTGCAAACAGAACAGGTTTCAGCCCTAGATACAGCAGAATTGATCCTCTGAGGAAAAGGCTGAGAAAAGGGAGCAACCATGGCATGCAGTAGTAGTGCTGGTTTTCTTCACTTAATTAAATAGCAGAATTAAATGATAGAATGCTTATCATAGAAAAAAAAATGAGATGGATTTTTTTAAGGTAGCTATCCAGTAGAATGTATTGGAATACTACATGCAGTTACCCAAGCGGCATTTGTGCCCTGGTGTGGTGATGTGTAGCAATCCACAACTTCAGATCAAATTCCTTGTCTGTATCTGTATATACTGCATAGAAACTTGGGCACAGCTGTCCCATTGTCATTTGATCCAGAAATGTCTCATGACCTGGAACAGTACAAATAAAGGAAGCCGTGTTAAATTAGTGGTAATTGTAGCATAGTTTGAGCACTGGTTAATATCAGTGATACTACTTAGTTGTGTCACTTACAACCTGGATGCACAATCAGGTGATCTGTTGTGTTTCTGTTATGTAAACTCCATGGTGCTTTTAATTCCATTCCATTTTAAATTGGGTACTTGTTTGTATAACTTTGAGTCTTCTTTTAACAGTAGACTAAGAGATTCCACTACATATTTGACCCTATTTAATTCTGATATTTTGAACCTCTCTCTTTAGCTATAGACTATCATAGTGCTATGCCATCTCTGAGAACATTTTTTCTGGAGTTTCTAGTGAGTTGGGGTGGTAGTGACTGCTGACAAGCTTGATCATCTTTCTTGTGAAAAGAATGGCTTGCAATGGAAATTGGAACATCTGAAAACTGAACATGTCAAAATTTCTTTTTATCTGTAATTTGGCAAAATGATATTTCAGAATGTCCCAGGAAATATCAAAAAGACGTCATAAAAGATGCTGTCAGAACACTTCATTTTGACACCTTATTCCTACAGAAGTCCATCCAGCGTTTTGCACTTATCTTTGTAAATTTTTAAAGTGATCAATAGCTATTTAAATTCTTGTGAAATGCTTTCATTTCACTGAATCACCATATGCTAACAGAATAGTTTTCCACATGAAAAATTTAAACAAGTTCTACTCTCTGTTCCCAGATGCTCTTGCCTTTAGTAATCTTTAATGAAAATTTTTCTCCTAAATTTTCTAGAGATCCCATTATTTTTCCTAATCTACTGCTTAGTTATGAAACCAAGGCTGCTTCGCTTTAGTTAGTGAGGCTTATCAACACAAGTGTCAAGAACGTATTGTTCAAGTGAGTCTGTATCTTTGGATTTCTAATCCTGTTAGTTAATGAGTGCATTGCACTTTCTTTCTCTAAATTGCTTTCACCCTTTGTTTGCAGGCAAAGCAATAGAAGCACTTTTTTTCAATGATTAGAAATTCATAACTATGTATATTAATTGTTAGCTAATTACCTGTTGATGCTTCACAGGAATTCGTTCAGCCAATGACCTGTTGGTACCCAAGAATTCATGGAAAAGACCAGTTTGTGGCAGTATTTGTTCAGAAAGTTATGTATTACAGTTAAAAAGACACAAGAACACATGCTTCTGTGGATTTTAATTTGCCCAATTTCTGTGGGTTTTGATTTGCCCAACCCTCACTTTCAAGTGTTTTCTGACAGCAAGTTGTTATGTAAAGACCAGACTTGGCTCTTTGCTAAATAGGTTGGTGTTTGTTTTTTCTCTCTCTCTCTCTCTTTTTTTTTTGTTTGTTTCCTGGTCCCAGCCTGCAATTTATAATTGAATTAAAAGAAGGTTTGCCAAACAATGGTCACATGGAGAAGATTTTAATGCCTCAGCTGACTTTTGTATTCTAGTGGTTCTTAGAGAGGTTGTTTAAACTACCCATGCAAGTGTGGCCTTCTGCCCAACAGTGACCTAGCATTGTATGCCCCACTAGAAGAGAGGACAAAGTGTTGTCTCTTGCTTCCCTCGTGACCACTTTTCTCCTTACAAGATTAATTCCTGAGGAGGCATTTTCAGCTCTGAAGTGGCCACTGGGCCCCCGCATAGCACCATATGTTTCATGCTAGCCTGAAGCAGCACAGGCTGTACAAGCATGAGGGCACCTCCGTCACCTCCCCAGCACTTTCCCACTGCTCGCAGGGCTGAGACTTCTCTGTATCCTGCTGCATCTGTTGCATAGGGTCAAGGAAGTGGCGAGAAGCTGCTGACATCTTGCTGGGAATTCAGAGTTTCCCAGGCTGCAGCAGGGGACCCTGAGAGAGAGGTTGAAGCCTCCACAGTCACTCTCAGAAGTGAAGCATGATGGAATTTCCGAACTCCAGGAAATTCTGGACAAAATGACACTATGACAAAAATGAGGAGAAAAGTCTTCCTTAATTCTGGTATAAATCATTCATTGCCCACTCATGAAAATCCCAGTTCAAATTTTTCAGTCTGAATGAATTTAAAATGACACCAGTTGAAGATCCCTCCCCTCCTCCACATATTTATACACCTTTGGTTCTTGCCTGTATGTAACTGCTAAGTTCTAGTCTAAACTACTTTGCCTTTGGAAATGAGGGAGACAAACAGAGCTGCATGGAATTACTTTGTCAAAAAGTGCACTTGGGAAGGATGGAAGCTATTTGTGAAGCTGGATATGAATCAGTAAAAGGTTTCAAGTAAACAAGTAGTTTGTGTTTGAATGAATCAGCTGAAGCTGAAGGATTCATTTGCAACAAAACAATCAAAATGTGTTCAGAGTAACATTTTTCAAGAATTTCAACTTTTGGTTTTGGAAAAGATCTGGTTTTAAATTGTGAAGTATCTCCCAAAAGAAAAATTAGAAGTCTCATTTTAAAATGATGACAATTTTTCAACACAGCAGAGAATGAGGTTAGTCAGATATTTCATTAAGAAAAGGAGAAACAAAACAAAGCAAAACAAAAAAAAAACAACAACGAAATTAGCAGAAACATAGGGGAAAAAAAATCCATTGTGAGCTGTCTGGACCTTTTAAGGCTTTTCAGTCTTAGCTTGGTTTACCAGAGAAACATAATCTATATGAATATGTTTGTGTATGCACGTACCCTAGTCCCCATCAGCATTTCTTGGGACCACTGTCTGGTTTCAGGCTGTCTTGTTGAGGTGCAGATGGGCCTCAAAGATAATTAAGTTCCTGCAAATTCTGTTTACAATAGGAGATAAGAAAGAGACTGGAGCCCATCATGGACTGGAATACCAAATACCAGAAATACCAGAAGAAATACAAAAAAAAGAGGATCAAGCACCATGATGATCACAATTACAGCCTGTAATTTCAGGCAGTAGCACAGATTTAAAATAGCAATGAAGATAAGAGCTTTAAGACAACACATCATCCGCCACTGTAGTTCTTACCGCAGTATGTCATTCCACATAATATTGATACTATCCATGCATTTGGGCAGACTCCACAGGTACTTTTGGTGCAAAGTGAACTGTGCTCAGTAATGTCCTTGCCTTCCTCTGGCACATAAGTGAATATCAATCAATGGGTCATCACAGGTTAAAGATGATGGAAAATGTGCTGGCGGTGAAAGGGAATGAGCTGAATCCCTGCTTCCCCAGTATTGATCATTCCATACTCCTTTATGTCACTGTCTTCGACAAATTGTTACTTCAGGAGAATCTTGTGCAATCACTAGGTGGAAAGAATTATTTAAGTCCATATGATAGTGAAAAGACAGAAATGAATAAAATTCTTTTAAAAGGTCAGTCACCTGAGTGGCACAAATCCAGAGGAAACCAGCCAAGTTTCGATGACATTTCCAAAAATCCATTCCTCATACAGTTCTTGTGTCAACATCATACAAAAAAAAAAAACACCTACAGAGCAAGCCAAAGCTGAGTCACCATGAAAAGAAAAAGGAAAAGTATGCACACCACATTCTGCACCTACATGAAGATGTGACCACATATTTGCTTTTGTGATGCAAAACTCCTTTCCTAATCAGCACAAACATTTTCATCACGAAGCCATTGTGCCATTTTCTGTTTGAAGGAATGAAGTCACATTGACTCCATACTAACAGTTTAAAAATCAACAGAAACAATGAAAAGAATCAATATTATGTAATCATCAGCTGATACCTGCTTTTGAAATCTTGCCCAGTGCTCCCCTGACAACTTCAGCAAAACAATTTCTTTCAAGACATCTATTTCTACTTTTTTCCTGATGTAGTTCTGGTCTGGGTACAATGGACTAGAAAACAGGGATGAAGAGGAACCATTAGACTTTATTGAAAAGATTTGAAAATGCCTTTTGCAGCTGCTGCCTTATGTACAGTTCTATTATTACTCTGTTTTTGTTCATGCGATTTCATGATTTTAAAAAGGGACCAGAAAAAAATCCTCTTTTAATTCATTTAATACTGCCAAAGAGAATAGTACTTTACATCTCGTTCAGTGGCACTGCTTTCTCAAATATATTGTGCTATGTACCTTTGAGTTTTATTACACTTCTAGCTGTTAGCTGGTATGGATTAACCAACAGAGCTAGATCCCAGCTTCCCTATTGGTAGAGCCAGCTTTGCCAGTAAAAAGGCATCTTCATGGATGTTTTGCAGCTTAGCTGTACTTATTGCATATGATTTTTATATGATTTTTTTCCTTTTTTTTTTTCCTACTGTATTGCTAACCAATATCAAGCATTTTGTGGAAGAGTTGATTCTGGGTTGAATTAAATATCAGTAGACTTCTGTAGTGTGCAAATGGAGACATCCCCACTGTATTATTCCACTAGAGAAAAAGAATTGCGAGCAGTTTAACCGTCATGAGATCCAATTCTATTCATAGGCAGAGCTGGATGGATTGTGGAAAACCTGTTCACAATATTGTGTATCAAAACTGAATTACTTCTTAGTTCAGTATGACCTGCTGTTTATTTTTCCTCTCTCATTAAGATACCTGCAAGTAGGCTTTTATTTGGATGTGATGACCATTATTTATGTTTCTATTATAGCTATTGCACCTAGGAAGCCCATTTATAAACCTGGACATCCACTATGTTTGGTGCTGTACAAGTAGAACCAAAAGACAGTGAATTTGCATTCTTATCGCAAGGAAATGTAGAAGATGAAAGACCTGGAGAGTGGAGCTCCTGACCATGACACCATCACTGGGTGACCTCAGGTCAGGAGTGGTAACTGCTGCCCAGGAAGACCCCATTCCCTCACTTTTCTACCCCTGCAAGTAGCTGCTACCCGGTGAACTACAAATTTTTTCATGAGTGGTAGCAGAAGCCAGCCTGGCTTTTTGGCAAAGGCAAAACTTACAATAAAGTCGTGAACACTTTGCTGCTCATAGCAAAATATCGAAACTCTCAGAGCTCTGAGCACTCTTGAGGCCTTCAGTAAAACCTTTTATTTTACCAAATGAATTGAAATAAAGCAGACATTAATACACTTTATTTTGAAGAGGATAAAATATATTTTGCCACACACTGTGAAATATCTTTGTTAAATAACAAGAACAGAAAATATGACATGCAAAGCACTTCAGTGTTTAGGTCCCTACTATAATTTATTGTTTTAAGGCTTTCAATATGAGTACATTTTAACTGACTCTTGATTCATAAAAAGATACTTACAGCATCATTCACAGTAAAATATTGTTCTCCCTTTTGGAAACTTTGTACATAAAAATCTAAGGATATGACCTTTAACAACTGGAGTGTCCATGTAAATATCTAGCCAATGATACCAGGTTATTGCTGCAATGAAACTTGTTCTGCTATAACATTGCATGTGTATGACTCAGAAGAGGTTCTACCACTGAGTTGCCTTCCCTGCCTCCAAAAAAAACATTCTTTTGCGGTCATAGATTTCTGCGTTAAACTCTGAAATCTGCTAGTTCTTACTTCTGAAGGGGTGTTATTTCCCAGATCTAAATTAAGTATGGATAGTAGTTTGTAAAACAAGGAATGACTGCATGTCTAAATGAATTTATATGTGTGTAGTAGGCTGTGAATGTCCTGTTCCCAAGTGTGAAACCTGGTTGAGCCCATTTTGGCTTTCTTGCTGTTTTTCATCAGGTTAGACAGTTAAGCTCTTTTTTTGACAACACGGGTGAAATTTTGAGTCGGTTGCAAAGCAAAAGAAAATATGTGAGTTATTCTGCTCTGTGCTTCAAAAGTGCTGTGGGAGGCAAAGTACCCATCAGGCAGAGAGCCAAGGGTCTTGGCAATATTTGTATGGTGGAAAGGAGCCCAAATCTGGCCATAATGATCACCCAGGAATTCCAACAGGATCAACAGAGCCCATATGGAAAAGTGGCTCTCGCTCCAGTCCAGCTCCTTGTCCTGCCCTCCAGTGCAGAGTGTGTATGATGGGCGGCAGCATTTGGCTGGGCAGGCGTTCGCTATTACTGTCCTCTACAAAGAGGATATCTTTACCACTAATATCGTGCATGCACTATGAATGTCTCCTCAACTTTGTCCCTTGCCAAAGATAAATGCTTGTAAGGTTCCAAGGTGTCTCCTGCTGTCAGCTCCCTGCAAATCTCTCACTGCAGGAGTGGCAAAGGGTTGGGGACATTGGCACAGGGAGACAATATGGCCTTTTTTTCTTCTTCTTCTTCTTTTTTTAAGAATCACCCCCTTTTCCTTATTTTCAGACCAAAGATGCTCTTCTGATCACAATATCTAACTTGAATTTTGGGGACCTAAAGAACAACAAGCAGATTAACTAATAGACCCAGACAGGTAGCTTAATTCTGTATTAAAAGACCAGGAGCTCTTGCAATTTTGTTTCCATGTTTCAAACAATGGAAATTACTCTGTCTAAATTTACCATGCAATATTTTTTCATTTTATGTTTATATGAATGTATATTCATGTATACATACTATGAGATATTATATAGTATCAAATTCTGACCCATTTCATGAGGCAAAGCTATCTGAAAGTGTGTCTGTCGTTTCTTAATTACTCCTTTCCTTATATCTAAAAGCTTATATGACTTGGTTATTCTCAGTATTCAAAGATTTCAACATCAACATTATCATACATAACTTGAAAGATCCAAAATGTTCTACTTGGTCTTGTTTGAATTTCAGTTTATAATGCAGGCATATATAGTCTCAGGGATAATGTGTCTAGGCTAGATGACATTCCAATAATGTCAGTAGTCATACTATAACTTTTTACTCTGCTAAAATGCCAGTTCTAAATCATTTTAGCCCTTTTAAAATAATGCAATTTACTATTTAACTATCAAAATTTAAATTTAATGTGATTTATGCCCATTATTACCTTTCTCAGTGTAAAGAATTATTGCTCGAATAACTGAAATTAGAAGTAGTAGAAAATGAGAATAAAGTGAATGAATATAAGAAATTGTAAAAGTGCAGCTATTCAGAAACTCACTTGAAACAAAATCTACTTTATTTTCTACCGTGAAATAAATAAGAATAAATCATTAATAAAATCTTAAGTGTTAATTGCATTTGACATTATTCTAGTTATATAGTTGTTATGATTGTTAAAGAAAAAAATTGTTAGAATATGACTAGTGAATATGCCTCCTATGACTCCTGTGACCAGCCAAAGGAACACAGCTGATGAAATACTGAAAAATGAATTATTTGAAATATACCATGCTATATGTCTTTGGGAATCACATTTATTGTGGAGAAATTGTTGTGGTAATGAATCTACTTCCATTCAGTTTAGTAAATTATTGCATAACTAAAAGCACAGTCTGAGTGCCCCATGTAAGTAAGACATATAATAATTACTGTACTTATGACTATGAGCAAGATGAAAAAGGCCTTTTATTACAGTGGCAGAGTCTAGAATATAAATATATTTTTAGTGTGTTGAAATGCAGCTATTATGAGTAGTGGCTGTAACAAATGGTCTGTTTTTGCCATCACTGCTTGAAATTTCTTACAGTTAAAATGAGGAGGACAGTCCTGTGATCTCCATAAAATTTTCTTGTTGGAGCATTAAGGAGTGGAAACATTTATTAGTAGATTAGTGACTGTCATGGTGAAAGTCAAACTATAATCTGCCAGGAATGGAGGTTGCCAGGTCAATCTTCTGATAAGTACGGCTGATTTGCTTCAAAACAGCAATGGAAAATATGCAAAATCACAGCATGACTAATTACCCCTTGGGAGAGCTTAAGTAACTGGTCTAAACTGTCTTATAATTAAAACCATCCATACGATGTAAATAATTGCCTTGTAAACATTTCTCATTGGAAAATTTCTGCAACTGCTTTTTCTGTGCCTGAGTTCGTGTTTGCCAAACTCCTCAAAACATTTTAGACTCATTAAGGTTTAGTTCCCAGCAAGGACTTTCTGTCCCATGTTGCCCTGTGCTGGCAGGTGGCATTCCTTGCACTGTAATGGCACTAAAGATTCATAGCCGAGATGGCATATCTGATTGCATGTCTATATTCCATGGCATCAGCAGAATCGTGAGCAAGAGGAGCTGTCTTGCAGCCTGAGTTTTCAGACACACCTGAAACTTGATATGAAACTCGTGAGACCTGGACTTGTAATAAGGGGAGAGATAAGTGTGGGGAAGGAGAAACATTGGGTGAATACGTGTAACAAGCAAAGGTACTCTGTGGGATTAAAATTCCTTCTTGCTTTGTTTTGAAAAAGCCCATGCCTTGTTTTCTCAACCCATTTTTATGCAGAAGTGTCCTCCTCAAACATGTTATTAAATTATCAATCAAATGACTCTTAGCCCCTATGAGACTTCTCTACAGAGTAATAGTGTGTGTGGGACCCTGTAGATAACTGCTTTCAACACATTCAGTAACAGAGGGGCTTCCAGACCTTTGTAGGGTGGACCAAAGCTCTTTGATTCTGGTTAAATCACTTTTTCTAAAGATTTACCATTGACCACAAAGTTTTCCTCATATCTAGGCCTGTCTGCAATTTCTTGGATTTTTTTTTTTTTTATATATTTTATGTAACATATTTAAAATGAACCTGACATGCCCAGGACTATGCGTGTCCCTGGCAGGTGATCAATATCTGTGAAATATTTGCTTGGCTGCTATTTTCAGTTTCTTTGTAGCTTGTCAGAGTTATTATCTGAGCTGAGTTGTCTGGAAATCTGGGATAAATGGCCAAAAGCTCTTAATTTTGAACACTTGTGCCCAAATGCACCTGAATATGTGGTAGCTCTCTGGGTATCTTTATCTGTGGGATGTGAAGAAGTGCCTAGCACCTGTGGGACCTGCAATGTGGTATATTCATAGAACTCTATGCAACACACTTTCAATGCAAGTTATCTATTGCTTGGCACTAGAACTTGGAAGTCCAGGTAGTTTCCCTCCACCATACCTTCACGTGTACACCCCCTACTCTCATCCCTGACTCCTCCTGGTCTTTTTTAAACAGAAACAATGGAGAGAAAGCAATTTGGGCAACCAGAAGAATATATAAAGAGCTTTCGTTAGCATCAGGTAGTTTTCTAGAATAAAACCCAGAGGAAGATATAAGTGTCTAAAAAAAATCAGTTTCTGTTCCGCTATCTCTCCTGCTGGTTACCAAATGTTGTGGAAGTCTGCCTGAGGCTCTGTAACACTCATATGACCATTATCTATTTAAATCTAGGGCAGCTGAAGTTGCATTTATATTTCATTACACTTTTTCTCTGGTAATAGACAATGAAAGATTCCTAAATTAATTTGCATCAAAGAAGTATTCTTTTTTCATTCACAGAATGCTGCTAAGGTTGTCAACACTGCAGGTTGCTTGTCCTCAGGTTAAATTAAACCAAGAGAGCTTCATGCTATGACAATTAAATACCTCCCAGTATCCCAGCTATTTCATTTAAAACTACCTTGCCAATTTACTCTGAATTCTCTGTCTGAAGAAGTCCTCCTGATGGAAAAAGAACAGTCTGTGTCTGGGCTTCAGGAATTATTCTTAATTGTTCACTACCACCTATGGGCTTGAACAAAGAACTTGTTAAAATTTCTCCCATTTCTGTGTTTTGGGGAGGTCAGATTAGTACTGAGGAAAAGATAAATCAATATTGAGTGGCCAAAATATAATACAGTATCATCCTTCAAAACTAATTCTTCATGTATCCAGTAAACTATACCTTCTTCTTCTCAGTTATATATTTCTAAGATGAAAAATTGTTTCTAAATACTTATTATACAAAGTTTCTAGTAATATAAAAGTTTAAGTAGGATCTGAAAAATAGATGCTTGTGGTTGTTTATAGGGAACTTTGTCCTAATTCAAAGTTAGCATGAAGGAAATATAAAAGTTCATATTTTTCAGCAAATGCAAATCAAAGAAGAAAAGCTGGGTAGTCAAAAATGACAGAAACATTAGGAAGAGTCAGATATCAGAAGTCAGAGAAGAAAAGAGGATCTGATTTTTGTGGGAGAAGGTGAAAATAGCAGCAGAAAGACTGCGTAGTGGAACCAGGTTTTTGCCAAAGTCTGCAGCTGAAGACTGCAAGTTATGACTGGTTTGAAGGTGTGAGATGCTTCTAGAAGTAAATTTGGATCTCACTAATCAACGGAAGAGAGCAATAGACATGAGCTAAGGAAGCTGGCAAAAGGAACACCCATAAGAGATGAGGAGCGTAAGGCTGGAGAGAAACCAGGGCTGGTGATTATAGGAGGAGAAGGAGGAGGAGGAGGAGGAGGAGGAGAAGAAGGCGGCGGCATCATGGAGGGATATGGGATTTGCGTTTGGCTCAATAAGAGAGGAGAAGTGACTAAATGGTAAATGATAAAACAATCAGAGTAGGAGGGAGGTGATGAAAAAGGGGAAAGGGAAAGGGCAGAGAAAGGGGCAAAGCAGAAGAGAGCAGAGGGAGGCGGTAATAGTGAAAAGCATTGGCACACGGCAGACAGGTAAGGAAAGGGAAAATGTTTGAAATCTTTTACTGAAAAGATCTGAGGAAGTAGATGGATGGGACATTCTGTGACTGCAGCAGTTTCTTGGGCTTTCCTATTTATCGATATATGAGTGGCCCAGAGAAAACTGCAGTGTTCTCTATATTCCTTCCCTAGCAAAATATTGGCACTTACTTTTTGCTCATCAATGAGACGTGCATGACTAGCAGAGCATAAATAGCCAGTGGAATTATCCAGACCTTGCTGCTTGTCCAGATACTCAGCATTTCAGAGATTTTGTTAGAAGAAACCACTTTTTATTTATTGCCGGGATACTAGGCTGAATAGTGCATGGAAAATATTTTCTCTCATAAACACAGCAGGAACTTGCACAATAACTCCTAAGGATTTCATATTTGCAAATGAACCAAACCACTGGGCCTGATTCACCACTATATGATTTCAGCTTTCCACTGAATGAAATCCAGCAGCATTAACAGGCTTTCAGTAGCACAACACTAGACTAACGCAGAAGATTCCTGATTTCTAATTGCATTAATGGCACTTTCAATATTGCATAAGCTTCTGTCATTTGGATTTTTTAAAAGATTTTTGAGAGAAATACGGTTGCTCCTTAAAAAAAAAAAAAAAAAAAAAAAAGTTTGTGGTTAGAACAACCAAGTTAGAGACGAGCAAAAATCGGAATGTGAAGATTAGATCCAAATTTTCCCCAAATAGTTCACTTATAGACAAAAGACTAGTCACAAAAGCTGAATGTGAATCAACATCATTAATATGCAGATCCTAGAATCTCATTCCTTGGCCAAGAATGAATTTCTAAAGAAGAAAAAGAATATCCTAGGGAGACCTCTCAGACCACTGTACACTCTTGTCTTCCAAAAAATAATATAGTCATCAGAAGTTCAGTTGGCTTGAGCATGCTCAAAACTGCTACACTACATGAATCCAGAAAGAAGTATGATAACAGGGCAAGATCTGATAACAGCTGTGAAAAATAATATTCTGAATGTCACTTGGGAGGACCACTCTGAAGGTCAGCAGATAGCTGAGTGTCTCGCAGCTGTTATTTAGTCTGGCATGTTTTGTCTAAGACGGAGAAGGGAAATGACAGTTTTTCTGAGATAAACCCTGACCCGAGACCACTCATTCATTCATCTGCTTTAGGAAACCATTTCTTATAAACTTACCTTCTATATACATCATAGGGCTGTCCTTTCACCTTCTCACTCCGTTGTAGATCATTATATGAGCTTCCTCTTAATAACATCTGCCTTTCAAGTCTTTCAAGATTGGAGAACATCATTAAGGAGAGGAATTGCTATGATGTGTTTATAAACTCTGCCATGAGTATTTTGTGGCTTATTACTATGTCTGGATATATGCTTAGTGTTGGGCAAAGAAAAAGAATGAAGAATTCATCACTGCCAAACCAAGAATTCAAACCTCACCCCCATCACCTACCAAGTTATGTGTTTTAAAAACACATGATTTTAAAATGTAGTCATGCTGAGTTTTTCTTTTCTAAAAAAATTATTGAGGGTTCACATATTTTGGGCTTTTCAGTGGTGTGTCTAGAAACTCTTGTCTTTTGTTTAATGAAAGCTGAGATTTCTCAGTAATCCTCAGGCTTCTGAAGGAATAATGAATTGCAAGGCTGAGTCTAAAGTCAGCAGAACTAGTTACAACAGAGCTATACCCTAAAGAGCTTTGGTCTGAATTAGAGCCAAGTTCTCCTCCAAGCTTAGATGTGAACGGCAGACACACAGATTTACTCCCCAGCCTTTCAGAGCATATATATACAGGAATGATAAGATCCAAACCTATCTGTATGCTTTTTACTGTATTGCTAATTTAAAAAAAACATCTAGAGCATCTGGAATAAATATTATTGTGCAAATACACAAGCTATTTTCCAACTAAAACTGGACTGAGTTATTAACCAATGATGTTGTCTAGACAAACATTGTAAGCTTCTATGTAGCCTTAAGCCAAAGCTGTTGTTACGTCAGTCCACTCAGGATGTGTTCATCCCAGGCCAGTTAGTTCCACGGATTGTGTAGCCTAGTCTAACAGGATTCATTAGGTGAAAGACACTCTGTGCCAACATTTGCCTGACAGTGATTTGCAGCTTCAGTTTTCCACATAGTAAATGGACTGGCACTTCTGGTGCTGGGCCTACAGGCATCGCCCATATCTTAAGTGTCTGGCTCACAACTCAGGGACCTAAAGCAAAATCAGCTAATATTTTCTTCTAGTCATGCCTCACTTCTGTTGTCTGGATCAGCTGGAGCTGACGGCTCCACACTTCTCTTTGCTCCCTTTGAGAAGACCTAAAGTAGTGGGAAACCATCCTTCCAAGTATGAGTGGATTGGACAAGTAGATGCTGTGGCTTCTTTGCAAAGGAAACAGTAAGCAAAACCAAACCCCAAACATTTGGTACCCTTTCTTCTTATTCACGTAACACTAGCCACAAATTTAACCCCAGATATGCTTGAGTTTTGACTTTATTGCTGTCAATGGCCTTATAATTGCATATATGTATGTAACATATAATGTGTGCGCTCTTTCTACCGAAAACACTTCTTGCTGTAATATGAGCCTAACTCTCAGCAGAGACTGTTGAGAGCTCTGCAGAAGGAAAGAATTAGGTACAACAGGGAAGAAAGCATGAAAACAAGGTTGTGGAAGAGTAACAGGAATGCATGGCAAGAAGACATAGAAGATGAATGGTCATTTGAGGAAAAGTGAAGCTGTAAGTGGTTATTTAGAGATCCTGAGGACTGTTAGCTGCCAGTACTCAGTGCTGAAAATATATATAGGAGAGGACATGCAGAACCAGCTAATGTCTGTGGCAGTGCTCGCAGACAAGGAACTTGAGCAGTAGTAGGTTTATAGCAGGAAAACTAATGAAGTCTATTTGGCATCTATTGGCTACCTCATAGTTGGCTGATATTTTTTGTCCTGCAGTTATCACTTAATCTGTCTGCAGAACTGCTTCCTTTGCACACTATCCTATATTTATATACCTCTATAACCAAGATGATTATATCATCCAAAGTGGAATATCTGGTCCTTGATCCCTCTCTGCGGTGTTGGCTTTTAAGGGAGGCAGCAGGATTCGCTACTAATCACTCACAGAGCGGCTGTTAGTGTCAGCCTCTTCCTGGGACGCCTTCAAAGATATTTTTCAGTCAGGCTGCATAAAACAGATTACCTCCAGGCTTTCCATCCATCTTGGAACTGACCTTGTTCTTTCATTTGTACTTAGCAAAATGTACAATTGAACACATTAGTGACCAAAATGTTAAAAGACTTTATTCCTTTAGACTCTTTTTTTCTTTCATTTTCCTGAGGGACAACCAAGGACTTCCAGCTTTGTCAGGGGAGATGAATTACTGAAAAATATTTCCTTTTCTCCCTCAGTTTCTCTCCCTTCTTGCCTTCCAAAATGAGAACTAAAATGATTCCTATTAAGGTAACGACAGGTAAAACAGGCCCAAGTGCTTTCTTGTTCTGGCTCAAAGCATACTGCTTTGCACAATAATTGCCTGCTTCTTTCCTCATGTTGAGGAAGAGGAGAATGATCTTCAGGATGAGGTCTTTTACAAAGATGGACTTCTATGGCAGAGCTGAATTGTAATCTGCTCTCAAAAGTCATATATAAATGAGCCCCATGACAGTCCACGTTGCAGCTAAAAATATATTAGGGATAGCAAAGACCTGGCCTGACACCCTGACTGGTCTTTGCAAGCATTATTTGGCTTTCTTACAAGTTAACTGAAAAACCCTGAGCACTGGCAGGGGCCCAGGGATATTTCTCCATGCCCTGGCTTGTATCCTTGACCAGGTTTGAGGCATGACGGTGCTTTGCGGTTGGTGGCTTTTCTGAGAGCGACCAGAGGCTGAGTGTAGCCCGGGAGTGCGCCCAGGGATGGCACCAGGTTAGAGCTCTTTCCTCAGGGCTCCTGAGAATACAGGAAAAACAGGTCTGCTGCACCCTATGTGCAGGCCAAAACCAACCTCACAGGCACCAGGCAAGCTGAATAGCGAGGAAAGTGTGTCAAGCAAACAGGTGCCCTCTTCCTTGTGTGACTAGCAAAACAACCAAGTCGGAGGTAAGGGAGCATTTGCAATGCCAGTGCAGGCCTACTTATTCTGGCAGGAGATCGTTTCCTCTTTCAATGTGAGCTTTATGTTGTTACATGGCATCAGTTATTATTTTGCACCAGAAAAACCAGAATTGAACTATAGGACTGAGATGGAGGATGCATTACACCACAGGGGAAGCACAGGGCCGGAAGTCAAGAAGATGGCTTCTCGGGAAACATGCCTGATGTTACACCTCCATGCCCCTGTCTGCATTCCTCACTGGTATGGTTGACATAGACCATGGGGAATATTTTTATCCCATGGATTTCTTGGAAAGCTTTTTAGGGAGCCATTAAGCAATGCTCTGCTTGAGATATGCTGAGTCTTGCCCTAGAATGGCAAGTTTCCAGGTAACTCAGGGCTTTGAGGTGTCCATAAATGCCACTGCTGCAACTCACAGGGGAAAACAGGGCCACACATCATTATCTGAAGGACCTTTTCAGTGATGTTCCATCTCCCTCCTTTCACCACAGTAAAATAGGATTGGAAAAGATTCTTCTTTTGAATATGTACCATACCCCACCTTCCCCCCCAAAAAAAGGTTTTTGAGTGACTCTTTCAAGAACATATTCATTGAAAAGAGAAGGGGACACTGCAGTGTGGACTTTCCTATGAAACTTCTGCTTCCACAGGACCAAGAACTTCTTGAGAAAGAGGTTATTTCTGTGTCACAGAAAGAATGGGTCCTATAATTTGTAATTAAGGGCAGTCTAAGCATCCAGGCCAAAAGTTCTTGTGGTTTATCACTAAAAAAAAACAAAGATAAATGAGTCACTTGTAACCCAACATCAAAGAAAAGAAAAGAAAAGAAAAGAAAAGAAAAGAAAAGAAAAGAAAAGAAAAGAAAAGAAAAAAGAAAGGAAAAGAAAAGAGAAAAGAAAAGAAAAGAAAAGAGAAAAGAAAAGAAAAGAAAAGAAAAGAAAAGAAAAGAAAAGAAAAGAAAAGAAAAGAAAAAAGGAAAAGCCTAACCCACAGCTTTTCCTCATGCACTGTAGTTCAATTTTAGGTAGGAGGCTCTGTGAGACACAGTGTAACTATGGCTTGTGAGTGGCAGAATTAAGATGACTTGATTAAACTTACATGACAGGCCCAAGCTGGAGGGAAAGGAAAAATAGATAGAGTATTTTGATAGACATATGACACCTGTGTCCTGTGATTTCCCAATGCTTCTATGCAGGAGCTATTTTAGTTTGTCTGCGCATTACAGACAAAGTGGTATGTCTGAGAAAAAAAAATTAGAAGTTTGAAATATATGGGAAAAGTGAGAGGAAAAGTATATTAGTGTGTAGGAAGGTTTTTTTTTTGTAATAAAATAATCTTCAAAGAAACATTGGTTTTGAAGAGGTCAAAGCAGGCATCGGGTTGACATACAGATCATTTCTCACAACATTTGAGCTGGAGAGAAGTGTCTGCTCATGTCTGTGACCTTTCGCGGAAGAGTTGAGTGTGCACAGTTCCCTGCACTCACCCGGACACAGTCCTGGCGATAGTGTAGTATTTTACTTTGCACTGATGATAGCAATAGGGCAGAGAAAATTCTCCACAAAACACTCATCAGGAAATGTATGATGATTTGGTCTGGCCCCATTATGTGCACAGGCAATCTAGCAGCAGCTTCAGTTGCATTCAAATCCCTGAGCTGAGGAGACACTACATTTTAATAACCCAGTTTTCCTTACTCCAGTTGCACTGGGGCCAGAGAGGTCCTCCAGTTTTGCAGTCCCTGGGAAAGCAGGAACTGGCTAATGGGGCTGTCACTGCTGGACCCCCCTGGGGCTGGCAGCAGTACCTGTTACCACACAGTGGGATTTGCTGGCAGCACCCAGGGGCTGCTGGCTGAACCAGCACAGATGGGACAGGGAGATGCTGCTGCAAGCCGTTCTTGCTGTTTTCCAGCTGCTGTTTCCTCCCTACTCTTATCTAAAAGCACCTGGCAGCATCAGGGATGGTATAAATTTGACTACGACTACCTCCCTAATACGCTGCATAGGTGCTGGTGTAGAGCCAGAGATGAGCAAGGCTCTGCGGGAGCACAGTCAGCGCTTCTGGCGGCAGATGTAGCTCTTGGGATAGCAACAAACTTTCTCACCTCATTTGCTGACTCAGGGTACTTCAACGGTGTGATCTCATGTCCCTTTTCCCTAATCCTTTCTCCCCTTTCAGGAAGCAACTGTTTGTTTGTTTTGCCTCTTGCTTGGGTAGCCTGTTAAGTTGCTGGTTTGGAAACAAAAGGCATCATTAGTTATTGTGCTCTTTTGTAATGGATACACTTGTACCAGGTTCCAAACTATTTGCAGTGTGAGGACCATCTATGATTATAATCTAGAGAGCCAGTCAGGAATGGCATTTCCATACCACAGGAATTCACAGAAATTTGACGTTTGTTTTCCTTTGGAATGAAAAGTCAATATACTGAAACTTTCCATGCCGCTGAAAATCTTACTGTTTCACTGCTATTTTTTTTAAATGGTGCCACACTTTTCAAAGAAGCAATATTTCCATACAGGAATGCTGAAAAATTGCAGTATAATATCGGTCAAAAATACATGAAATATTAATGTGTTAAATTTAATTTAGTGAGTCTGTTAGATATATTGACTTCTCTAATGAAAGCAGGAAAATATACCTGGAGGAGGAACTCAAAATATTTGAGTGCATCAAACTATTGGAAAAATAGAGACAGCATATTTTAAAATGATTTTTGAAATAGATAGGTTTCTGCAATGTCATCTTTCTGAAAAAAAATCTATCCAAAATCTGTGTCTGGTTCTAGTGATCTGATGATTTCTTGATTGATTCTAATTGAGGATTACTCAGCTCCATAGCACATCAGTTTAACTTCCCTTCATCTTGTTGCGGAAGGTCCCTGTGGCCTCTAGGGACTGTTTCTGAGCAAGGGATGGTGCTCCCTGGTGCTCTGCAAGACCCGTGAGTTAATCTGCATGTCAGCTCCCTGCTAGAACATGCTGGCAAGTCAATATAAAGGAAGATCTCCCACGTTGGCCCTGTGCAAGCTACTTCAAAGCAGTGCGTGAACACTGTCTCCACAGCCAAGTGACTCATCCTGCTCATCTGGGTGAGCCCAGCAGCAGTTTTGCTGCTTCTCCCCTTTTCACTGCAGCCAATACTGGTATTTTAGGGAAACATTTGGGAGCTCCTGTGTCTCGATACATGTTGGGACCTCTCAGACACACTAATTAGTACAGAATATGCCTGGCTTTAGACCTTTGCTTCAGGAAGAAAGAATGCTAGGCCAGCTTTCAGTACCAGCCTGCACTAATTTCCAATTCCTTTCTGAGTTTAAAAAACTGTCCTCTATATCTTAAGCACTTAGTAGCATTGGCTTCTATTACCATAGGGAGTGTTTTCCTCTCCTTTAGGCACTGCAGCTGATAACTAATGAAAGGACACAGAAAAGCTTTGCATAGGTATAAAAGACCATGGGTTAATTGCAACAGAAGAAAATACAAACATCATGAGAGTTCTCCTCCAACTGTCTCCAGACTACCTGGTTTCCTGGAAATGCTGCAAGTTCATCCACTCTCTTGTGTTTTGGGGAAGAGATATATGAGACATGGTTAAAGAAGATGATTTTGCAAAGTGTCAGTACACATTAGCTTTGAATGCTTTCCTCTGCAAAGGTTAAACTAAATTAGAGCTCACTCTAGTTATGTGGGCTTCCCTTGACTCTGTAGTGGCTCTGGATTTATGACAAATTTCATACAAGCCCTCTCATAATGGGTCTTTTATTATGTATGCCTTTTTGTCTGCTGTGTCGTTTTAAAAATAGAACATAAACTCTTGGCTTTTTTTTTCCTTTTGCCATGGAAGTGTTATTACTTAGTGTTACTAAGAAATAGGGTATTGCTGGAAGAGTAGTTGAGATCACATTGATGTCAATGATATTTAGATGAAGAAAAAGCAGGATTATCAGAACTGAGGGAGAAACTTAAATACCTAAGTTTGAAAGCAGGCATCTTAAATTTTGCCTTCAGGGTAGGATAAGAAACTAGTAACAAGCTATAGAGAAAGACTGCAGTCCAGAAAGATTTAGGCATTGTGAATGAACTGAGCATCTTCCCATCTGACTGAAACTTAAATCCCTTTGGAATGTATTTCTATATTTTGCATTGTGTCTCACTAGAGTACAGTCTCCAGTTTGCTCTCTTTCTCCGACATTATGAGGTTGGTCTTGGTTTGACAGTGGCTCATATTGAACAAAAGAGGTGGAGGTAGTCTCCTTGCCTCAACCCTTTTTCTTGCCTTCACGTGATTTTCGTGGTGGTTAGAGCACCCTTGAAGGATGAACAAGTTTAGACCCTTTTGCCCTCAGCCTCAGGAGACCTCAACAGAGGTCAGGTCTGCTCTTGGGAAGCACTTACTTTCCAAGTAAGTGCTTTAACCACCAGTATTTCATATAAAAGATGACTGATGATATCTCCTCATCTAGCAATTGCAGCAGATATGTCTTTGAAGAAAAGAATCAGTTAGTTCTCTATGCCTGAGTGGTGACTCAGGTGCCTACTTTTCAAAGCAGACTGAAATTGCATTCCCTGTCTCACCTTGACATCCTATTCAGAGCTGCCAAAAAGCATCTCAATCCCCGTGAGTGACAGAAAAACTTCAGAAAAATCCCACTCTTCAGCATGCCCCTCTTAGTTCATGTACTGGTCCTGGTGTTATGTGCCCATCTTTCCATCTCTAACTCCCTATTTGCTGTGTTGGAAAAGAAAGAGGCTCATGCAGGGCTGTGAATTCCACTCCTGTGGACAGAATCTTAGAAAGGAGAGGGCAGCAGTGTTTAGTATCATCATACCTCTGTCTCTCGAGTTCTTAGAAGTGGAAAATTAGCCTCAAGTAACATAAACCAGGTGTGGGAATGGATGCTGAATTATTCCCTGCTGACTAGCATATCTCAAGCTGTCAGCTCAACTATGTCAAAAATGCTACTAACATCTGGGCATAGGGGTGCCATTTTCGAGAGGCCAAAAAAAGCAAGTAGCCCCAGCTCCCAGGCTAGCTACTCTTGGGCATCAGTTTCTCTCCCAGATTTGGAAAGGAAAGAAATTCAAAAGAGCAATACTTTTACGCCTTCACGTCCTTACACTGTAAACCTTCCATGACGTAAATTACCTCTGTGATACTTTGGTACTAAATTAGCAGAGCAGAATTCCTAGAGAAGGACTTTAAAACGTACAAGTTTAAAGTAATATAAATGTTTACTACTTCTCAAGATAAATTCTATGTGTGGGAGTGATTCTACGTGTCCAGGACTGGACCTCAAGTGCGTTATCAACTGGTATCTCTAGACAAATTGGAGCCTTTTCCTGCAAGGTTCCTTTTTTTTTCTCCATTTCCAGGTTGCTCCTCCTTTGAAATGCTTCATCTTGCACGTTTCTCTTTGTCCAGTGTTTCTAGGGTGCCCCTGGCAGAAACATTTTACAAGACGGGTGGATGTTCCAGGCCTTCTTCCAGGAAGCAAGCAGGCTCTGTGTGTGGGGAGGCTGACGCCAGCTAGGCAAACCCTGTAGGTCTGTCTTTTTTACTTTGAATAAACAATGGAAATTCATTATTTACAGACTGCATTGTAAACATCTGTGGCTGAGAAGGCTTCTTATTGTAGTTCTGTAATGAAGAGGGCAAACCTAGCACGGGAAGAAGGAAGGACCAACCCATTGAACAGAACGAGACTTATATAAATCTGTTTGAAGCCACCAGCAAAAAGCTGCTGGTTTAGCTTACACAGAAAATAAGGCAATAAGAAATATTCACGACAGCTACAGGATATTATGACTTCATCAAAATAATAGGGAGATTTTCCATTGACATTACAGGATCAAGACTGATTTTCTAGTCATTTTATTATTATTATATTTTCCGTAAAAAATAACACCTTTTCTCCACCATTTAAAATATAAAGCAAATTGTGAAACTTCTTGTCTGGTTGACTGAGGCTCTAGATATGCATTTTTACATCCAGTATACATAAATTTGAAAAAAAAAAAGAAAAGAAAAAAAAGAAAAGAAAACATCATATTATCTCTTAAAAAGGAATTCCTATGATAATAGTAATGCCTTGGCAAAGGACATTTCTATGGTAATACTGACTGACTGAGCTTGTGGACTTGAAGGATCAGTTCTTTCAGCTAGTTATCAGTGTTATTCACCTAAACTGTTTTCATGGCCTTATAAGCTGCTAGGAGAGATTTTCCAACCTTCTCTGCCATGTAGACTGAAGAATCTCCTCCATGAAATCCACACGGTCTCTGTGCTGTCTAACTCATCTCAGTTCTGGCACAGAACCTCCAAAGAATGTCAGAGTGGGTCTGCTGCCATTTTTTGACAGAAGGTAATTTTTTTAACAAAATCATTTATTTCAAAAAATCTTCTTTTTCCTAAAAAAGCAAGCAAGAAAAAAATATCAGCTATTGAAAGTAGAATTACAATTGAGGTTTGCTTCTCATTAAGAGTTTTTTCTCACAGTCAATTAGATTAAATAACCTTTTTACATGCTCGCATTATCAAACCTTCCTCCTAGTTGATTATCTGCTGTCGCAAATCTCTTCACAACCAAAGAAATAATGTGCATCTTCTCAGATACAACCTCCTTTTCTTTGCTCACATTGATGCTCTCATTCTCTTGAGATTGGTCTGGAACACAGTATGCTTTTTATGGGCTTCAGAAAATGAAAACTGTGTTCTAACTGGAGTGGCCGATTATTGTTCCCACCTAAAGACAGCAAAATTTGAAAGTACTTATGTACAACACCGTCTGATGTATTTTTTTATGACAATATAATATTACAGTTTAAACTATTGAAGGAAAATTAAACTTTCTGAATGTTAGCTCTACAGAGGTAATTTGAAGAGAACACTTCAGAGAATGCAGGATAAATAATCTTTCTCATATACTAGTATTCACACATGCTAGTAGAAAACTAGTAGGAGGTTAGCCTTATAGAGTAAAACATTACAAGTTTAGCTTTGTCTTCATCAGAAAAAGAAAACGTTATTAACACCTTCTGTATCAGATAACAGATACGAGGTGCAAAATCATTGGCTAAAACTGTTATCATAAACAATTTCACTTTAAAGAACTAAGGCACGAGTTTTCTTTGTTCTTATTGCTTAAAATGAAAATCAAAGAAACACTTATGTCTTGAAATATATAGTGATATTATTGTATAATCATATCTTTCTGTCATTGCTACTGGTAACTTAGCATTTGTGTGGAGGATTTCCATAAACTCTTCTGCAAAAGTTTTCTTTGAAAATATATTGGTGGAAAACTATGCCTTTTCTTTCCCTGAATGACCCCTGAATCTGTCACTGTACACTTTCAATTTGAACATTTTTGGCTTGAGTGGGGTGGTTCATTTTTAATGCCCCTAGTGTCCCAGTTTACAGCTTTCCTTTCTTTTGCTTTTTTCTCATGAAAAAAGGAAGGAAAATTACCAGGCGGGTTTTTGAAGTTCTCCAGAGACTCCACAACCTCTCTGGGCAGCCTGTTCCAGGACTTTGTCACCCTCACAGGAAACAACAAGGGGATGGAACTTCCTGTGTTTCAACTTGTACCCATTACCCCTTGTCCTGTCACCAGCACCAAAGAGAAGAGCCTGGCCCCATCCTCCCTACAATCACCCCTCAGGTACTTGAACATGTTAATCAAATCTCCTGTCAGTCTTCTCTTCTCCAGACTAATCAGACCCAGCTCGCTTAGTCTTTCCTCATATGATAGATGCTCCCGTCCCTTAATCATCTTTGTGGCTTTCCGCTGGACCCTCTCTAGAAGCTCAATGCCCTTCTTGCACTGTGGGGCCCAGAACTGTACCCAATACTCCAGGTGTGGCCTCAGCAGAGCTGAGTAGAGGGGGAGGATCACCTTCCTTGACCTGCTGGCAACGCTTCTGATGCGGGCCAGGATCCCATTGGTCTTCTTGGCCATGAGGACATTTCATTTCTATCAACATATCAACATTTAACAGAATGTCACTGAAATGTCACTGAAAGTTGGACAGTTAGAAACTTGTAAAAATCAGTGAGTACTTTTGAACAAGTTTAAAGAGTTTCATATGTCATTTTTTAAAATGTTCTATTTCAAGCATCTGTACAGGAAATCTCAGGGACAACTACTGCTAGGAAAAAAAACAAACAAGCAAACAAAAACTTGACTTCAGCAGCAAAAAATGATCAGCTTGGGGTTAAAGAGTTGGAATTTTAGTGCCCCTAGTAAGCCCTACTGAATTCTGCCTTATGCAGAATTCCAGAGCGCAGTCCAAAACTAGGACTAAAAGAAGTCCACGAGATTTATGTATCCAGCCTCTACTGAAATTATTTCCTTTCAAGTTCAAGCTACTTTTGTAAAGATAAAAGTCCTGCTATGCATTTAGCAGTGAAGCTTGATTTACAAAGCATAGATCACTACTAGACTACTACTAGTAGTAGACTACTATGGATTACACAAGTGAACATCATCATTGTATTAATTTTTGGAATAATTCTATTGCATCAAGATTGCATCTTCCCTGGAGTTTTTCACCAAGAAAGATTAACCTCTCCAGCAAGATATAAAGAGATAAAAGAATCATTCTAATCATACAAGCTGAAAACTAATGAAGATACAAAGCACAGAAGCTATTCCTTCCTGCAACAATGCAAATTTACTCAATTTTATCCAGTGCATTTTATTTTAACCGTTGTGTTGTTCAGGCTAACATTAAATTTTCTAAGTAAGTGATCAGTTCTCCACTTATTCTCCCCTCAGATGATACACATCAATG
>NW_010577111.1:79073-103909 GCF_000705375.1 Tinamus guttatus | reverse complement strand
ACGGAAATTAGTGTCCTCAAACATGGGTGTAAAGACAGAAAAATAGAAACTGGATGCAAGGATATATCCATATTCTTAAATGGATTAATTAAAGCATGGCCTCCATTGCCCAGGGTAGTAGTCACATGTGTGTTAACTTGATTCTGATTATAGTTAGATCGATGTGACTGATGGAAAGCAGTGCAAGTATTGTCAGAAAAGGCACAACAGGTATCTATGGCAATGTCTACTGCTTTCATTTGCAGAGTTCACAACCGATGACCCTTGCTCTGTACTTAATCTCAAAGGTCCAACTTCCCTAAGTATTTATTTCTAAAATATTAACATTAAAAGAAGGGACAAAATTCTGTGGAATGTGTCCTGAACACAT
The DNA here is from genome assembly GCF_000705375.1 of Tinamus guttatus. The sequence goes on along the minus strand of NW_010577111.1, from coordinate 103,539 downwards.
GTAGGGAAGGAAATGGTTTAAAGACTGCAGTAGCTGCCAGTAAATTTGGAACACTGCACTTGAAAGGCTCATTAACAGAAGGCCCGTCCAAGTCTCTGACTGCAAGTAAAAAGATAACATGCCTTGGCGTAGATTGGGGCACTGCTGTCCAAAGCAGTCCAAGTGTAATGGCAGCAGTGTATAAAGTGGAGGCAATGTGTAATGAGATGTCAGTGCCATGACTCACCCAGCTCTGAAAGGTAGGACTTCACCTTTGGAGGTGAAGTGACCTCAAACTTGGACCCTCCTGTGCTACATAAGTAGCCAAGGTTGCAGACTACATGATGGTGTGTGCAGCTTTATGCCTTTTGATGTCATCACTCTAACTTTGTTGGAAATCACCTTCCTGAATTTTCCCCACCTCTATATACTCCAAAAGAGGGATATAGTTTTCCTGCACACGTTAATTGTCACTTCCTAAAAGAACTCTTAGAAAAAAACCGTTTATTGCGCGTTTTCCAACTGAAATAATGCAAAACTCAGAAAACTCCAAGGATGATGTTTTTTCCATACTTCTTTCCTCAGACAAGTTTTTAATAGTGCAGAAAATAGCCAAATACTGTCCATGCTCATGATGGTCAGGTTTAGGTGACTATGGAAAATCATATTTAACTAGATTACTGAAAAGATAGGGGAAAAAAAAGAACTTTTTACAGAAGTATTGTGATTTTTTTTCATATTTATTGCAGGAATCACTTATGCTAATTGTGCCTAGACTATGCACACCTTCAAATATTAATATTAAGATATAAAATCATGAATTCTAAATTATGTGAAAATGAAGGAAAGTGATGTTCTTCTAGCATTAGAAATGTGCATTTTTCACCCTAAAAATCTGAAGACAGCTATTTGAGAATATAATAAAAACCTTTAATCCATTCCATTTCTCCTGTACAACCAAGTGGCCTGGACTTTTTAAGGCCTTTAAGGCCTGCATCTATATAAAGTCAACTGGTAAGAAACTCCTGATTAAATGCCAAGTATGAGAGTAACTTCAGCACTACAATGAAGGAAAGACTGGTAGGTTTTGCTGTAAGTGCTTCAATAAAATGAGTAAACCACTCAGAAAGAGGAGGGTGTATAACCTAACTGGTGAGAAGAAGAAAGAAGAAGTGGATAGACCAAGAGAAACAGAAGAGTTTTTGAAGGAAATGGGTTCTCATGTTGTGACTATGGCTCAAACAGAGGGAGGCAAGAGAAAAATTTATTCTCTGGCATGGACGGACAACCCTGACAAGAATGAGAGGAAGGAGTTTACTTCTATGAGATGTGTCTTTGTGTCCCTGTTGCAAATATTTTGGTTATATGGGAAACAGCTCAATCTTAGTGTGACTGAGAGGAAGGGAACTGGTTCAGACTGCTACTTCATGATCCACCGTAGACTGAAAGATAGCAAGGGTAATTTGCTCTTGGAGCTGAGAATATGGATAAGAAGTTCAAATTTACTTCTAAAAAACATTTTATCCCAAACAAAACCCCATCTGAATGTAAGACCTAACTAAGCCAGCAGAAGAACAAATCCATTTCCAGAAAAAGATCAGAAATAATGGAGCTGGTGTCCTGATCTCTCTCAAAGCTTTTTGGTTCTGATGTAAAAGATGGAAAATGTAATTCTTCTGTTTCTTCTTCTTTTTTCTCCCTAAAGACAAGTATTTTTCAGCTCCCCTTTCTGTGGCTGACTCATATCCCAGCTCCTTATTTTTGATCCTTGATGTCAGAATCTTAATTATATTATTAATAGCATTAATTGATTACTCTGTTCAAGCAAATTTCAATCCAGTACAAGCAACATTGGTAGGTCTATGACAGCAAGGCTGCAGCAGGGCAACAGAATAATCCTCTGCTGGCAAAACCTCTCCCATCCCTTGATGCTTTAACTTTGTCTACACCTACATGTTTTTTCTGATGCACGCGCACATCACTTGCATTTTTAAGCTCCTTTTGGTGCCTTCTCTTTGAAATGAAATCCCACTGCTTTCATTCTGGAGGTGACAATCCCTTCTAGAAATACTTTCCAGACTCTCAGTACTTTTTATATGTACTTTGTAGCTGTAACCCCTACTGCACTTTCATGTCCTGTGACTATCTTTTCATAACACGGACCCCAGGCATTTGAACTCAGCTGTCTGAACATGTGGATGACCTGGCCAGTTGCAGTCAACATTTTTCCTATCTTCCTTTACCTTTCTGGAAACAACTTTTCCTTTTCTCTGTGCTCGTATCAATGCTTGAACCAACAACTGCTTGCCACAGTAAAACATCTCTTGGAAAGACACTAATAATTGTTAACATGCAGGGAACGAAGCAAGCAAGCAAGCAAGCAAGCAAGCAAGCATGTGTTGACAGTTGCATGTAATCTGACTGTTTAGTGTTCCAGTTTGGGAACATAAACTGCCTGAAAGCAGGAGGGAAGAGTGGGTATTCTTTCTTTAAGTTGATCCAACCTTAGAATTTCCTGAGGTATAGAGACTCTCTTAAGAGCAGATATATTTTTGGATTTTGAGCTGATCTGTAAATTATTCAGAATGTGTTTCAGTCTTGACTTTATAAGGATTCTGAATGCAAAATATATTCACTACATACCTAGTATAGTCTATTGAAAAACATGTCAATGAATTTGCACAAAGACTGATTATCCATTTCACTTAATATTCTTTTACAATAGCAGAAGGTTATGAAATGAGAAATATAGTAAGATTATCAGGATGCTTGAAAAGGAACGTGCTCAGAGACAAAAGTTCATGCAGGAAAGATGAGAAGGAAGAGAAAGAGAAGAATTCCTAATAAAGTTTTCTAGTCAAAATGCCAACTTAACTAAGTAATTTAAATTTCAAAAATAATGCACCCTTTCCTCCTGGTTTTGCACATACATATCTTTGCTGTGTTGTGAGTATATCATCTGCTGCCTGGAATCTGATGTACTCCAAAAAACTACTGTCACCATAGTATAACTTTACTGTGAACTTTTTGATTGAAATCACATTTGTCCTCACATATAGGTGCTTTGCAGTGCTTGATAAAAGCAATTCCTGCATATAGAGTTTAAGATTATACACAATTCTCCGTTGAAAAGCTCTATATAAAGCCAAGCTGTTCATATTTGTGTTATTAAAAGCATGATGTCACTTCTTCCAATGAGATGGAGCCTCAAGTAATGTCCATCCAAACCAATGAAAAGATTCATGGCCAATTCCTGTAACAATATATAACATAGAAGGGAAAGTGCAGAGCAGATTCTTAGGGTTCAGATTTCATGCTTAGTGTTTAATATGAACAGAGGTAACAAGGGCTTCCTAGAACTGTTTTTTCTTCCCCTTTGTCATTAAGGATATACCATATTACGAGCTCATGACAATGATGAGGCAGGTGTTAGTATAACAGGGCCACTCTGTCTGAAAGGTGGATATAGTCATTAGGCAGGATCACATGGTCTCCTATGGGCTTTGAGGTACTGCATTTCTAGCTATGTTTGGGCCTAGCTTCAGGAGGAAGGTGGAGAGCTGTGACCTTCTGAACTAAATGATATTTGGTGGCTTGTGCACTCCTGTAAGATACAAGGGGAGTTTCAACTGCATAGCCTGAGGCTTCCATTTATTTATTTATTTATTTATTTTGCAATAGGGTGCAGGGATAAAAAAAGATACCATGTATAATTCTGGAGGTCAGGGAAAGCAAGGACACAGTTCATTATTCATACTCCAAAACAGGCCTCTGAACATGTATAAAAGTCTGAAGAATTCTTCGAAGGGATATCAGACTAAGGAGACAACTAAAGAATTCGGGTACCTGCAGTTATGAAAATAGATGACTGACTGCCTGGTGCCTGATTAAATCTTAGGTTTGTAAGTCTGTGATCTGGCAAATGAGATCTTATTCTGTCTTATCTCTTCTCCTAAGAGTTGCCCAGACTATGTGCAATATCCCTAGTGGCTTGATATTCCTGGTCAATCTTTTAAAGAAATCTCAAAAGACAAACTAGATCAGTTTCACCCAATATGGGTTTAGCGTGCTCAGGTAGTCCTCCAGCCTAAGAAAGGAACAAGTCTAGCCTGGGGTCATAAGACAGTGTCCCTTTTCAGATCTCACGGATGCATTTACATGAGATGGGGTAGCAAGAGATGGTAGTCAGTAACAGAGGAAGTCTCAGTCAATCTTTGTGATAATCATTAATACAGATTCCTCATTCACAAATGTTATTTCCATCTTCCTATGGAAACTCTCTGTACATATTTCCTAAAATTGTGGTTTCACCACATTTTTTAAAGTCTTGAGCCTCCTTGACATCTTTACTTTTTGCATGCTTTCCTCTGAGGTCATGCAAAGCTCAAAAATGACTATTTCTTTTTTTTTTAGCAAAACATTATTTAGTTCTGGTTATGATGAGGCTCATGAGAAGTGTGGCAGAAGGTGCAGAAGTGTTAGGCTAGCAGAACCAAATTGGGTGTGTTGATATATCTGATATATCGTTGGCTGAAAGGACTCTTAACCGGAGTCTCTACTCTTGTGCAAACCATTGCGAAGATTACCCAAGCTGTGACTGAAGATGCTATCTGACCACAATGATGCTGCATTCCCAGAAACAATGGCAAAGTTTTAAGACAACAAATTTGCATACTCATATCTGAAGGCAGAATCTGTCTTTCATTATCTTGCTCACAGGTGACATATTAAAGAGAAAACATCAACATAAGCTCAATGGCCCATTGTGAATTTGTGTGCCTGGCAAGCTGAATACTCAACCTTTTACTTGTCACCTCAAGTGATTTGATATGGAAATAAAGGTGGAATTCCACAATGTCATTATCACAGTTATTCATATTGATTTAAATGACTATTGTCATAATGATCATCATTCAAACACTAAGTGCCCAGTCCTGATGTATTACTTCATTAACCAAGATCTGCAGGCATTACTGGTTTGACCCTGTGTGTGTGTGCTCTGTCTCATTGAAAGTGGATAAATTAACCTGTAACTTGTTGTTATTATACTTAAAACTTTCCTCATAAATTCAGTACATTTCTTGCAGTGTCTATTTTTTTAATTTGTTAAAAACAAAACCCTAGAAAAATCCTTCTGTTCATAAGTATTGTGTAGGAAGTGGTCAGGTCAGATATTGGTCAGATACCAATGAGTATTAAAATACACATTCAAGTGTTCTACTTGAGAGCAGAGCATTGACTCTGCAACACTAAAAAGTCTCTTTCTACAACTGGTGTGATTATAATAGAATATTCAATTCTTTCAGAGATAGAAGTACTGAAACTAGCAAATATAAGGAAGTTCACAATGCGCAGGTGTTGCCCAGATATTCCATTCCCCTGGCTACCACACATGAAATTCCTGTCCAAGTCTCAAAGAATAAATCAACACTTACTACTCTGAGGCCAAATCAGGACACAACACAGGACATATTGTTCTTCTTTAGAGTTTCCTCAGTGCCGTGTACAGTTCCAGGCTGCCTGTCTCAGTTCTTCCTGTTCCTGAACCCTACAGTTCTCCTGAGTCCCAAACAAAGGATGCTCGATGCAAATAAAAAGATAGGCAGATAATGATATCTTCTAAATATTTGGTATGGGTGGGATTTTCCCCAACAGCTGAATTAGATAAGGCACGTTGCCTAAAGCAAATGGCCCTACGAGCCAACTTGGAAATAAATGTCAGCCAGGAGAAAAACTTTAAAGCACCAGAAGACAATAAAAGTTATCAAAAGTAAAGAGAACCTCTGGCAGTAGTCACCAGTTTGACCTCAATCATGTGTCCTGGGTCCATCTTTCCTGTTACAGCAGCTCCACGAAATGACTATCAGGATTTTAAGGATCATCCAAATGTGGTGTGACTAATAAAAGGAACCAAGAGGAAGAGATCTTCAGGATAGAGAGAGGAATGGGAGAGAGAAATATATGGAAGTACAAATTCCCATTTCAGTATAAACAGAGGTTGTGTGAACCTCTTGACCTTTTGAATTACCCACAATTGTTAGACATTAAATACCTCTCAAAGCACTGGAGTACCGCGGTCGTGGTGGTTTTGTTTTGCATAATTAAAGGAAGTTTGCATTCTAATATCCTGATCTGCAGTGGTGTCACAAACCACTGAAACTCTAGGAGCAAATTATGCAAAATGAAGGTGTGACACATCTTCCTGATTTGGTCATTTTGCTCTCATAAGCTACGTACGACAAGTCTCTCAACATTACATGTAGTTAAGTGCTATGTATGAGGAAATGCTTAAGGATGGAATGTCATCCTTGATCATAAATTGCTTAATCCTCTAAGTCATCCCACATATATGATCGCAAACTTCCTCTAGAGTTTTTGCCATCGATCAAAAGGAAGTAGTCACACGCACAGGAAGTGATCACACTACCAACGCAAAACCAGCTTGCAATATGACAGTTCCATAGGTTATTTATGCCATACAACTCTGAAAAATAGAGAAAGGCATATTGATGAAGAAACTCAAGATGTAACTCTTTTTGATTTTCTGTTTAAAATAGACCCACTGTGTCTTCAGGCTACTGGCTATTTTGATCCAAATAACTGGCTTCCTGAAGTTGGTCACACGTTCATTTTCCCATCCTGGGGCTGAGTTAGAACCAATTGAAATAGCTAGTAAAGTCATCACAATGTGCAACCCTTTGAGTAATTGACAACAGAAGTGCATCTACTTATTTGGGTCCTAAAAGACTCTAGGGACTGGATTGAAAAGAATTCTTGACATGATGATATTGTATTTGCCAGTGTGATTGCTTAATTTGTCAGAGTAAAAACCAACAATTCAGTACCATGAAAAATCCTACATAGGGTTTTTCCCCCCACCTTCTTCCTTTGTAATACTATATGTCTACATATAGTATAATTTAGCGGTCAGTTTAGATAGCCCTAAGTATGTTGTTATACTTGTGGTAATTGTTTTGGGGTTTCATTAAAGGACATTTTCATGCTTACATGATGGGTTTAAAAGATATAAGTGGTGGATTAGGAGCTAAGGACATACAGCTAGAGAAAATAAGCTCCAGGTAAACCAGATTAGGAGCAAAAGACATCTACTGTAGTAGATGGACCGCTCCCTCTTAAAAGAGTATTTTTTTTCAAACAGCATTAAAACTTCCTTTGGACACTGCAATGGCAATTCTTATCCTGAATTTGATGCAACCACAACCGTGCAAACACCTCAATTAGCAGCCACAGTCAAGAGATGAAAGAATAGACTGAGTAAAAAGAACAGCTGCTTGCTTGGATTTGTCTTAATTACTTTATGGGCAAAGAGTCAAATTCTTAAATATGGCTGGTATTTTTGAGCCGTTTGGCCCTGGAATAACCAGGGAGCTCCTTTCCTCTAGCTGCAGGTGAAACTCCAGAGAGGCACGTGTGTAGTGTTGCCCTCCTCCGCTTCTCCCAGGCCCATGAGCTTCAGGATGCAGGATGTGGGCAGTTCACCTGCCTACGTAGTGTTTGAGGTGTTCAAGGTCAGCTTTGGTCATGTCACTTGACCTCCCACTTCTGCTACAGTAAGGTCTGCTGTTGGACTTGAGTCATATCTATGCCTGTGTTTCTGATAATCTCCAGTTTGGGTGCCTAGATTACCTTGCTTGTGTCATGGTTGTCCCTCAGTAAAATTGTCCCTCACTCTGACCTTCATCTTGTATATGGGCTCTTTCATAATTAAACTTAATCAAAATCAAGGATCAAATCATCCTCATCCTTATTGCCTTCCAGTGGTCTCAAGGTATATCCTGGAACCAGAGGAGATAATCCTTATTCTCACTACAAACGCCTTATATCCAGTTTGTGACTCACAACATCTTCTTAAGTTTTTCCTCTTTATGCTTAGCAGAGTAGAAACAGCTGTTTCTGTTTTCTGGTGACGATATACCTCACGTATATTTGGAAATTCCAAATGATAAACAAATAAACAGAACATTTCATTTATGCAAAAAGTTTGCTTGCTTAAGCAGCAATATGGTAGCAGCATTTTTGCAGAAGAACATTTGAATTCTGATGAAAATTATTCATTTTATGGGAAGAAAGATGCAAACAAATTTGTCATTGCAAACTGAAATTGAGAAACAAAAACATTTGCATTTTATTTCTACTCACAATGTCAATTTAGTGTTTAAAAACACATGGTAATGACATTCCTTTTTTTTCCAGACAAAACACTTCTCTCTGTTTTTCTTCTAGCTGCTCCACTTTCTAGTTATCTCTGTCATTTGTCTAAAAAACAGATCCCTAAAAACATCAACAACTGTGTAAAATTTATTAGACAGCCTAGGGAGTCATTCTGGAGTTTGTTCACATTCCAGTTTTGCTCTGAGTGAAGCTGATGGGAATTTAACTAGTAATCTCAACAGGAACAAGATCGTGTCCTTTCAGTGGAAATGCCATGACCTTCTTCCATAAACTTGCTGAGGAAAATTTGTTTTCTTTCCGACTGTGTATGCATATGAAAACTATTCTGAGGAAGTGGTGGACTGGGAGAGCTTTCTTCTCTTCTTTTCAGTAAGTGACTGTCAAATGTGTCTCTGCAATCTAGTGTGGGTTGGAATTCACATATTTTTTTAAACCCCTGTGCAGTCTACACTGCTGCATCAGTGCTCTTTTAGCACTTACAAGTACAAAGACAAGAACAGAGACGGTTTTGCTGTCTACCTGGTTGAACAGAAAAAATGAACAGCAGAGGAGCTTACACTACAGATACACAACAATTAAAGGGATTTTTTTAATAGAGCACATGATTTTTTAAACAAAATTTCAAATATATGTGTTTGCCATTTAGGCTTTCCACCATCTGATAAGTCTTAACAAAATCATCTCAGTGTTGCTGCAAGCCCTACATTTAATTGCCGTGAAAGTGTGCAGCTGTGCTAGTTTAACTTCCTGCGTGTGAGGAGCAGAAAGGCAGATGCTACATACCCATCCTCCTTGAATGATAGTGAAGAATGACCAGGAATGTTCCTGCTTATAATGTCTGTCCTGATGGTATTTGTATGCTCCATACAGCACTATTCAGAATGATACATTTTTCACTTCAATATCTTTATTTTTTTTATGGCTGAAGGACGTGCTTTGGATGTTACATCTGACACTGGGAAGCTCTGTGTGTAAACATGAAGCATCTTGAGGCACTCTCTAGAGTCTAGAGATGGCGAAGCTGTTATGTCAACATGACTATGGTGGAAAAGTTAAAGAAGATGGAAGTCTAAAGAGGGCATGTGAAGATAGGCAGAAGACAGCCAGGACCTGAAGAATTCTTGTCTTGACAACTGGAATAAATCCAGCTAGCTTAAAGATAGAACACGATAAGGATTTAGTATGTACTCTCTTGTGTACAATCCTTCATGCCCTCATATGTTCCAATATTTATAGGTGCTACCTAAAAGACGACTCACAAATCTCTCTCTCTTTGCTGTTCACCTTTGGCCTACTGTCCTGTCTCATATTTCTAGTTGTCACTCAGACATCTACTACAGTTCTCCAATGCCATTTTAAACAAAAAGTTCTACTTTTTTCCTGCACCACAAACTTAAATGCTTTTCTTCTCCAAATGCATTCCTAAATTTGCTTTTTCTGTCTTCTCCTAGCTTCAGGCATGCTGCTTTCTTGGGACCTTTTGTTCGTCTTGATGCCTTGCCATGTTTTCCCTCATAGTGGATGCTACGTCCACTTTATCATGCACTAAGCTTCTTTCCTTTTATTGTTCTGATAGATACCTCTTTAAAACAATTTTCTTTCCTCCATGCAACATAGGCCCTCCTTTGCATCAAAGCTACTAGTCTGTCTTTGTACTTGTCTGCAAATATCTGTTTGATGGCAAATACCTTCAGGTAAATTTCAGTGCTGGCTCTCCTTTCTGAAGTGACAAAGTGTATTTGCTGATGAAATGTAATGCTTTATATATATATGTATATATTTATGAAATGTTGAAATATATAAATAGTGTGTATATACATATATATATACCTTGCTACTATCTCAGAGATGGCAGGAGTTCACAGTGGAGAAGCCTTCTCTTGAATCTGGTTCTTATACATAAACTGAAGGAGAAAATAACAGTTTTCTCTGAGATGTGGAAGCATTAGGTTCATTAACTCATCAAGCAGTTTGGGCAAGTGCATAGTGTGTGTTCTACAAACAAAAATACATTAGTCACAGAAGACATCACTATTTACTTAGGGCAATACATTTCCTTGGAATTTTTTAGTACTAGCCCCTCCCTATGCATTTTGCAACTATTTCCCTTTCCTTTACAGGGTGACTGATTCTTTGTATATTTTAGATACTCTCATTAAAGGCATTGGTAAGGACACTCTATTTCAGTTTTACTGAGATTTTTGATTATTTTAATGCTGGTTCTAGAAAACTGTTCTGAATTATCATGCATGTGATTCTTGGTCTGTTCTTGCTTAAGTAGGAGTCTCACTTGCTGACATAGGAAGTGCGCATTATAAGATACCTTCCTGCAGGAAAATATTCTGTCTGGCATGATAGGTACTTGATGTCTATCCAAAGTAAGTGAAGTCTTCTATAAAGAAGAAATTGTGTGAGGGTTTTTTTGCATCTTATTCTAGATCAGGATATTGCTTTCAAAGCTGACCTCCAAGCCACCACCACTTCTACATGTCATCATATTGCAAGGGAGGCATGAGCTCAGTTCCTGAAGATGTAACCCAGCTGCTCATGGATGTCCTGTCCATGGGACCAGACTGGAGACTAGTAAAGTAAAAACACTGAACTTTTATAGTGTAGATGTTGAATCCACCTTTTGGTTGCTATGGGTATTTAGATATGACAAACAAAGTGTTATGCCCTCTGGGGGCTCCTGTTCCTGTCCATTGACCATGCAGGCAGCCAAAGTTACCTTGTGCAGATACAGATGACTGACTTCTGACATATAAAGCTAGAAAAGCTTTATGTCCATCCTAGACATCTAACACTAGGCAGCATGACATGTTCCTTGATCTTTTAAAAACAGGCACTGTAGTAGACAGGTTTAATAGGTCTTCCTGTTTCCCGTGTTACCTTCGCAATGCAGAACAAGCTGCTGCAGATGCATTAAATAATGACAGGTACACAACTATTCTCACAGAGACCTGGCTGAGTTCTCTCAGAGAGCTCAGAAGTCTTCTGAGCTGTCCAGTTTCGCCTCACAGTCACTCCTTAGAAAAAATCATCTCCTCAAGAGGTGGGGAATAGCTGTTAGTAAAGTTTGCAAGTTTCATATTTACAAAACCTGAACAGCTCTTAAATCAGTACATTACAATGAATAATGCTCACACTGCAAACAACTTGCATTGCTCCCATGTCACCACCCCTGAACTTTGGCCAGTACTTTGCTCTGTAGACATGTGGACTCAAGCTTTGCTAGCAGCAGCAGGTACAAAGCACAAGGCAGCCATAAAACACGTTGCCATAAAATGCTCACATGGAACAATTGGACTTTCAAGAGTTAAAAGTAAAGTCCTTCAGAGTGCAGGCAAGGCCACCATGGAGTGCACATAAGGTCATCACTGCTGCCACTGCTCTGACAGGGCTCTGCAGACTCTTTGGGATAGTCAACAGGCCAAAGGTGGCAGTCACAGGATCAGCTGGACATAGTTCATGGTTTCCATTTTGCTTCCCCAGGCAGTGTTCCCTGACCACCTCTATAAGATTTCCACCTCTGTAGCTTTCTTATAGTATCCTATTTTTAATTTTTTTGTTACTGATTTGTAGACCCAGAGTTATGACTGCCAGAAAGCACAATCCAGGTCGTGGGCATTGCTTAGGAATTTTATGGGCACACATTTAATCGGAAGATCTTTCAGACGACCTATCACTAAAATTGTTCTGAAAGCTGTAATTTCTATTCCTCGCTACTTGTGACTAGACAACTTTTATCCTGTGGCTCATCATTTGAAGACGTAGCATGTTACCTACTTGTTTTAAAAAAAAAAAAAAAAAGTTGTTAGAATCTGGTTATTTTGCCACATGTGCGTTGACGCTGAATGTATTATGTCCTTATTGCTTGAACCTGTTCTGCGACAGGTGATGAGAACATCAGTTCTATAACAGGAATCCTCTGATTAAAATGATAGCCAAGATTTCGTGCTGTGTTGTTCCTGTCCAAGGTAACAGTACACCTATCTGTCTGGCCTCTCATAATCTCCTTTGCACTTTGCTTCACAGCACTTGGAGCAAGTAAAGTGTGAGAGCATTTGCAGTTCCGAGTTCATGCTCTGTATGTCACTGATTTTCTAACAAGTCTGAGGACTATTTTCCTAGTGCTGCTTGGGAACTTTCCATGCACTGTTGAAATCTGGGTCATGGCATAAACGTGTCCAGTGCCTGGACTTGTTTTGGTGGCTCACACTGTGCTGTCTCCAGAGCTCACTCGTGCTAATCCCGGCCATGACCAGGAATTAAGTTCATAAAACACGTGGAGGGAGATAGTTCAACTGTCTCACTTCTTCACAGCAAAAAGCTTTTCCCACTTTGTCCTGTAATCCTCCTTCTTTTCCTCCTTTTTCTAGTGGAGTCAGAGAAAGCAGGTGATCTAAGCTGTTCTCTGGAATAAGAGTGGTGATCCCATCTCTTTTTTCCTGTGCCAATACACACCCCGATACAGTCAACCTCTGTACATACAGCAGCTTTTCTCTCCTGCACAGACTTCATGTGATGGACATATTATTGATCTTCTTTTCTCTCAGTGTTTTTCCTCCACTGTGTTTTCTGGCACTGCCATTTTTTTTACTCAGAAGAACGGAATTGCTCTGTAGGAAAGGCAAAAGCTGCAACACTGCGAAGTTTAGCTTTCCTTCTGGCTGCAAGGGTCTCCAGCTGCTGGCATTCGCTGCAGCCTAGCACCCTCCAGGAGCTGCTCTCCCCTGAACTTTGGCTTACCTGTGGCCAAAGTCCACCTCACTGATAATCCAGTCTCCTTCAGTGGATTTATGCTGTATAAGTTCAACTGCATATTTTTTCCTACATAAGAGAGCTCCATACTATGAATATTGACAAGCTTATGCTGTGAATCCTCTGGCAGAAGAATAGCTTAGCTTTCAGTTGACTTAATGTTGGGTAACATCCTATTACTTCACATTACCAATGAACACTAAGTCTGATTCATGACTGTTCCTGAGCGGAAAGAAGGCATGTTTTTTTTTTTTTAGAGAACTGTTGTTAGCCAGTTACAAACAGGAGAGCAGGCACTTTACTCCATATGATAAATGTTCGTCTTAGTTAACTAAGAATTCTCAGAGTTTATGGCCCAGAGAATAATTAAATAATTACAACATAGCCTGGCCATTAAAACACTGTTTAAACCCTAATTTTGATAAAGTTATGAGTACTATTTTGCTGTAAAAAACCCTAGTGATTTCTGGGGAGCTGTTTTTGTAGTTTTCCTGGCAAAGGAATGGTATTTAATGGCTGACTGCTCATCAAGTCATACAGTAAAATTAACTTGTATTTAGATGGTTCGTGTATGCAGTTTGATTTTTGATAGTATGAGAATTACCCAAGTGGTTGTTTTTACTGGGCTGAAACATGAATGGCACGACAGCTATTACCTGCTCCGGCATTCATGCCAGTGAGCTGTGTGCTGCTCATGACAAAAACAAGGGAGAAAAGGAGCCAACACCGTTGTGATGACGTTTGCTTTGACTGATCGGCAGGGTTTAAATGCATGACCTTCAATGTCATAACATAGATTATTTAAATAATATCATTAGCTGGTGGCAGAAAGGGTGTTATGCTTTAGAGATATTGGCAAGGAATGTTTTATAAACCTGTTGAACCAGAATATTGGAATGTCATAAAAAGACTGTGACAGTTTCATTAGGGTGTTGTTTTATGTTCACATAATAAGACAACCAATTTTATCATATTTCAGGTCTGAAGGGGAAAAGGAAGAATGAGGTATTTCCCTGGTAGGGAATAGAGATTTTTTTTTTCTCATATGGTCCCTTTGCTAAAGGAAAAGAACGTCTGGCAGGAAGTAATCCTGGAATGAGGCCGAGGGAAAGTCTGTGTTATGCAAGACTCGCAGGGAATGTGGAATTTCCACAGGAACAGCACCCAAGCACCCTCCTGTACCAATGGCTAGCTCTAATCCTCTTCTCTTCATGAAGGGTAACAGGAAGGCAGGTATTCAAAGCTCCAAAAAAGAGCACAGAAATGCAGACAGCTGACTCTCCTCCTCCAAGCTGGACTAGTAAGACTTTTTGTAGTTGAAAACTGTGGATATCAGGAAAAAAATAGACTACAGCTGCCAGACTTAGGCACCACTTATGTAAATTCCCTTTAGCAACTGTCTTGTAGTTCTTCAGAGCCCCAGGAGATTTTATTCCATGAGGATTTATAGGAGAGGCAGCGAAGCTGAAGACAAAAAATTTAATACATCTTGGTTATTTATCATTAATGAGCAGAGCTACCCAAAGTTATTAAAATCTGGTTTTAAAGGATTTTATAGGTTATAAAGACTTTTTTTTCACTATAAAGGTTATAAGTTATAAAGGCTTTTTTGGCCAGAGCAAGGCTCAAAAGAGAAGAAAAGAACACGCAGCTGTTGTTAGGTACATTGCTTCTCTGTGAGTAGGAGGGGCTGAATTGAAGGAAACACATAGCCTTGCCAGCCTGTGATAACAGCTTCCACCTACTTCTCTTGCATCCCCAACATCCAAGCCCTCACTAGGGGTTTTGAAAATTGGCTGATAGATTTGCAGGGTTCGCCTCCTAAACTGCTGAATATTTTAGAGCGATCCTGGCTGTCATTCCCTGAAGAAACTAGTCAGCTTTTCCTTGATTTGTTCAACTGCCCAGTTCTTGAAAACCAAAACAACAAACAAACAAACAACAACAACAAAAAAAACCAACATCAACAAAAAAACCCTCTGTGTATGTGTGAGAGAATTGCACCTGTCAGGTCATGCCTCATCAGCCCCACAAAAAAACCTGCAGCCTAGTAAAAGTGTACTAAAACTGTAAGCTATGGGCAAGTACATCAATTGAAAGCTCTCAAGAAGTGTTCATAAACAGCAGCAACCACTATGAAATGCAAAACAACAAAGCTATATAAAGAAGAAGGTTGGCTGACATAATTGCCAGAAAACCATCCTCATTGATGAAATCTGCCAACAACAGGTGATGTAAGAGCTGGCAGGGAATGAGTCTGTGAATGTGAATATGATGTCTGGCAATATTTCTCGAGAGAAATTCACAGCATAGCAGTTGGATTCTCACAGAACACCATTAAAAGGAGAAGCTGAAGGATAAACCTGTGCAGTCTGAGTCCTATGGCCAACTGGAAACTTCTCCTGTTTGTTTCACTCCTTTCTTCTGCACATGCACCTTGGGCTGGATGGAACACTCCCACTCAGGGGCAATGAGCCACATCACTAGGGTCCTTTAAGGCATTTCTGACTCTTCAGTTGTTTGCCCTAGCCCTCTGCCAGTGCCCCCAGAGCAAGATAACAAAAAGTGGCGTAAAGTAGGCAGGGTAAAACAAAATGGGTCTATGTCTCAAGTTACTGCAGTGCGTGACCTGCCACACAAGCACAAATGCACTGTCATTAGGTGCTATGAACTCCAGTAGTCTCGGGGTGAGTGCACACTGCTGTCCGTCATCCCTGCTGTGAGCTGGAAGCAGGGAGCTGGCCTGGAGATGGAGCTTGTCACGGCCGTTTGCCTCATGGCTGAGAGAGCCTCACTCAGTCCTGCCAGAGCCCCTCTGGATTACAGCAATTAGCTGCATTTGCAAAAAAAAGTGTGTGTTACCCTTGTCTAGAGCAAGACCACTGCCAGTCAGTTTACCAGTGCTCTTGGTCTCAGAGCCATTTGAAGTTCACCCCTAGGCAGACTCCTTCACTTTTTGTTGCCCGTTGCACCCGTCTATGTAAAATGCCGAAGCTGCAGCTTTGCTGCCAGGACATCTCTCAGATCAGTGTCTGACTGGAAGAACCTGTCATCATCCTTTCCCCTTATTGGCATGCACGAATCTTGTGCAGCACTTGACAGCTCCACTTGCTGTTTCCGGCTGCCTTATCCTGGGAATAGTGCAGGGCAAAAGCTGCGAATCCCAGCAGCCCCGTGCTTAGCAGGGTCACCCTGGCTCCTCACAAGTTACATAGAGTGCCCCAGTGCGAGGGACAAGAAGGTCTGTGAGAGGAGCAAGGGCATCCTGTGAAGGGGCGTTCAACCCTTTGCTGTCAGTGATGCTCAGGAGAGAGGATTGACAGGGCATGTAAGTGAAATTCAAGGACTGTCAGTCTGTTTCTCTGGAAGCAGGATTTCTACTCTCCGTGTGGTAAGTAATACTAGTCCTGTTGTCCAACTAAATGGAAAAGGAAGCAAGTAGAAGTTTCCATGGGAGGCAGAAAGTGTATCGAAAAAGAAATGGACTGAAGGATAGAGCATCTGTCTATGAGTTTGCCAATGTGTTCTTAAACTACAGTGTCATGCCTAAAAACCTAATGGGCTTTTTGAAATGACATCATAGTCCCTATTTGGAGAAAATGCAATCACAAACTGAAAAAATAGCAATGATCAAACTAATGTGCATTGCTTGGCAGGTGCAGCAGAGAAGTCAGACAGATATCCAGCATACAGTGATCCAAATGTCAGCCTGAATATAGCTCTGCAGCTGGGTAGGAAAGACAGGAACAGTGACAAATACCTGCTGTGCATTCGATCAACAACTGCTGAATGTCTTCCACAGCAAAACACACATTTCCAAATGTCCACCCCTGCTACCCACCACTATGGCCATGGCTGAGGAAAGGACTGGTGTCCTGTGATTCTCAAGAGTGGTATGTGGGGCTGCATGTATGTCTGGGGAATTTTTTCCACCCTGACACAGTTCTAGATTATGAACCATTCTGATAATGGAACAATTAGGAGCATATAAATGTCATCTACACAGAAAATGAATTGCCTTCAGCTGGGAAAATTCCCTTTGGACTGAGCCACGTTGCGAGTGCTTTGGAGCTGGAACTGCGCATGCGTGTACCTGTGTGTACCTGTGTACCTGTCCCCAGAGTGAAATGGGGACTTCAGTCCTCTCAGATGTTGAATAGGCATCTTTCAGTAGTACTAAGGTCACTTTGAAAACCAGTTGATAAGCAGTCAGGAGAAACCTTTCTGCAGACATAATGTTATCTAGAAAGTCTTGCCTGTAGACAGCAGGTATCTTAGGAGCAGCCTTCACCTAGAAGGTTAAAAGTTTGTGACACACCTTTAATCTGTCCAGCATTTTTCTTTAAATCTTATTTTTATTTTACTTCCCATGCCAAGATAATGTCAATCAAATTCAGGTTAATAAAACAGTTTCTTTGAGGGCAAAGAAGCAGGAACATGCAAGTTGCTTGTAAACATGTCTAACGATGAGGTATTTGTCTTCTGAGAGGAACGCTCACTTCACCTGATTTAGGCAAGAACACTGCAGATGAAAGTCCTGTTGTTCCCTATAACAAATCTGTCTGTGAAGGAAGTAAGAAGTGCTCTGTTTAGCAGTTACTATCCTCCATCTTGCATTGATCTTGGAAAGTTCCAGGCATCACTGTAGATAACCTTGCACTCTCTAAAATATCCCAAAAACAGCTGAAATGGAGAACATTGGAGAGAAGAATAGAGATTCCCTCAGGAAGTCCATTTCTAAAGCAATGTTGAGGACTTCTCCAGAATTCTGTACATGGTATTGAGAATGCACACCTCTGAGAGAATACTGCAGAAATGAAAAAGCAGAAGCTCGTCAAGTGATGGGAATAAGCAAGAGAAAATGAAAAGATTGGAATCATTGACACTAGAAAGGAAAATAATGAGGAGGCGCATAATCTATAAAGATATACAGATGATAGATAAGGAACATTGCTCCTCACACAACATCAAGGGAGCACTACATGAATGAAAAGACAGCAAACAAAACTGTCAAAAGGAAATATATTTTTCTCACCGTGAATAACTGAGTTGTGGAATCACAGGAGTCAAGAACCCACAGAAAATTAAAAATCATTGAACATTTTCTTTCAAATATCACTTTGCCTCTTCTGGTATAGAGCGGTATGTCTCCATTACCCAATAAATTTATAGAAAATGAAAGAAAAATATCTGCAAAGACATTATAAGCACTACATCCCACTTCAAATCAGTGTGTTTAGAACACTTGGGATTTAATATCTTTTTATATTTAAGCATACCATTCGTATTGCTGTAAGAATAAGCAAATAAGGCTGAGGAGTGCCCTGTGCACAGTCAGGGGAATAGCACAAGGTGTCCTATCTGAATCTGAAGTGATTTTGTTTAGATACTCCATGAGTGCACTGCAATTCTCTTAGGAAGATGCTGTTTCTACCAAAAGTTTTTTTCCCCTGAATATTCACTAAAGGAAATGTGCAGGAAGGGAGGATTATTCGTTTTATAGCAAAATTGTTACCACCAATAATTCATAAATAAAATAAAAAAGGGGAAAGTGAGAGAGAATGTTGACCTCTTTGTGTGTATGAGTGTTTTAATTAAGCCCTTAACAATAAATGATTATCTCTGCCTTGATCAGGGGATTGATGAGAGTTCTCATGTTACTGTCATTTGGCAGAATCTGTCCTCTCTTTAATTCCAGAAATCTTCATCTTTTTGTGGAAAGAAACATATTAGCATTGTAGCAGAGCAATTTTTTGTACAGAGTAGCAATTTCTAGGAGGTAGCCCAGTAGACTTGGCAGAATAAAAGGAGTCTTTACAAGGGCTATGTAGAGAGGCTGGGAGGAAGGTGAGACTGTGAGCTTCACTGAGCAGTTAAAAACGAGCATGATTAGAAATATTTTGCAATTGTTCTTTGTCTGGAAAGAGTAAATCTTGCAGAAGCTTGTCAAGATTAGAGCCTCGTTGCACTAGGTGCTATACAAATCCAAAGAAACTGTCACTGTCCTTGAGAACTTGAATTCTAGACAAAACAGACATAGGATGGGGAAGAAATATGCTATCATCTGACTTTTGCAGATTAGGGACTGGTGCATATAGTGATTAATGGATCAGCTGAGGCTTATGCTTGAGCCAAGAACTGAACCCAAACCTCTAGAGCCCCATTATCTACAAGACCAGCATTTATAAGCTCAAACTATGTTGTCAATGTAATGATTGCAGCTAAACAGGAGCTTAATTCCATGTCTCGAAGGAGTAATATGAAACTGTTCTTTTACATATTATCCCGGTAATGGCCAGTGGTCACATTTAAGGTTGAGGGCTCTGTTATTACAGACACTATACAAATCTAGCAGAAGAGATGCTCTCACTGAACTTAAGACAGAACGCAACAGTAGCATCAGATTTAATCCTATACAATAAAGGAGTTCTTTTTGCTAGTAGTTATGCAAAAGGATTTCCTGTAGTCTGTGCATGGATCAGCTCTCTGGTGGATTATTTCTTATGTGGTCTCTATAGCCTGATCCAAAACAAAGTATCTGGGGGGAGGGGCAATCTTTTCCCTGTTTTCTGCCTATTGAAGGCTTGGTCCTAGAAAACAACATGCTGGATCATGTTGTAGTTGTTGAAACAAAAACTATCCAGCATCATTTCAAAGTAAAAATTAAGTAATGCATTTCCTCAGCTCTCTCATAGCTTCATTTTCACCTTGTACTCTAAAAAGTGGTATTACTGCACTTTCATGTGTAAGTTTGGTGTGCCTCCCTGGGTAAGTCTAACTTAAAATAGAGACCGATAGCCATGTAGTAGGCACAGAGACAAGGTTTGCACTTAGTGTTCTTTTAGCCATTTATTTGTAAATGGCTTGTGCACAAAATTCAACTACGAAAAGGTTGCTCTAAGTCAACATTTGTGCTCTTCTGTGCCTCTTTGGTGCTCCCCTGTTAGTGCTTTAAACACAGTTTCTATGTATTATTTCCATCCCATGCTTGTTTACATGGTTTTCCAGGTATGGAAATCTGATCATACTGCATGATAGCAGGGTGCACATCACAGGGAGAGACAGAAAACTGTTTTGTGTCCCCTCAGTCCTCTCACTCTCCACTTCTAACTACTTCAGGGCATGGCTGGCAAACCTAACGGGTGCACACTGACTAGGCTTTCAGTGCTGAGACCATCAATACATAATTTGGCTGTTCTTGAAAGGCATCTGACAACTTGGATTCTATCAGTGCTGGTCCTTATAACTGGTGGAGTCCTAAAAATAGACCCCCAAGAGAAAGTCAAAGACACCCTGAGGGTAAATCCAAGAAGTACTGTGCCCTGAAGGCTCTCCATGGCATGTAACTGAGCACACCACAGCAGCCTGTGCTGCAAGGCAGCTGGGAGGCCTTGGCAGACCTCTGATGGCTCCTGTATGAACAGATGGTGGCACATCTGGCATTGACTGGTGTTCATGATCGGTGAGCTGCAGACCCTGCTGCTTCTGCTCAAGCTGTGCCTGGAAATGTTATCTGGCTGGACTGAGACAGACAGCTTAGTCATTTACTTACCTTCAGATGTAGAACTACTAGGGATTGCAGCACTGGGAAGCACAATTCCTGAAGCCACTTTCACTGGAACATTTCTTGGAATACAGTAAAAGCATTTTAAAAAGAAATAAGGTAACACTGAGTTTCCATGGACCTGCATGATCTTTCATATCCTGGGAGCAAAATAAAGAATTGTTGTATCACAGAGAATGACATCCTTTATTTTCTGCTACATGCTATGAAAAAATGCATCACAGCACTGTCCAGCAGTCAGATTTCACCCCGCCTTAGCTATTTATCTCTTATCTAATTCTGATGCTCTATCTTTCCTAGAATTGTGTTATATTTTTCATCTTCCAGATATGCTTGTCACATTCTTCAGCCTCTGAGCAGCAAGAACTTTGCACCCCTGCAGCCTGGCGATATTGTTCCTGAGCGGGTGAAAAATTCAAGTCGGGTCACAGGAGCTCCGATCAGTAGGGTATGCTACCAGCAATAGGCCATGGAAATTCATCTCAGGTTGTGAAATATATTGAAATGTGAAAATCAACAAAATGCTGGCAGAGAATGTTCTTTGAGGTTATCTTTAGATTGAATCTGCTTGGACTTTTGACACCTACTCAGCAATGTCTCTTGGCATGCAAGAAACGTCTTATCAAAATGCTGAAAATGTTTAGTCAGTAACTCATTTATTCCCCAGTAAATGTCTTTGCTTCCTGAATTCTCTTTCTCTCTCTCTCTCTCTTTTATTTTGTGTTTGGATGCTTAACCGTAATCATAGAACATGCAGGAGGCAATGTTCTTGGAAAAGAGATATAACTCATGACCCTGAGAAGAATTTATCTCTCAGTGGAAAAGCACAAAGGTTTTCACTTACGCAGTTATACTATAAGTTCTATACCAGCAGTACATTAACCTGCCCATTTTTATACTGAAATATTATATGCATTTATTTTACACAGATATGACCAATAGTTTTTCCAACTGCAAAAAGCAGACAAAGTATTTTTTTAAGAAACTTTGTAATTACACATGATATGTATACACAAGTGTGTTCTTGAAATACATGCATTCCAATGCATGAGCAGTACTCACTTATGCGTCTGTTATTTTTCGCTTTTTTTTGCAGCATTTGCATCATATGCACATCTCTGCATAGATAAATATTTGTGTAAGTGTTGATGTTGAAATATGGATATATTTAACCGCTACAGGATAATCCAGATATATACTTCATAGCTGAATGTGCATTATTTACCTGCATAATAGGCCATTACCACACCAGAAGTTAGCTTTACAACTCTCTCTCTCTGTATCTATTCATGCATTCATATAAAGCTAGGCAGCCCATTTCATGGAAAATGGTAGAAGCTAAAATAATCAGAACCATTTCTTAGCATGAGTTGTAGCATGTGATTGCTACACAGGAGGTGCATGGACCTCCTCATGAAAGTTTACAGTTTTATATTAAGTTTAGAGTTTAGGGGTAGCATGAAAACCAAGTCAAAATTAAAAACTAGAGGCTACACACAGAAACAAAGGCATATCTCCTGCACGGAAGATCTAAATAATCACCACTCTGTGGGAACAAAAATTCACATGCACACGCCTGCATAAAAGAAAATATGCAGACTAATGCCTACTAACAGTATCACACCCTCAGCTGCAAACTGATGTATGTTTTGCCAGAATATACATTTATTACCTACTTAGTCATCATCTCTTTGCTTTAATAACTGAAATTCGGCGCTCTTAGAAAATACAATCATAGACTTTCTCCAAAATCCCAAGTCATTCTTTCCTTTAATTTTATTTTTTATTTTAATTTTATTTCTGCAGGTTCTGGTTCCATTTATTTTTTAAAGTCTAACATTTTACCCCTTCCTATCTAGTGCTTGAACAATTTCAAGACAAAACAACACAAAACTAAAACCTAAACAAAAGATAGTGCACCTCAAATACACAAAACATTTAACAAGTATAAAGGCAAAAGGGACACATGCTTTTCTGGCTGTAAAATCCCAGCAGGAAATCAAAGTTTGTTCTTTAGCAGAACAGCCAAAACATTTAAACTTCAACCTGAAGGTGTGAACATGTATATATATTTCCAAGGGCAAAAGCATTCTGTGCATTCTGTGCTCCTGGGACCTGCTACAAAAACAGGTCAAAGCACATCAGAAAATTTTCCTTAAATAATTATTTCTGATAACCAGGGGAAAGGCAAGGATGCTAAGATTATAAAGGAAAGTCTTTGCCTTTCCATAAGTAGTAAGCTTACTGTCATAGAAGGACTGCCACTCTAGAAAGGGTTTAACAGCATTTACAAACATGCTTAGTATTGTAAACAACTGTAATACAAGAGTTCATCTAAAAAGTAGCAGTAGTAGAGAATGACACCCATACCACACAAAATGTTTTATTCATCATCTATCCTATGTGAATTTGGTAACATTTTAATGTTATGGAATTAAAACAATACAAAACCTTTCAGTGCACAGGGTTGAAGCAACAAAGACAAGTCTTTAAAATCAGTGAACAGCTTTATGTCATCTTTCCTCATTCAGCCCAGCGAGCTTTATTATCAACAGGTATTATACCTAAAATTTACTCTTCTCAGACATATTTTGTTGCTGTCTGTAGCCAGGAGGATGGATGTTGCGCTAGAGTAGAGGGGAAGAGGAAATGAAGGAGAATACCACACTCAATGGAATTTTTATTGAATTCCCTTCTGTATTCTTTGTCCTTAAAGAACATGGGCCTATTTCCAGATCTAATCATCAGGAGGGCCTTAGGCCAAAGAAACTCTCAGCATGTGCAAATTTAGACTGAGCTCTGTGAAGAGAACTGTGCAGAGGGCTTTGCATTTGTTCCTGGTGTTTGACTAATATCTTTTCCAGCACATTAATGAAGTCTGAGTTCTTTTCTCCCACTAATATATTAACCCATTCGGTTACTGGGCAAGCATATTTTAAAGGCAAAGACAAAATGTTTCTCTAGATAAAAAGAATAAAAAATAAAAAATCCTTGACAGAATGGGTTTCCTAAGTAGCAAATGCATTATTTCATTATAATTCTCTCTGCACTTTTTCCTTGTGGTCAGGTTCCCTAAAACTGCTCTGGAGATCTTCAAGGACTGCTTGGATGCAGTCCTGTGCCACATGCTCTGGGTGACCCTGCATGTGCAGGGGATTGGACTAGATGATCCCTAGAGGTCCTGTCCAACCTTAAGGATTCTATGACTCTATGTTCGCTTTCTTCTGTATTTCCCTCTTATTTTAATTGATTTTCCCCCTTCCTGCTTCCTTCCCTAAAAGAACAGGGACACACTGGTATTTTACTTTGTGTGAAATTTCCAAATGCACATTATTTGCAGTGTTCCTCTTTAGAAGGAAAGGGGAAGTCAACCTTCCTTATTGTGGCTTCCATTAATTGTGCTTGAGCAGGTCACAGGAAAGCTCATGATAAGTGTACAGTGTTGACTCTATAAATCACAAGCAAAGGAGATGAGCTCTACTTCTGGAGTCTCCTAGAAGGAAGTGATTACAGCAGTAAAATATCATCTTTGCAAGAGAAAAATATGCAATAATAACTTTATGGGATCTCATGTTACTGCTGTAACTTAGAGATGAACCCTCAGGTGTATCAAGGACTTTAATAATGTGTGTGTAGATAATAAATTTCCCACAGTCTAGCGAATTGTCGAAAATGTTCATTCTGCATTCTCAAATATAATCTATGCTTTTGGGCAGAGGTTATCTCATGCTCCAGCCCATGACATTTGATGGGTATCTGAAAGTGCAGTGTGCTGACCACTTGCCTGGGTATAAGTATTCCTCCTCCCTGCTAACACTAACTTATGGAGGCAGGAGATGAAGCATATTTATTAAAGGCATATTGGTATGGAAGCAGCTAAATTTCATGTCAAAGGCCTGCACAACTGCTACCATGAAACATTTCTGTATTCTGAATTAGAGGTAACGTTGTACTTGCATCACTTTCATG